>VZTE01000118.1:636730-702868 GCA_013397775.1 Eulacestoma nigropectus
GCCCCGCAGCACCGCCCGCCCGCCCGCTGCCCTCCGCGCCGGCGGTGAGTGCCCGCTCCGCGGGGAGGGGAGGGAACGGGGTGCGGGGGGCGGCTCGGAGCCCCTCGGAGCCCCTCGGGGTGCGGGGGACGAGCGGCGAGCCCGGGGAAGGTCTGCCCGGCGCCCGGCGGGGGAGCGCGGCCGCGGCCCCCCCGCCACGCAGACGGAGCCGGTTTTCTGCCCCGCTCGGCAAAGGGAGCGCGCCGGCTCCTCCGGGCCACGGAGCACCGGCCCCGGGGGACCCCAGCCCGCTCCGGCATCCCCTTGCCCCGGCCCGGCGCGGCCCCGTGTTTACGGGGTGTCGGGGCACTCCGCGGCGGGGAGGAGGCGGGGGCGCCGGCGCTGACGGCGCGGGATTGATTGGAAACGGGGAAAAACGGAGTGACAGGAGGGATACCGGGTGGCCTGAGCGAAGCGACAGCTCTCGCTACAGGTGACCGCACGGAACGCGCCGCGGGAAGGTCGGGACACTGCGGGAGGGGGGCAACGAGGGGAGCAGAATCCGAGCAGAGGGGAAACGGCGAGGGAGGCGGGCGCGGGCCGGTGAGACCCTCGGGGCTGGTGACACCCGCCGGGGCCGGTGAGACCCCGGGGACCGGTGACAGCCTTGGGGTCGGTGACACCATCGGGGCCGGTGACAGCCTCGGGGCAGGTGAGACCCNCACCCTCGGGGCCGGTGACACCATCGGGGCCGGTGACACTATCGGGGCTGGTGACACCCGCTGGGGCCAGTGACAGCCTCGGGGCCGGTGAGACCCGCGGGGCCGGGGACACCCTCGGGGCGGCTCGGGGGTCGGGCACGCGTGTGGCCGTGGCCGCGGCGGGCGCTGTCCGCGGTGCTGAAGCCCCGACGGGGCGGCCCCGGCCCCGCCGCGACCCCGCTGGCCCCCGCACACGGGCCCCGGTTACGGCTCCGTCCTCCACCCGGCGCCTGCAAAACTCCCTGCGACTTGGAGGCCGGTGATGGAGTTGGCCGCCTCTTTACGTCACCCCGACTCGGTGCTGTTTATTGATTCCGCACGGGTGTTTTGGAACTGCCTGGTAGCAGCCGCCTGCCCGCCTCGGCCCGGGCGAGGTGTGCTCCAGCAGCACTATTGAAAAGCCTAATCTCTGTTCGCACAACTGCTCTGCAGCCCGGCTTTCGTGGCCTGTTAAACGATAGTTTATACAGATCGGCTTAGTGCCCTCCTGTCACAGGCTGTGCCGAGAGTGCTCTAGCACGGGGCTTCTGAAATCAGCACCGACCCTGGAGACGAGGGGGAAGCCGTGTCTGGCCGACCCCAGAGAAGATCTTTGTCTCAAAAGAACCATGTCTGATTTAATCTAGCGTATTAAGTAATTAATTCTCCCAGTGTCCCTGAGTAGTAGGCAAGTACATTTTAGCATGCCAAAGCATTTGTTTAACTGCCCAAAAACTGTCATGAGACTGAAAGTCTGATTGCTAAAGATATTTACATTTGTTTGTTTTATTGGTACACATTGCTAAGGCATGTGACTTACTAGAGTTGAAAAACATATTGTAAACAAACAAAAACCCTCATACAAGCCAAAAACAACGCTACAGAGAAAAGTTACCTAGATTAAATTCAGTATCTGTTCTTTAAATAGGCTGCTCCATGGGGGATGCCTGTTGCATGAGAACAGAGAATTAGGGGGTCTTTCAGAGGTCCAAGGTCTGATTCCCATCTTCATCTATCAAAGGCGGTAAACTTTGCCAACAAAACAGTTACTGATGAGTATTAGATAGTGTCAACAAAGAATCTTGGGTCCTGTTGACATGGGCTCAAATGTGCAGTACATATCTGAGAAGACAGCACAGATGCAATAGCTGTGATAAGACAAGCCATTGACAAGAACAAGGGAAAAAAAGGCTTGTTTAGTTGCTCTTCAGTAAGTGGAGATGTAGGAAGGAAATTTTACCTCAGCCCTTGAAAACAGACTGCTAGAGTACAGCAGACATCAACAAAAATGACAACAAAATTGGAAGTAAGGAAAAAAAAAAAGGAAAGAAAAGCCAAAGCCTGTCAAGGACTGGAGAAAGGCCCTTACAGTGGAGGAATTACACCACCTGAGAACTCACTTCATTAAAAAGCAGGGTGGGAGGTGATGTGAATCCTTGAATCTGAGAGCCTCTACAGAAAGAAATTACCAGGCACTGAGATATTCCTCCGTCTGCCGAAGAGAGGCACAACATGAACTCGTGCCAAGATGCTAAAGCCAAAACATTCCAATTTAAGGGAGGGATCACATTTTTGAACAGAGGAGTGCTGATGACCTGATGAAGGAGCCATCAGAAAACCTACTGGATTCTCCATCTCTTTATGCCAAGATTTGATGTCCTCCCAAAATATGCAACTTAGCCAGAGCAAGTCATTGGGCTCCCTGCAGGAGCAATTGCCTGGAAACTAATGGCCTGAGACTCAGACAGAATTAACTCAGAGGACCTAATGGTACCTTTGATCCTTAATTCCCCAAATAAGGCACGGAGATGTTACAGCTTTACTTGCAGGTGCCCCAGCCACCCCTCTAGATGAGTAGAACCTCTCCAGTGGGTGGGGTTTTTAACCACTTGCCAGGAGCAGGACAAATGACTGACCAGCTTCTGTTTTGAATCCTCCAGTTTTCCAACTGGTTTCAGTAATTAACTCTCCCCAAAAAGAATCTCTTTCTTTGTGCATGTTGCAGTAAAAGGAAGCATTTTAAAACATAAATCATTCTCCTCAGGGAGTTATTCATGACTCTCAAGTCGAGACATATCTTATCCTTCTCTAATTTTTTTTGGATTATATGAAAATGATGAAAATTCATTCTTTGTGTGACTTCAGTGTCTCAGATGGGATCATATCAGAAAGGATTGCAGCCAAAATTATTTTAAAGGATATATTTGTAGGCTGATTTGACACTACTTCCTTCTGAAGACAGTCTGTTTTCTCAGTTCTGAATTTACGCACATATAATAAGATTTCTTCCATGTTCCCTTAAAGGCAACAGGAGATTTTCTAGAAAATTCAATGAGAACAGGAAAAGCTCCTAATGGCTAAATTAATGGTTTTCCTCTGAAGCCCTGCAACATTCAAGAAACTAGGACAGCAAGAACTTACACAAACATAAACACAATCCTGGGCTCTTCATGAAGCCAAGCAAACAAAAAAGATAACAGAGCAGTCTGTAACTGACTTTGTAGCCCCCAAATAACCAAAACTTTGCTTGCAGAGCACCTGAGCTAATAAAATAATCATCATAATGTTTAAGCAACATGTTGTTGTTTGGATTATTAAGACATTTGAAAAATAAGAGTGTAGAAACAAAGCAAATACTTCTTCAGCTGTGTGTGGCAGTGGGATCTGTACATCACACAAAAACGACATCAGCAGGGGGGCAGCATTTGTGACTTTCACACTAATAAAAAAAATATTTTAACCCCTAAATCGTTCCCAGACTTGTGCCCTCTATAATATATAAAGCCATGGCTGGGTCTGAGCTTGTCAGTCTGTGAGAGACAGTAGACCTAGGGATGCAAAATATCCAGAGCACAGAAATACAGCAGGCATTTTTCAGCTGCTTCCTGTGGGTATGAAAACCTGGCCAGAGTCTCACCTCAGTCCAGGGTGAGTCTGCTGAACTCATTAAACCACCCACATGTAAATGGGAGCAGACTCAGATCCACAGAGATTCCTAAGACATTTTTCATTTACAAGGAATGAGACGTAGCTAAGCTGTGGTTGTCAATGGGAAAATGCCAAAACTGAAGGAAGTGGAAACTGCAATTTTTCTTTTGTATATTGACAAAAATTCTCTTGAGTTTCCTTGGCTCATTGAATAGCAGTCCTGTTTCCAGACTATGCAGTGATCTTCAGGGGATTGGGTGCTCTGGCCAGCATTTCTGCTGCCACCACAGCCCGTACCTTGCTATCACCAGGCTGGAACCTCTTTAAGAGAAAACTATTTTTTCCCCACAATAAAACTGTCAGAGTGAAGCCCAGGCACTTATGAAACAAAGCCAGCGAGGTGGAGCCGCACAGCACATGACTCTATTGTTTCTGTTCCTCTGCACAGTCACCGTATCAATAATTCGTTGAAAGTCATGATACCATAAAATAAATCCACCTGGCAGGTGAACAGAAGAAGAGCTTTTGCAGCACATATATTTCCAGCACCACATCCTAATTCTGTGAGGACAGAATTACAGGATCAAAGTGGCTTGCTGCCTACAGGGAAATGGGTTTCTGTTGCTATGCTACAACTGTCTACGGGTGTATCTGTGTTAAAACTTTAGTAAACATCTATGAAACCACACGGGTGGGCTTAGGGCAGCCTCTCTCAGCAGCCACTGGCTCTCGTTTGTGGGTGACCATGACCTCAGTTAGTGGTTTGGTCCCTTCCTCCTGCACATCCTCAGCTCCCTGAGTGTGGGCTGAGTCTTCTTCAACGAAGACTTCTAAAGCTGAGGATGGAGACACCCCTTTGTGCATCACTTGCACACCTGGGCACATTCCCCCCACAGCAGCACAGTTAGAACTTAGCTTTAAACTTGTTCCTGAGCATCATTGACCCCGGTCTAAATGATGGACCTGTTGAGCTGGGCTAGATGAGCCCTGTGGTGCTCAGCAATGGCTCCAGGTAGGATTTGGGCTGGTAGTGAAGGGAACATCTGCCTCTCCTGGCTGTCCTTCAGTCTCAGGTGGGAACAGGCAGGAAGCATTGGGTACGGGTCTCACGCCACTCCAGCCCCAAAGCAACGCACTTGGGAAGCATCTGGATACTCCAGACCCTTGTCTAAGACACCTGGGCAACAGCAGGTGTGTTCCACTCATTAAAGAACCGGCTGGGAAGCAACAGGGATGGGGAGATGTGCAATTAATAACCAGGGTCACCAGCTCTGCTCCAAGTAAATTAAGACAGAAAGAAGCAATATGTCAAGTTCCTTTGGCTGGGAGCTCTGGCACAAACAAGAATCACAGCAATAATATTTCAGCAGCTCTTCTCTTACTCGTGTGCGGGCACACCAGTGGAATTATGCTTGCCAGGCAGGGCAGCACATCATGGGGAGACTCTACTGACTGTAACTGGGAGACAAAATGTGCTGTCTCAGGGAAGGAGGGTGGGTTTTGGGGTCTCACCGCTTAGGGAGGCTAAGAGCAAGGATGCAATTAGCTACTTTAAGTTAAGGTAATCATGTTGGCTGAGACTGATTCCCTTGCTGCATAAGGACATCTCGAGGCAGTGCGTGTGCATCGCTCAGGAATATTGTAATACTCTAATTTTCGTGCTATTATCGCTTTTAAGAACACCTAATTCTTCGTTTAATTCTGCTTCTCTTGTACCATCCTAGAGACTGATTTAGTGTTAGATGTGAGCTTGTAACTCACTGGGAAACGTCAAAAAGCCCTCCTGCTACAGCGCCAGGTATTACTCACACTACACATCAGTTAGGTGTTGCAGTGCCTTTGCCTGACTGGTGATGATAAATGACTAAACACATGAACTCTATTCTAAATCATCATCTTTGATCCACTTGTGATCACATTACTCACATAATCGGTTGTGCTGGAACGCAGCAGAATTACTCATGTAAGGCAAGGGTTTTTTGTCCTGGTGAATAAGAAGAATAAGCAGCAAAATGTAATAAAATCAGCAGGAGCTGCTGTTCACTTCCTTGGAAGTGCATTGGACCTGCCTCAGGCTTCTGTTGAGGAATTTAGAGACACAGGTTATAACCAGCCAAATTCCCCCCCAGCTCGAGGCTCCTATTTGCATATGCAAAAAGCTCCCATTGATTTGCATATGCTACTACTGCTTCTTCTGGAACCTTTATTAGGCTTGGGACTGAAGAATGTGTTTTTCCAGCTTCTTCTGAGGAAAGCAGTTGTTTGAGAACCTCTCCTGCATTAATTAGCTGATAGCCAAAACAGTGGAAGCGGGGCAGCGAGGCATAATCAATTACATTTGTATAACTGCTGATGGAACACGATAAGTAATTAATGAGACCATGTGCACATACAAAAGATAAATGCATTTGAAACTCGGCAAGAGCTGAATGGTGTTTGTAAGCTTGATGTGCTTACTGTGTAAAAGGCCAGTTCAGACTCCTCCTGAATTATTACAGAGAGGTGGAAAGACTGCTGGTGAGCGAGAGTCAGCACTGAGAGGGAAAAGGCCAGAAGTTTCTTAGTGGGGAATAAAGGAATCTCTATAAAACCAGCAATCTTCAAAATAAAACTAGAGGTTTAAAAATAGCGGATTTTTAGGTCCTGTATTTGGTATACAGGGGAATTATTTCCTGGTTTGGATGACGAAGCCAAAATGTTAGATCAGTTCTTTACTGAAAGATTTGTGTTTTTGTCACTGGGTTCAAAATGCTACCCAGAAATGAAATAAGTTGTCATAATGATGTATCAGCCAGACTCTCACAAGAGTAAAAATCCATTTTGTTTAGAGAGCCTCACACATTAATAAATAACCCACTCTGTGAATTATGTCAAATGAGGAAAGCTCTGCTGTCTGGCCTGCAGCAAACCATAATGACTTTCATTCTGCGGTGTAAAAGTATGGATCCACTGAGGAAAGAAAAAGAAAACACAGCCCGGTAATTACAGAGATTTCCTCCTGTGTGCTGTTAAAGCAAAGACAGTTTTTAAAGGAGTATAATTCTAGAAGAAACCATCTGATAGCCCGGATCTACAGTTTCAGTGATACAGAGGCAGCCCTTGTCCACTCTAACAGTGAGATTTGGTACAGAAAATGTGTTATCTCATCAAAGTGGTAATTACTGAAAGTACAACCTACTACCCAAAACCAGGGAAAAGCTCAGAGTCGCAAATCCAAGGCTGCAACCATCCCACTGATGCTGCTGGCAGTCGTACTGCTAGAGGAATCTATGCCCAGCACTGCAAATGGGCAACTCACTACGTTCCAGAAGAATCAGACAATGCTTCTCCTCTTGTGACAGCTCAGGGTCTGGAACTGCTGCTCCCAAAAAGCAAGGTTGCAGAAGGATGTGCCAGCATGGTTTCAAGGCCAGGTTGGATGGAGCCCTGGACAATCTGGTCTAGTGGAAGGTGTCCCTGCGCATGGCAGGTTGGGTTGGAATGAGATGATCTTTAGGATTCTGTCCAACCCAAACCATTCTATGAATCTGTGATTCTGTGTGAGACAAATCTGGGTTCCTGGGCACCCCTCCCATGGTGTTTAAGATGCCTGAACTTCAGTGGTCAGTACATTGGTCCTTGAATGCCTGAGCACCCAGACCTGCGAACCCAAACTTCCTTTAGGAGTTTCACGTGTTCGACCTCACTGCAATTTGTGACTGCAGAAGGGTGGGGGAGCCTGTACTCAAAGAACTGGTATCAATATCTGCACTTGGAATGCAGAATCACACAGAGCCACAAATGAGCATTTGAAAGTGCACAGAGCCTCTAGGGTCCTTCTGCAGATGAGCACGTACATGTACATAACCAATACTGACTTCAACGGGGCATATCTAGGGGAGCATTAATCATTTTTAGCACGGTTTCTCCTCTGCTTCCGTAGAAAACCCAGGTAAATTAACCACCACACACTTCTCTTAAGGCAGTGAATTTCTCCATCTCAGTGGTGGAGGAACAAATTTTACCAATTTCATGTGGTTTCACTACTCTCCTAGAGGGAGCCTGTCAGAACAGCTCCAAGATGTTCCTGGTTCCCCCCCTCCTGCTCAGCTCACCCATCTATTGATTTGCCATTTCCCTGCATTGTTGCAGTTTTTAAGGGTTCAACTTTCCCACCTCAAGACAACAGTGACAAACCAGACCTTTTTGCAAATGTTCAAATTGATAATACTTCTTTCTCTGTAGTTCTCCCTTTTTTTTTTTTTTTTTCCTTCTGGTAGTTAAATAGCTTTGTTGCAAATCCAAATGGAGCACTTCATGCATATTGCATTATTTACAGCTCAGCACGCAGACTCTTGTGTCTGTCATACCCTGCATCCATTCCTACACCATTCTGCACCGTGGGAATGATTGGTGCCCGTGCAAAAAGGGCAGAAAACAAGAAGAAAACCAAAATGCCAGACATTGGACTGGGGCAGGCGGATTTACCAAGGGGAGGGATGTGCCTGAAAAGATGTGTGTGAGCATCTCCAAAAGGAACATTTCAGCTTCTGCCACATTCAGGCTGTGAGAACTGTAAGTGCTACCTCCACACGCATCCAGCCCCTAGGAAGGAGGAAAATACTGCTCCTTTCAGTCCCAGAGCTGTTTCTCACTAGCCTGGTGCTCCAGAGGATCCCAAGGGACCCTGGACCAGCTGCTTGTGAGGCTGGCATGTAATTAATCCTGGCAAAGTTTAGAACAGCTCAGTATCAAGGGATCTAGTGGCCTTCCCTGTGACAGGCTCTAATTTCACCTCTGAATGCGTCATTTCATCTCCCACCTCATCCAGGCAGGAAGATGAGCCCTCAGCTACCAAAACCTCCTCATTGCTCACCTGCACAGGCACAGATCACTGCTCAAATATTGATTTTCTATTCACTTAGGAAAAGGGAACCACCCGCTGCAAGACAGAAAGAAGGTTTTACATCACTCCCATCCTTCCCTCTGCCTTTTCCCTGATTATCCAGGCAGTCCGGTCTGTCCCCAGCAAGGACAGCAGTTAAACCATCACACTGTATCCCCTCTGAAGGCTGGAAAGAGGAAGAAAGGGTGATCTCTATGTGCATGCTAATTATATCACTGGATTACACATTTATGCTCTTTTAACTCTTGCACTAGAGACTAGAATACAAAGTTTAGGAATTCCTGGGGGCTGCCTCTGGGTGCGTGGCACCCTTGCCTTATGTCTTTGGTCAAATTAAACATTTCCTCTTTTATTTTGCTTATTTGTCAAAAGAAGATCATTATGTTTAGCCATCTTACAGCAGTGCTAACATTGCCAAAGCACTCAGTGTAACGTTGATGGAAGTACCATAGAAAAGTGCTGTTCAACCTCTCCACTTCCATTTTGCCACGAAGACACACAGAAAATATCCCGGTTTTTTTAGTTGATGCACAGAGAAAGTTGGTCTTAAACCCGAAGTATTATCAGTGGTTTAATTTAGCGATGACTGTAGTTTAAATTAACCACAGCTCCACTTGAACTGCTCGAGCAGAGGTAAAAATGGAAAGATTCAAAATAAGACAAGCCCAAAATTACCAGCAAAAGGCACAAGGCCAGATTGCTGGAGCTGGACCCACGTGAGCGGCGCCGGGATCGGCAGGGACCAGCCCTCGCTCTCGGCTGTGCGCCTGGCTTTTAAATCGCTTTAAGGAGGGCTGATGATGGAGACAGAGCCAGCTTTTACAGTGGCAGCCCAGCTGGGGATCAACGCTGTAAAAACAAGCACGTAAAGCGCCGAATGAAATCGCGCTCGTAATGAAAACATTTCGGCGGCGAGCAGCCCCGGCAGAAGGCATCCCTCGGCTCGGAGCTGCTGCCCGGCTCCCGCATCGCCCCGCTGACGTCAGCCCCGTCCCTGCTGGAGGAGCTGGAACGAAATTCAACCCCTGAGCCTCTCCAGACAAACCCCCCCTCGCCGCTAGCGAGCTCACAATTACAGGGAAAAGGGAAGGGGCAGCAGGGAGGTCAGCCTAGCGCATTCGTTCCTCTCCCTCTTGTTCTTTTTTCTGGGATTGCAGCGGGGTTTGCTGCCGGGAGCTGCCTTTTCCATCATCTCGAGCTGCCTCCAGCATCCCTCTGAGCCTTTGGGGCTCCCTTTGTCCAGGGGTGATGCTCGGCACACAGTCCCTATCGGGAGCACAGAGGGGGTCTAAGGGCTGGTGCTCCTGCGCCATAAATACCAGAATTAATATTCCTGGAGTCCACAGCAGGAACTGCCTTGGGGGTTGAGAGGAAACTACTTCCATCCCAAATTTCCGAAGCACAGCTCCCCTGGGCAAGGAGAAAGGGGCTTTCCCCCTAAAAACCCCTGCAGCAAACTGGGCACTGGTGTCCTGCATGCCAGGGCCAGGTCCATGCTGATCCAGCTGCTGGGGGCATCAGCAATCTTTCCTCTGCAGTAATTACTCTGTGAGCCACGGAAAACCAGGGAAAATCAAACCTTTTCCTCTTAATGAGTCCCTCTGCCTGGCTTTCCATCAATACAACAACAGGAGCTCTCTTTGTTCCATTTACCACCATCGATATTCTGTTCTTTGTTGCACTCCCAGCAGATTTTAATAAAGATCTTTGCTCAAGGATACCCCTATGGACTTCAGGATGGAGGGGAGTCATTAACAGAAAAATCAAAAGTCGTCCCAAGGCACAGGTGTGGTTTGGGGACACTTTTCTGGAGAAGCTGGAGCTATGGGGGGTAATGAGGGTGGGCAATGCTGGGGGGGCACTGTGCTGCATCTCCCTGGCAGAACGAGTTTTATATGAAGAGTAATTCAGCATCAACCCAGACACCAAGGAAGATCCACGCCTGTAAATATCTATGCCTCTCCTTCTGGCTTGATTGCAGTTTTAGTCCATCTACCCTGATGAAGAGGAGTGTTTTGGTACAGTGGTGCTGACAAGCACATGGTGGCAGCAGCAAGTGCCAGCCAGCAAGGAGAACTGACCCCAACAGCCTGATGGTGGAGAGCTGAGCAGCTCCAAAACCTGGCTGCAGCTTGTCCACTCTGAGCCACAGCTCCCTTCACCTTGCTGAGTTTATGGTGAGGAGAGAAGATTAAAAAAAATCAAAACAAAACAAGTAAAAATTCCCTTTGCTTCCCACTGCCTGCTTCTAGACAGCCAGGGTTAGTGGAGCAGAGCAGAAGCGAGCTGCCTCTGCCCCATGGAGATGCTTGCCACCCATGACATATTTTTTCATGGTTTCAAATGGAGTGAAAGGATGTTTTCCAAGCTACAGAGCAGCAATATGCTGAGCTCGCTTAAACATCTGGAATAGTTTTGAATGACTGCTTTAATTGAATATAGCAGCAATTATAGAGTTATTTAATTTCAGAGGTTTTGAAAGGGATTTTTTTTTTCCTTGATGACTTAGGAGGAGCCTAAACTCCATGAATTGCAGGGCTTTGTTGGGCTGCCATGCAGGAGGACCTGGTCATAGCCCAGCTCCACACAGCTGGAACAGCTCAGCAGCCTAAATCTGGGTGCATCACTAATCTACCAGCCAGTTCCTGCTTTAAATTTAAACCATTTAAAATATTTAAGGGTTTTCTCATTATTTTAGCAGTTAAGATTATTCCAGGAAAAGACTGCCATGTCTTCTCTTGGGGTTCTTAACAATGCTGATGAGAAAATAATTTCTATACCACGATGTGGCTTGAGAGTGAACTGGGCTGTCCAAACCAGTTACCTCTCTTTAGTCTGAGGAATACATTAATTTTTCCAGCGTGGCTGTGAGTTCCTCCAATAAGGAGCATGTGCCACCCTTCTCAAAGCCTTCATCAGGCACCCACAGATACGATGATGAAAAACTGAGGTCCCAACCCCCCTTAAAACACAGGGCAGATCTTCCCTTGCCAGAGCATGACCTGGTGATGGCACCAAGGACCAGCCTGAAGCTCTGGCACCTCCATCCTACACCATCCTACCTCTTCTGAAGGCTCAACTTTTTGACTAGTTTAAGTCAATTTAGTGCAAACCCTAGCATAGCAACCCAAATCTTTTGATCTCAACTAGGAGAATCCATGAAGTTCAAGGAAAATAATTAAATAAAGGATGGGAAGTGGGAAGCACAGCAAAACCTCTTTTCCAGCTCATACTCCAGAAGTGCCATACTTTGGATAAAAGGAGGATGAATTTTGGGTGGTTTTTCTTAGAGTTGTTGTTTTCCACGTGGCTAAAACACATTCCTGGCAAAGCAGAGCCACTGTGGAGGTGCCAGGACATGGGCACGTCGCTCTGAAGAGAAAAGGAGGTTCAGAGGGGACCTTATTCATCTCTGCATCTGAAAGGATGTTGGAACCAGCTGGGAGTCAGTCTCTTCTCCCAAGTAACAAGACAAGAGGAAATGGCCCCAGGTTGTGCCAGGGGAGGTTTAGATTGAATATTAGAAAAAAATTCTTCATGAAAAGGAATAGGCTGCCCAGGGAATTGGTGGGGTCACCACCCCTGGGGGGATTTAACAGATGCAGAGATCTGGCACTTGGGAACGTGGGTTAGTGGTGGACTAAGCAGTGCTGGGTTAATGGTTGAACTTGATGATCTCAGAGGTCTTTTCCAAGCTAAACAATTCCGTGGTTTTGTGAGGACAGCTCTGTTTCATCCTGGCTGGTGCAGACCTGCTGAGCTCTGGCTCAGCCACCCCCTTCCAACACAAACCTACCTTTAAACCAGAAAGTAAAACCTCACCTGTGAGCCAGCCCATCCCACAACCAGCTGACTCCTTGAGCAGCCCAAAAGCCAAACCCAGATTTTATTCTCAACCCAAATATCCACATTTGCTCAGAAGCAGTAACAATTTCTCCTTATTATTATTCCTAGCTAAAACATGCAACCTTTGAGCCTGTGGTTGCTCGAGGTAAAAAATCAGCAGTTTGAACAGTGATCAACTGAAACATGAAATGAATGCTGTGTTTCATTTAATAAACTTCAGCAACACAAGGCTGCCTGGTGGACACAATGTAATTTGTTTTGGATGTAAAGATGGAAAAAATAATTGTTTTGTCTTCAAGGCAATTAAAAGAATATTTCTGTATTGACAGGAAAGAAGCTGCCAGGTGAAAATTCATATTTAATAAGCTATTTTTCCTGTTCCTTTGTATTAGCTTGCAGATTGTCAGTTCTCATTGTTTTGCTCAAACTCAAGAAGTCACCACGTGTCACTTGGAAGTCACTGCTGTTGGTACTATGAGAACTACACAGTTTTCTGAAGAACAGCAGAAAGGGAGGGAGGGAGGGGGGAATGGCAGTTGCTGAATGGTCCACGAAAATATGACTGGAGAGGAAAAAAGCACAGAGAAAGAGAAAACCAAGATAATGCCATGATTTTTGAGATGATCCTAGAGAAGATGGATTCAGGCAAGATAATTTAAAAGTATTAAAAACGGTTGCAGCTGGCCATGCTGTCAGTCACTTGCTCTCCAGTGGCCAGTGGAGCCCTCACTGCTCCTGCCGAGCTTCTCTCTCAGTTTGCCTTAACTATGTGGAAGCCAGACTCCAAAAAATATTGCAGTTACACCAGCAGAAATATGTCTTTCAAGTTAAAAAAGTATTCCTTATACAGCATTTAAATAACTACAAGAATGAAGTGATAAATTGATCGAAGGAACCACACCAAGGAGTCTTTTTAACTTTATAATTCACGGGAACCTGAATTAGCATCACCTTTTAAAACTTTCCCCCTTAGAGTTCACCAGGATGATGGCCCATCAAGATCCTCATTCCAGCCCCCCTGCCACATGCAGGGATGCATCCACTATCCCAGGTTGCTCCAAGCCCTGTCCAATGTGGCCTTGAACACTGCCAGGGATGGAGCATCCACAGCTTCTCTGGGCACCCAGTGCCAGGGCCTCACCACCCTCACAGGGAAGAATTTCTTCCTCATATCTAATCCAAATACTCCCTCTTTCATTTTGAAGCCGTTCTCTCTTGTCCTGTCACTTCGTGCCCTTGTCCAAATTCTCCAGCTCTTTTGGAGCTCCCTTTAGGTACTGGAAGGGACTCTGAGTGTCCCTGGAGCCTTCTTGTCTCCAGTCTGAACAGCCCCCACTCTCCCAGTCTGTCTCCATGGGAGGTGCCCCACAGAACGTCCCTGCACAATCTGCCATGGTGATGGTGGGCTGGCACACGGTGCCACCGGGAGCATCTCTGCTGCTGGAACTGCAGTGCTGCCAGGCTTGGAGTCAGGCTCTGTCCCCACCAGGGCCCAGTGTGCCACGGTGGCCACCAGCACCTCGCAGTTAAATGTAGCCATCAAGCCATGTAATGAGAATTTGGAGGAAATCAGGTTCCTGCTGTTTGTAGCGCTGTAGTGATGACTGAGGCTAAACCCGCATGAACGCAATGAGGGCAGTGCATCGCTGCTGTACAAAACAGCTGGCAGGGGGGGAGAAAGGAGGTTTCTCCACAGCAGCAGCAGCATTGGTCAAAACAAAACTCTGCCAGCACTGGAGCCCACCAAAAAACCAACTTAGGGAGCCCTTTTGGCTCTTCCTTCTTTCTTTGGTGTTTCAGTCAAAAACTTTGTTCCTCTCTCTTGCAGGGCTGCCAGCGCAGGATGGAGATGCAGCCGCAGCCCTGAGCGGGTGCTGCCGACACCATCCGTGACCTGCCTTTGCCCAGCCCAGCACCATGAGCGGCTTCTTCTCGCGGCTGGACCCGCGGCGGGTGCCCTGGGGGGCCGCGGGCCATGCCCTGCGCACCCGCGTCCTGCGCACCAAGCCCGTGGAGTCCATGCTGGAGGGCACCGGGGCTGCGGCCACCCAGGGCGCCCGGCTGGCCAAGGTCCTCACCACCCTCGACCTCATCTCCCTGGGCGTCGGGAGCTGCGTGGGCACCGGCATGTACGTGGTGTCCGGCCTGGTGGCCAAGGAGATGGCGGGGCCGGGGGTCATCGTGTCCTTCATCATCGCTGCCGTCGCTTCCATCTTGTCAGGTGAGTTTTAAGTGGGAGTTTGGGTAATGTGCCATATCCTGCTTCCTCTCCGTTCGTGGGTGGACATGTACTCAGCACCACGAGCTCCAAGGAGGTAGCACCTTCGCCATCAACTAAAAACCGTTTCCCACTGCTCGCATCCAGCTCGTGGGGTGCACAGTCCCTCATTGCCCAAATATCAGATTAAACCTTGTACTGGGAGCCAGCAGCCCAAGCATGATTACCCTGATGAGCTGCCAATGGCTTCCACAAGGAGGGAGCCTGTGGGCAATATTTTTGAGACATTTGAGAGTTTTGCAGTGCGTGTCCCAGGCTGAGAGCATGGCCAAGCCACAGCACTGGAGTGAGAGCTTGCGGGAAACTCAGTTCCAACAGGAAGGATATCGGTGGCTTGGGTAGCACCAGGGCCAGCTTCTTTTGTTGACATGGCTAACAGTTAAAAAATTCCTCAATTAGTTCTGGAGTTGATTTCATTGGCTCCTATTCATGCAGGGTCAGTCTTTGAATTTCCAAACAAAAAAAACCAAAACAACAAACAAATGTGCAGGGAGAGAAAAATGACATATTTTAGTGAAAACACGGTGAATTCTATCTCCTCTGTAGGAACCCAGCTGAGCATATGGCTCGAGCTGCAGTTTCTACATGAAGCCAGTACTGCTGGCATTTGTCCTTTCCAGATCAGTGCTAACACGATGATGTGATGTTCCTGCTCTCTCTGCTCAGAGGACTTTGCATGCTGTGTCAGTCTGGTATCCAGCTTTTGTCTGTGCATTGGATAAGGAAACCTGAGCAAATGGCAAAGGGCTTTGATAGAAGACAGGAAGAGCCAACATAGCAAAGTGACCCAGCTCAGATTTTCCAAACACTGGATTTCTGTAATGAGATATGGAAGCACATCATGCTCTTTCCCTGGAGTTTGCAGTGCTGCTCCATGGAGATCCCACCAAAGTGTGTGCAAGTTTGAACTCCTGATGTCCCTGCAGCCCAGAGGCACAAACCTGGCACAGCCCAGGGATGAGCCTCACGCTCTCTCCAAAGCCTACAACAAGAGCTGAGTGCTTGCAATGAGATCCAATTCTTATTTGAGTTCCCAACATGACAAATGAACCAAAATGCCTGGTTTTCAACCAAGGCAGTAGATAACATCAGTGTCTCTCCTTTCCCACCGCCTGCTTTCTCTCCTCTGCAAAGGTTTTGTTGGCCATGACGCAAACCAAGAGCAAACGGAGTTTGGGTGGGTCTCTGCTAACAAAAACATGCTGTCCTCCAAAAGGGGCTTTTTCACCCCAGACACGAGCCTTGCCCCGCAGCAGGGGCTCCTCCCGCCTTCGCCCACAGGAGCCTGTGCCGCTTCCTGCTCCGCTTTCATCTCCCCTTGCTTTTGTAGCCCTGGGAAAGTGTTCTGTGAGGGATGCAGTGTTTTGATAGTCTCCTTGGCTGCTTCCTCACTTCATCGTTAACGCTGCTGTTGTTTGTAACAGCAACAGTTTTTTGGCAAGTAAAGCCAAGTAAGAATTCATGAGCTGGACGGGCTGTTAAACTCACTGGGGATGTGATTTCAGCTCTCCCATTGTGGTTGCTCCTGGTGTGCCAGGCACTGAGTTTGGGCAAGTGTGCATGGACAGATTTTAAGGAACTTTCCTTTTGTCCATCACAAATCACTAAGTCAAACCCCACTGCTTACAAAAGTGAGCCCAGAAGGGTTTTGAGTTAAAAAACAAAACAAAACAAAACAAAAAAAAAAACACACACCAAAACCATCCAGAAAGTCATCCAGCTTCCCTGGGAGAGAGCCACTGGGAACTGTCTTTGCATTATTAAGCTTGGTTTCAGAGAGGGACTTTTCCAATTTCATCTACTCGACAAATTCCACTTATGCCTTTCATAGTTTTAAGCAACATTTACCGCATCAGGGTACTTACAGATACACGGTAATTGATTAAACTGATAAATTAAGTCAATCTCTTTTACTCTCTCACTAGAAGGCCTTTCATTCAGCTCCCAAGTAGAAATGCTTGCCCAGCTTCCCTCCACAAAGCCTCCAGTGCACCGCAGGCTCCTTCCATCAGCTGCAACTGCTGAGATTCCCCACATTCACCCCTGTTTATTTAAAACCCCTCCTTAGCAAAAATCAGCAGTTTGCATCTCTCCCAACCCCATCACCCTCTCCACAGCCTTTTCCACCAGCCATTGGTTGTCCCTTTGGTGTTCTCCTCTCCTAAAGCAATACAGCCTTGTTTGGAGCACAGTGCCACACTCTTACCTGATACTGGTACGGGAACAGGCTCAGCAGCAGCCAGAATTGCACGATGGAGCAGGGGGGGAGCTTAGCACGTGCCTCAGGTGCTGCCTGGCTGCAGGATGAGGGGCTGCACCTGCAGCTGCCTGGGTGGAGCTGGAGAAATGGGAGTCCTTGCTCCATGGGAGCTTTCTTTATGGAGCTGCCTTTTATACATCAGCACATGGTGATCGTGAAATGCAATGGACAGGCTCAGTGGATTGATGAAAATCGTATGTCTGCCTTAATAAGTTGGCTGCTCTTGGTTATCGAAGCAGGGTCCCTCCGGATTTCTCGTGTGGTAGCATGAATTACTTGGTGTTACCTCCAGCATGGCTGAAAGGCCCTTCTCAGAAGTATTTTTTCACCTGAAACATCACTCCCATCGTGCCAGTGCCCTGTGGGATGTCTCACAGTTCCTGTGTAGCCTTGTGCCAAGTATCAGTGGGAGGGTCAGCATCCACATCACAGCCACCACCATGCCAGCACACCAAAAGCACCAGTTCCTCATGCCACCAGTTGTGCTGCCCAGTGGCTGTTCTGTGGATGGGATCTTGGAAGGGCCAGTGCCATGGACCAAACCACTCAGCTGTGTTTATGTCCTGCTGAACAATGTCAATAATGGTATGATTACACCAGTGTGATGACTGTCACACCAATTGCACAAGTGTAGCAGATATTCAAGAAAGAGAAACGGTCCTCTGTAGAATGTTTGCTCTTTCAAAAAAACACTATGTTGTCTTGTTTTCTTCAGAAATTGCAAACACTCTTGATTGGGGGGAAGAAAAGAAATCTGTCTCCAAATTCAAACAGTTGTGAGAGGGAGGATGTGCCCAGCCTCTCTCTGCAGTCTCAGATCTGGGCTGGCTGTGCAGGAGCACTGGGAGAGCTGTGTCCCTCTGGATACAGAGGAACAAGGTGCTGAATAGCTTGGGCTGCCAAGGAGTAACTGCATAACACAGATTTATTGTGCAGTTAGATTGTAAAAATAATAATAATAATAGTAATAATAACAACAACAATAGTAATAATAATACAGTGCAGATGCAGCAGAGATTAGTGTGTATTATACACATGTGTGTGTATGTGTGTGTGTGTGTGTGTGAGTGTAATAGATGCTGATACCTAATGCTGATATTCACAACCTATTGCTGTACCCAATGCATAGTGAAAAACTGCTCTTCTATTTTGGGATCTCAGTAGAATAATCAAAAACTCAAACATTTTATACATATTCATTTCTTTGCTTTGGCATTATCGTTGTGTATCGATAACCATCCTCTTCAATCATTATCTTCTTGTTGGCTAAAACAAGAGCTGCCTACAAGAAAGAGTATATATTTTTAAGACCATCAAAGAGAGAAACTGGATACTTGTCCCCATCAGAGCACCAGTTTCATGAATCATTCAGGCCTGCAGTTATCTGTGAACGCCATACCTTTGCCGAGTGCATGCATTTTTCATCAGCTTTGAATAATGACTGTCGGTAGCGATGGATGGATGATGGAAACGTCTTGTGGCTCCCGTTGGGCTGCTTTACAGAAATCAAGTTTTTGAGAGTCCTGTTGCAAAGCAACCCTCATTCAAGTTAGGCAGTGAATGGAATATAAAAATCCTCCAGTACCAAGAAAAGAAACACCACCAAATTCAGCTTAAGAGAGTTAACAATTCCATGTTTGTACTCTGTAAAAACTGCACTTAAAGTAAGAGCAGCCACCTCATAGCGTTTTTATAAATTATTCATTCCCCTCTCTATACTAAACTGATTGCAAATTTGAAGCAATTATTATCTTCTAAATGGAGAATATAAGTTGATAGAGAGCTCAATAATTACTACGTGTTTACTCAGTGGTAGTAACGGCCTTAAACAATTCACCCAAATGAACTTCACTGGGGTCTTTAGGGCAGGGGCTTAAGCAGTGTTAAACATGCAGGACCCTTCCAGCACTTGTCCTGAATAATATTTGGGGAATTTGAGACTGAGTACATCCATTCCTTTTAAATAAAAGCTAATGGTTGTTTTAATACATCAATGTGTCAGGGTCAGGTTTTTATTAAAAATTATCCTGACATAGTAAGCACACAAGGATTTCAGAAAGTACTAAAGTCTGCTGAATTCTCCTCCCAAACATTTCCAGTTAAACACTTCTTTCTGCTTTTCTTTTCTTCTTCTGCACAGTTAGTTTTGCAATTATACTTTACAAGACTGAAATATAGTACTTTTTAAGTGTTAAAATAACTTACGTTCTCTATATAAGATGTCTTCAAACTCCTCCCGGCTCGGTATGAACAAGAGCAGGGATGTTCAGGACAGTGCTCGTGCCCGGATCTGCAGAGCAATAATGCAGGATGGGTGTTTGGAGATTGGAAGTTTGGGGCAGGGAGAGGTGCAGCCTTGTGTGAGCCCTCCTGTGGCATCTTCCTCTGGGATGAGGTTGTGCAGGACTGGTCCAGGATCCCATGTAAACATCTGGCTGGTTTGAACTGTATCATCTCAGAAAGAAAAACTCATCACAACTTGATTTCAGTGGAAATTTGTCTGGTTTTTAAGCCAAGAAACTGGGGAGGGAGGGTCACCATGGCCTTCTGAGATGTCTCTGTGCTCCTGATGCTGACTGCAGCTTTGACAGCTCCTGGGACCTCCACACATGTGGCACCGAGGCAGTTTTACTTCTTTCATTTCCCAACCACATTTTCCTTACGCCACTCCCTATTTTTCCGAACAGGCGTTTGCTACGCTGAGTTTGGCGTGCGGGTGCCCAAGACCACGGGCTCTGCCTATACCTACAGCTACGTGACCGTGGGGGAGTTCGTGGCCTTCTTCATCGGCTGGAACCTCATCCTGGAGTACCTGATCGGGACAGCCGCGGGCGCCAGTGCCCTCAGCAGCATGTTCGACTCGCTGGCCAACCACACCATCAGCCGCTGGATGATCAACAGCGTCGGCACGCTGAACGGCCTGGGTGTGTCCTGCTGTGCAGAGACACCTCCATTAATTAGGGCCTGAAAAGTAATTGGAAGCTCGTCAGAAGTCAGACATGGATATGAGGCTTCATTCATTATTTACCATCTGTCTGGCTCTGGTGCTTTGCCTCGGCAGCCTGGCGCACAGGCAGGATTTGAGGGGATGGGATACATGATACTTTGAGCCCCTTTAGGATGAGCTGGCATTTAGAATAAATGCACAGAAATAGTCTAATGTCAGAGGGTAAGGGCAGCACAGAAAAGCTTCACCCAGTGCAAATACTCTGCTTGGTCCCCTTGGGGCACGCACAGGATTTTGTTAGAAAGCACAAGCTGGTGTCTGCAGTACTGCCATGGGCTGGGGGCTATGGTGGTCCTGTATGACCAGCAATTCCAGCAATAGTCCATGGATCCTGCCAGTAAGTAAACCAGCCAGCTGTCCTGTACCTGTGTCATGAAAACTTTGTGGCTGATTGATTTTTAATGAGTACTTGGCAGATTCACGTTATACAAACTGGGACATGATCATTGGTTTGCTGTTCTCCCAAAAGTCCAAACGGTGTCTTGAGACATCGAGATTTATCACCTTAATTAAACAACTTTAGCTAGCGGAGGCACGGACCTCTGGAGAGCACCTTTGCAGTGAGACCAAAGAGTTCTGCAAACCTTCAAGGTCTGAAAAGTATTTAAAATTGCCCCACAGAGTTCCTGGGTACTCTGTGGGTGGAGAGTAACACATCTCTTTTCTCCCACCTAGGGAAAGGAGAGGAGTCGTACCCTGACCTTCTTGCTCTGGTCATTGCTGTCATTGTCACCATCATTGTGGCCATGGGGGTGAAGAACTCGGTGGGACTGAACAACGTGCTCAATGTCATTAACTTGGCAGTTTGGATCTTCATCATGATTGCTGGTCTGTTCTACATCAAAAGTGACAACTGGGCTGAAGGGCAATTCCTGCCCTTCGGATGGCCAGGGGTAAGTCCTGGGAGCACGCGGGGACACACAGCACCTAAGCGCCGCCACACACTCAGCAGTGCTCGTGGTGTGCACACCCCACTTCTGCTGCACCCTCCAGAACCCAGCCCTGCTAAATCCACCTGTGCTTTGCCCAGCGACCTCCAAATACCAGGAGCGCAGGCTTCGATCCAGACCCGCTCTCTCTGCCAAACCCACAAGAGCACTGCAATGCTTTGCCCTTATCTCCTAACTCCTCTTAGCATAAACTCAGAACTTTTCCAAAATGTCCTTCTGCAGAGCCAAACTCCACATGAAAGTACCCCCGAGGAAATGCCACTAATTGCTGGGCAATGGAGCAAAATGCTGTGTCTATCGGAGACAGGGAGCTCTGGAGAGCTGGCTCAGCCTCTGCAGAGCGGGGAGATACTTTTGTTGGCTGCTTTTCAACAACAATGTTCTCAAGCATTTGTTTTGAGCACTTCATAATGCCACCTGCCAGTACTTATTTTATGGATGTTCCCTCAAAGCTTACTGAGAATTTGGACATATTTGGCTTTTTTAGCTTGCTTGCACTGGTTTTTGTCCAAGGATGAACAGAGACTGAAAATATCTCAGCTGGCCTAAACCCAAGATAATTTCTCAGATTTACACTGCTCAACTCCACTGGGGTTTTGTGCAGAAAAATAAGCAAGAAAGTAAAGTAAACCAAGAATCTTGATTATTGAAAGGGTCCCAAACTGCTATACAGTCCCTGCATCTTCCTTCTGTAAATCAATACCTCTCTGCCAGAGAATAACAGTGAGGAGAAGAGCACTGAGGCTCACTTGAGAGCAGAAGTCATATTTACCTTCAGGTTGTGCTTCGCTTTTTATGCCATACAATGGGAGTGAAAAAGAGAAAATAGAAAATACCTGTTTTGCTCCAATTCAATGCACCAAATATTTCCTGGCAAAAAAAAAATTAGTTTTAAAAGATAGATGCATACCCAAAACACATCAAACCCAGTAAGGTGGTCTCATCCTTTTCAGCTGGTTCATTGTCTCACAAGCTGTTTGTAAAAGTAAATCCACCACCATGCACGTGTTAGATCCCCAGGAGCATAGGGGATAATTAAAAAGGATAATTACAGACAGTCCCTGAAAGAGGTGGGTTTTACTGTGTGCACTATCACTAGACAGCTGAGATGACAGAGGTGTGATGGACAGGTGGCACCCAGCAAGCTGCCTAGATGCATGCAAGGGTTTCACAGCTCCAGATCAGCTCACTCACAGCCACGCAGTCTTTGCCCTGCTCCACTGCTCCTCTCCTATAAATGTCCTCGCTAATATTGTATATTTTAAAAAATCGCATTAGAAAAAATAACCAAACAGTACAAATAATTCCTCATCCAAGTGCTCCACTGTGTGCTCCTAACCTGTCTGCAGCTTCCAAGCAAAACAGAGGTTGTTTGGGAAGCGGCTCACATCTGACGGCTGCTGCTCTCTCCTGCTTCCTCTGCGAGCGGATCTTGCTGCCACATGAGACATCTTGCTAAGGCAGAACGTGTAAACATGTTCCAGATCCCTACTAATAAAAATGGATTTGAGGTGGAGGATGGTGAAAGCAAACCTGAAATTGGTTGGTTGTCTCCTCTGTCACTGGCAGGATCTCCCAGCAGATTCAGACACTGCGCGGGCGCAGGTTTGTGGGGTGAGCTGCAGATGCCTCTGGTGGCTCAGGGCACAGGTTGAAATCTTTTCCCCAGACCAGATCGGTGGGTTAGGGGTGCTCCCAGGGTCAGTCCCCAGCTCTACGTGTGCACCCCCTGACCTGCCCCAACTCAACTCTTTAGCTCAGACAAGGCAGAGTTGGGCTGCTCCATGTTTGCTCAGCTCCCTCTTCCTGGCTGGGTGCTGGCCTCCCTCCTGGCACCCAGATGTTTGATCCTCCCCGCAGGTGCTCAAAGGGGCTGCGACCTGTTTCTATGCCTTCATCGGCTTCGACATCATTGCTACCACGGGAGAAGAGGCGAAGAATCCCAACACCTCCATCCCCTACGCCATCACAGCCTCGCTCGTCACGTGCTTGACAGCTTATGTGTCTGTAAGTAGTCCCTGGGGAGGTGTGAATGTACATAAATATGTATGTATGCATATATATATAAATGTATGTACCATGTGAGTCCCTTCTGGGCACCTGCACAGTGCCTGCCAAGGCTCCTCTCCGTTTGTCCCTAAGCTCCTGTCACCTGACAAGACTCCTCTGCCAGCTGCAGGGATGTGGTGGCAGACAGGTTTTTTTCTCATCCCCATCCACAGCTATTTTTGCACCCAGGAGAGCAGCAAAGAAGAAGGAGCAGCAGCAGCACTGCAGCATCCTTTCTCTGTGTTTCTGGGAAAAGCAGCACTGCCTCTGCTGGAGATATGGAAGACGATCCAAGTGAGAGGAAGGATAGGCAGGGATGGCTGTGTGAGATTCCACTGCTCTGCATCCCAATAAAAGCATGTCTGTGCTCAGAGATTTTCCCTGAAAAAGAGCAAAAACTAGTTATGAAGGAGAAAAAACACTCTTCTGACCATTTCAAAGAAACTCACCCTCTGCCTTTCCTGCAGGGGAGTGGGCTTCTCATGAAAACAAATTCTTTGTCTCAAATAGGCCCAGAGTGTTGCTCCAAGCAATGCAATCTGGATTTGGGGTCTGCCCCAGCATTATTCCCACACAGGAATGCAGCCAATGTGAGTGTTACTAACCCTGCCAGTCCCACCAGCCTCACCAGTCACACCAGTCTCGCTTGACTCCTGCATCGCCACTGAAGCAAGGTTCAAGCATCCCCTGCTTGCCTTTGGATAGCAGGGACTAAGACCCCACAGTTTTCTGGATTAACCACCCTACAGCAAAGTGCAAACAGTCCTAACTCCAGCATTTTACATCCCCTCCACAAGGGACCTAGGGATACAAACCAAATCAGACCTGAAATTTTTTGGGTTTGCACTCTTGAGAAGCAGCCCCAGCACCCTGAAAATCCCCAGCAGCCCCCAGTGCTGCTGCTGATACTCGTGTCCTGCTCCTCTCGCCTTCCCCAGGTGAGCATGATCCTCACACTGATGGTGCCTTACGATGCCATCGACACTGAGTCCCCACTGATGGAAATGTTTGTGGTCCACGGCTTCTACGCAGCCAAATTCATCGTTGCCATCGGGTCCGTGGCCGGCCTGACTGTCAGCTTGCTGGGCTCCCTCTTCCCAATGCCCAGAGTCATTTACGCCATGGCTGGTGATGGGCTGCTCTTCAGGTCAGTCACACCCATGCTGGCATTCATTTTTGGCCTCTTGGGATCTGAGGGGAAATTGTGCTGGGGGGTTGGGGGTCCCCGACACCCTGGCAGTGTTGTCGCTGCAGGGAGCAATGGGCACGCACAGAATCGGTGGGTGCAGAATGGGGTACAAGCCAAAGGAATATCCTGGGGGGACACATCAGGACCAGTCTACCCTACAATTTCTCATTTGGTGCTGGTACCTAAAGGTTCTGATTACGTGAGGATGAGTGTTTCATTCAAGAGTTACTTGCAAAGGAGAGCGGTTTATATGGATAAAATCTGGGTACTTATTTGCAAGTATCTGCGTGGTCATTGCAGAGCTGGTCAGACCTAGATCTAACTCCAGATTCAGCCTCAGCAGTGTTGCCAGTCCCCAGCTGGAATTGAAGTTCCAAAAAGCAACAAGACCTGAAGGGATCCCTGAGTCTGTCCCCTGCAGCCGGGGAAGGGTTATTGCGACAGGGAACCTCCGAGATGTGTGATTTTAACTTTCTGTGACTGTTCTGCGCTCCAGGTTTTTGTCCCACGTCAGTTCTTACACGGAAACCCCTGTCGTGGCCTGTATCGTGTCCGGGTTCCTCGCAGCTCTGCTGTCCTTGCTGGTCAGCCTGCGGGACCTGATCGAAATGATGTCCATTGGCACCCTGCTCGCCTACACGCTGGTGTCTGTCTGCGTCCTGCTCCTCCGGTACCAGCCCGAGAGCGACATCGACGGCTTCGTCAAATTCCTCTCCGAGGAGCACACCAAGAAGAAGGAGGGCATCCTGGCCGACTGCGAGAAGGAAGCTTGCTCCCCCGGGAGCGAAGGAGAGGAGTTCTCCGGCCCGCCGACCAACACGTGCGGGGCAAAAAATCTGCCGTCGCTAGGAGATAATGAGATGCTAATTGGGAAATCCGATAAATCCGCCTACAACGTGAATCACCCCAATTATGGCACCGTCGACATGACCTCGGGGATAGAGGCAGATGAGTCTGAGAACATCTATCTCATCAAGCTGAAGAAGCTGATCGGCCCTCGGTACTACACGATGCGGATCCACCTCGGGCTGCCGGGTAAAATGGATCGTCCGACGGCGGCCACCGGCCACACAGTCACCACCTGTGTGCTCCTGCTCTTCGTCCTGATGTTCATCTTCTGCTCCTTCATCATTTTTGGGTCAGACTACATCTCTGAGCAGAGCTGGTGGGCTGTCCTCCTGGTCGTGCTGATGATCCTGCTCATCGCTGTGCTGGTGTTTGTGATCTTGCAGCAACCAGAAAACCCCAAGAAGCTGCCCTACATGGCCCCGTGTCTGCCCTTTGTCCCTGCCTTCGCCATGCTGGTGAATATCTATCTCATGCTGAAGCTCTCCACAGTCACGTGGATCCGATTTGCCGTCTGGTGTTTTGTGGGTGAGTCCCAGCTTCATTTATTTTAATTTTTTAACTGACACTCTTTTGGAAGGGTGTTAATAATAACAGCTTCCCTAATTAGAGTGCACAGGCTGATGCTTGGGACATACCCAGTCCTTCTCATCTGCCCTTTCCCATCCTGAAGTTCTTAGAAATCTCGTTTTATCCAGCCCCCGAACCACAGCTAAATGGAAAATTACACCTCCAGAAAACACCAGTTTCATGGAAGAGAACGACTCCATGCAAAGGTGACTATTTTGATGGCTTTTTTGATGCAAAGTAGGCGGGTTCTGGAAATTGCCTCGCAGGCAGGTTTTGTACAGAAATCAGCCTGATTTCTTGCTATGTCACCCACTTGAGATCTTCAGCAGCCCACACCACTATTTCAGTGCTGCTTTTCCAAAGCCCAGAGCTGCCCAAACCCAGCAGCCCTGGGAAAGTCAGACCTGTAGACTGTATCTCCTTTTAGCCCAAGTTCTTAACTTTGGGCTAGGGGCATCTTAGGACTCACAGACTCTGTTGTGGAGACTTTTTTTTCCAAATTTTGGCTTTCTGACACATAAGCAGAAGTCCAGCTTATCCATAGTGCTTTACATTGCAACCCACTTACTCCACAAACCCGAGAAAAATAGAGCAGTTCTCATAGCTCCTTCAAAGCAAGCCATTGTGCAGGAGCTGCCACCTGCATTTTTGGGCTGGAGAATACATACTCAATGCTTTTTTGGCCCTTAAAGGCACTATGTGAAGCTGCAAATCCAGGGAAAGCCCTTCTACCTGGAAGAAAAGATGACTGCAAAGCATCAATTTAATCTTCTGTGATTAAGCACTTTCACCTGTGGATACAACTAATACCTCCTGAGCTGCCAGCAATGACAATGGGTCAATTCAGCCACTGCATTAGGTGTGATGAGCTCCACCAGCCCATCCATGGCTGTTGAGGGTGAGACATCCCATTGGTTTTTCCTGCAGAGATGTGTGGTCCTGATTTAACCTCACATCAGTTGCCCACAGCTAGTCCATGGCATGCGGAGTCTGGATATTTCTGTGCACATGTCTAGGGTAGGTTAATCCCATGATCCACTGGAAATCAGATCTCTGGATACATTTGCTGCCAGGGAAAGCTTTTGTGCAGGAATGTGAGATCAGGTAGGGCTGGCAAGGCTAGTGGGTAGCTGGGGTCCAACCCTCTCTCTCTTGTCCACCCCAGGTCTGCTCATCTACTTTGGCTATGGGATGTGGAACAGCACGCTGGAGATCAGCGCCCGGGAGGAGGCCTTGCACCAGAGCACCTACCAGCGCTACGACGTGGACGTCGACCCCTTCTCCGTGGACGACGGCTTCTCCTTCGCCCCCGAGGGCGAGAGCTACCCGGCCTGGGGCCCCTCGGAGGACAAGGGCTTCTCATACCAGCAAATGTCGGGGGCCAAGGAAAGCCATCGGACAAGTAGCAGGTCGAAAAGCAAAGGCCGGCACAAACCGCCATCGGATGCTCTGATCGCCAACGACGAGTTGGACTACTCGCCCGAGTAGCGGGACGGGCAGCAGGGCGCCGCGCCGCCCAGGCAATGAGGAAGGGTCCCCGTGGGTCCCCCGTACTGCCCCATCCTCCCTGGATCCTCCATCACCGCCCTGCTCACCTCCAGTCCTCGGGACACGCTCCGCGATTGCCGTTGACCCCGAACCAAAACCACCCGTGGCCCGTCCCAGCTCCACCAGTCAGGTCTCGCTCTGGTGAATGCTGGCTGATCCCCCAGCACTGGCTGATCTCCCAGCACCAGCTGCACCAGTGGAGGCAGTGGAGTGGGAGATGTGCCAAACCAGGAGGGTGTTGAGAGGTGGAAGGAGCCGCATGAGGGGACAAGTCAAATTGTGCCTGGGGAGTGTCCACCCGATGGCCGCAGCGGTGGGATGCCACTTTTACATTTTTGGCACTTTCTTGACATGTGTTTTTTTTTTCCTTTGAACCACCTAGAAGTGATAGCTGAGCCAGAGGCACAGACGGGTGGGTACGTACAAAATGGAGATGGACACACTTTCCCTGGGAGTAGCTCAGAGATGCACAGTTGGTTCCATCACAGTGTTTCCATGGCCCGTTCTGGCTCGGTGCACACAGCAGTGTTTCTCCCACGTCCATCCCCACATCCCAAACCCAAATACTGTGATTCAAAATTAGTCCATGTCTCAGTCCAGCTTTTAAGTCCCAGCACAGCCCAACACCCCAAATCTACAGCTGGAAGCCTGATCCCTTTTCTGGTCATAGCGAGGGCTGTGACCTGCTCTTGGCTCAACCCTCCTTGTATGAATGGTCAGCGAGGACCACACGCTCTTCCTCGGAGCATCACCCGTCTGAGGTTGGGCACTGCTTCCACCACCTTGTGTCTTTTACAAAAATGACTGTGCTGTCATTCCCTCACCATGCTGGGCACCTTCCAGTGCTCACTCTGCCCTCAGTGCTCCAGACACTCATCCGTGCCCTCACAAAACAGCAGCATCCGTGGGTCAGCCACGTCTCGGCAGGGTTGGGCCATGGGTAGCAAGTGGAGAGGACTTGGCGGCTGAAGTTTGTCTCCCTACTGCCGTCTGCACCTTGTACAATATTCTCTGTTTTTGACCTTGGCTTGGCGGGTGCTGTATGAAAAACACTGAAATGCTGCTCATTCTCTAAGTGTCCATATTTCAGTCTGAAACCAAACAGAGCTGGTGGCTTGCAGGGCAGAGGTGGTCAGCAGGTGGATGTTAAACCCCCTGAACATGGCCATGGCCCCCAGAGGTGCCATCAGACTCCCTGCTGCCAGTGTCCCTACAGAACCATCAGTCAGCAGTGATGGAGTTTGGTCAATGATTAGCAGCAGATCCAGTTGTGGAGCCCATCATGCTAGGTGGAAAACATTGTGGTGGAGGAATGTCTTTTTGAATAAGCAGTAACCAAAACCCCTCAGACAGCAACTCCCATCCTCCCCGCCCCTGCTGCCAAAGGCTGCAGATGGATCCATCCCAAGGGCTCCAGTGCAGCCCAGACCAACCTCCAGCACCATGGGCTGCTGCTGGCATCCCAGGGGACAATTTAACATCAGCAGGGGCAGGATTTCCAATATGGAAATGTCCTTGTGGATACTGAGAACCATTAACCATTTGGTTCACTGGATGAGGCTCAGGCCCCCAAAACACCTGCCTGGCACCCTCTGTGGGCAAGCAGGTGCAAAGGGTGCCTGGACCTGTGCCAGTCTCCATCACTCCTGGAACTCAAGGGCTTGATGGAGAGTCTGGGGCTGCAAAAGTTCCCCTGCAGCTCCTGTCCCAAGCAGTGACAAACTACAGTCCTTTTCCCTGTGGAGAAGAGCATCCAATTCTGCAGATCTTAACCTGGAGTGCTCCGGGCAAGCCAAGGGATGTTTGGCCTCTGCGGCAGCTTCAGGGTGACGATTCGGCTAAAGGACCTGTAAGCTTTGCTCTGGCATCGACTCCTGCTGTCCACCCCTACCACGCTTCTACAAGAAGAAATCCCAAGTGTGTCCCACCAAAAAGCTGTTGCAATGTGCACCACTCACGGGCCAGGTCAAGAAACCTCCGCGGTGGTGCTGAGCTCCTCTCACGATGGTCACTGCTCACCCACCCTTGGCTGCTCTCCTCCTCGATGCCTTAGAAGTACCCAAGAGAGATGGCACCTTGCAGGTCTGGCTTTACGTTTTCAGGGAGAAAGATTGATGCTATTTTCCTACCAGCTCTTGTACTATACCGTATCCAAGGCAGTCGTTTTTGTCCTGCTTCCGCACGGTTTTTGGGCATCTGCTGAGCCACAAGCTCATGCCCAAGTACCCTTGAGTTGAAGCCCGTTCTTCTTGCAGCCTTAATCTCTTGCTATGGGGCAGTTACCAGTACCAGTGTCTGTCGTCACGTCCGCTCTAGTTGCGCCGTGTAATTTGACAAGGGCTTGACCCCTTGCTCTTTGGTGTCTGTAGGAACCTCTCCATTGGATCTGAGCAGCCTTTTGGCTGCCCCCATTCCCATTCATCCATCCTTCTTCCCCTTCCCGGGGAAGTGCTGGGGCAGGAGGGCTGTGCCACATCGTGGGACCACCAGGGAACAGCATTTGGTGCCACAACACTGTCTGATGTGGATGGGCTGCCGTCAGCCCTCGTCGTGCCGGGGGTGGGAGCTGTACCCTCCACCTGAGCTCACCACATCCCACACAACAGAGGTGTTTAAGGAGAAGGTGGCCAAGCCACAGACTGGATCTTGCCTGGGTTTGCCTGTGGCCAAGGGCTGGTGTACAGGATCCCTGCTCCCTGCTCCAGACAGCAGTTCCTGGGAGATGTGCAGGTTCAGCCTCTGGGAACTCACATGCTGTCTCTTGAGCAGCACTGGACTCTTCAGTGGGCACGAGCAAAGGCTGAGAAGGCAAAATGTCCAGGTGTGTCCATCGCCTCTGGGCACTGCTGGCCAGGGGTCTGGGAAGAGGTGCAAGTGCTTGTTTTGCTGTAACCCCACATCCAGCCTTTCCCCTGGGTGCCCTGAGGGAGGTTCTCACATCCCTGAGCCGTCAGGAGGACACGGCAGAGCAGTACCATCCTGCTCCCACCTCTGGTGAGAGGCATGGAGCCCCTCCGTGCCTGCCTGCCCTCCACAGGGCACATGCCCTGAGGGGCCAAGTGCATGGTACAGATGGAGCATAAATACCTCAAACCTTCCAGGCCGACTCTGTAAGATCTCAGCCCCTCCACAAATTCACTCCACACGGTCACGACCCCTCGGTCCGAGGCCCAGCACTCCGGTGTCCTCCACATGGCAGCAAAATCCTACCCCAACAACAAGGGATGTTGTAAATCCAGCTTGTAAATGACCTCCACTTTGTTTTGTTCGGTCTTTCTGATGTATATCTTGCTTTCTTTTTGCAGGTGGTACTTTCTGGTGTAACAATTCTCTGCAGTTCTGGTATGAAGTTGGTATATTTGTTAAAAGCAGTTTGTTCTATCCATTTTTTTTGTGGTTTCCAGAAGCCCATTGGTGCATTGTGCAATGGGATCTTGTAGTGTGTCACGAGAAAGAAAAAAAAAAATGCAGATATGTTATGGAGTGATTTTTATTTTCAAATGACCGTGTTGTTGACAACTATACATATAATACATATATATAATCAAGATACTAAGAAAAAAAAATCTAAATTTACCAAAATCTGTATATTTTAATAAATGCATAAAGCTTTGTTGTGTGCCTTTACATTTAAAAATCAAAGAGAAGCTAAGGGATTTGTAAAGACAGCCAGAGACAAACGTGTCTTAGTATTAGTTTCCATAGTAATGTAAATCTTTTAAATGAAAGACTAAACCAAAAAATAATAATAATAAAAAATTCCCATGTAAATTTTGTTAAGCCAATCAGTACCTGAAGGTCTGGTATTTTTTCAGTGCTAAATTGAAGCTAGAGATTAACAAAATCTTGCTTCAAATGCTTCAAAAATTCCATTTTAGAAGATCCATTTCAGTGGGCTTTGTTATTTACTTGCAGTGTTGCGAGAGAAAATGTTTATCCATTTACACAACAAAAAAAAAAAAAAAAAGAAAGAAAAAACCTAAAGCCAACGAGCACAGGTTGACTATTGCAGTGCAAAGGCCTGGGGTGCCCCAATGTCTTCCCATCCGCTGGCACTCACCTTTCCTTGGGGGAACTGCAGTGTCACAGCACTGTCGCCTCCCTGCATGGGCAGCGGGGCTGTGGAGAGGCAGACACAGCTGCCTGTCCCCTTTGGGGTGCTCAGGGCCTCCAGCATGCCCCCCAAAGGGCTCCTTCCTGCTATCCCTGTTGTTTGGGGAGTGGGGAGCCTGCCAGGTGCTCTCTGCATCATGGGGGTGGGATCAGCAGCTCCAGCAGGTCCTGGTGGAGCTGGGGAGAGCTCTGCTGGGCATCAGGGACCATCCTCTCCACACCGGGATGACCACCACAGCTCACAGGCACCACAGCACACTTGGTGTTGGGAACGGTGTGGAGCAGTTTTTCAATTCAGAAGAATTGTATTTGATCCTGTTTTGATGCTTTGGGTCAGCAAATGAGCGCGAAAAGCCTTCACAAGCCAGTAGTGCCATGGCCAATACAGACCATGAGAGCCCCACAGGGGAGCAGGGTGTTTTGGGAGGGCACAAAGCAGGTGTTTCGGCTTTGATCCTTTAAAAACTAGAAAAATTTAATGTTCTATGTGCTTCCTCTGAGCACTTCTCCTCTGCAGTGCCAGCACTAATACCCCATCATATTCTTGACCCCATCTCCTCGCACCCCACAGTTGCAGATGTACATTTTCCCTGCAGCTGCTGCGGGGTTGTTTTGCTTGGTGCTTAATTCTATCCCCTGAAATAAAACTTTTTCCTTCCTCTGAGCAGCTCCCCCAGGGCCTTTTAAGAGCCAGATTTGGGGTCTGTAACTGTGACTATGGGCAGAGCACACAGAGCCCCAGCACCATCCCCTGCCAAAGGTCCCCAGCACCACGTGCATGAAGGTGACGGTATGGGTGAGATTGGAAGGGACAAGGTGCATCCCAAGGGTGTGGGCAGCAAAAAAATCCCCTAAGCGCTGCCCGGCAGGGCTCGTTGCCAATCAGGTCATGCCCCTCCCGCAGCACCAAAACCCTCTCCCGGGCATCCGACAAAGGTATTCCTGTGCTTTTCCCTCCCAGTTTGCTCCAGGGCTGCTTGTAGGGCGGCATTCCGGGGGATTTCTGCTCCGAGGGGTCCCACTCCGCAGTCGGTCCCGGGGTTACGCGGGTAAATCCGCTGGCACAATCCACAATCCCCGGGCAGCCTGCACAAGCTGGCACGTCTGTGCCCCCCTCCGCCCGGGGCACCCGCACATCAATGGCAGCACTGACAGCGTCCTCCGGGGCGCACAACAACTGCCTGTGCCCTGCCCGTGATCTCATGGGCACCAGTGTCCTGCCACCGCCCGCCGCCCGCCCTGGGGACACTGCACAGCGATGCGCAGCTCGCACAGCAGAGCCGCGTCCAAGGCTGCTCGGTGTGAACGGCAGATGCATGCTCGGGCTGCTGCCCGCCCCTCGGCCAGGCAGGCAAAGGGTCCTTGTGGAGCACAGCCGGCCTCCCCCTGGCTCCTTTGAGATGCTCCAGCTTCCCGCGCGGACGAGGGGAGAGGTGGGAGCTGCAGCATCCTTGCCCGTGGCTGTGTGGCTCAGTTTGGTTTCTCCAGCTGAAGCAGACCAGGGGCAGTCCCGAATGCACGAGGCTTGACTGACAGCCTTGTTTTCCCCTTATTCATCACCCCAAAAAGCTTAGTTGCTCAGACCTTTCTCCTCCTCCTGCCTCCCTGCTGGGGCTCTCCCTTTGCCCACGTCTGAACAGCAGCTATTCCTCTTTTCCTTCTCTTGGCTTACACAAATTGTTTGAGCTGAGTTAACATCTCTGGGAACAGATGGGGTTTTGTACCAGTGTAATTAAATTGCTACAGCCCCTGCTAAGGAGAGAGTTAGATCTTGATCTTACACAGTTTTAATCAGAGCCATGACCCCAGATCAGACTCCTACTTCAGTTGAGAGCACTTTCAGCAACAGGAGGTCTCAAATTCACGGTGCTCGGGGTCATCTCCACCACTTCAGGGGCTTTCTAATTCTTCCCAATATAAAGAATCCCACAAGTGGCTATCACAGGTACAAGCAGCTACTGGGAACATTGAAAGAACCAAAGGATAAGATCATGGACAAGGGTAAGATAATCTTCCGTGCAGGAACATTACTCGTAGTTTAAATATTCTTCATTTAATGCCACAGCAGAGCAGAATTTTTCATCCTGAACTGCTATTTAAAAAAAAAAAAATCTTCAAAATCATTGGCAAACCCCTGTCATGGAAAAACTGGCTATGGAAACACACAGGAAGGAAGGAAAAAAAAGAAGTCGGAGGTTGCAGGTACTCTGTTATTTATTGTACAGTATTTCACTGAAAGTACAAAGGCATCATCAGTACTCACCAGAATTGTATTTTAACAGGTACATTATATTGCATGTTAAAATGTGCTGCTTTAACGAGGCAAGATGGAGCACAAACTTAGAGAAAGAAAGAAAGGAGTTTAAAAAAATGTAAAAATACATTTTTTAGTAACTGATCTGTACAAAAGAAAAAAAAAAAAACAAACAACTAAACCAGAGGGCAGGGATTAGAGCCCCCAAAGTCATTTATAACTATTTTAAAAGGCACTGTTATCTACCATGTCATTAGGACCTTTGGGTTCGGTTTCCTTCATACTGATGACTGTGGGGGTGGGGGAGACACTGTTACTAAAATGATCAGACTCATACAAAAGTATTTACAGAGAAAGGCAGAAAAATCCCCTCCTCTTGTTCCAAAAGAGAAACATTTGCCCGGTGGGAGAGGACAGCCTTCCTCCCTATCCTCCCTCCCCAGCCGTGCCAGAGCCGTGACCTTGAGCAGGGGAAATCAAACAGTGAGGAGGGGGGAGAAGCTGTCAGAGTCCTCCTAACAATGGGAAAGTGTCTCTCATTTCTGTTTCACTGCTTTAAACTCTCCTATAATCAGGGGAGCTAGAAGATAAACTAAAATCCCTAAAACCCACGCGACAACCCCAAACCATCCTGGCGGCAAGAAGATGGGGCAGATGGTCGGGATAAAATGGGGAGGACCAAGAGGTAGGGCTGGCTGGAGCTGTCTTTGTAGAGAAAGGGGGGGGGAAGAGACGGGGAGAATAATGCTTCGAACTACCAGACATTTGTGCTGCTTTTCTAAATCTCCCCCTGGGAGCCTGACAGCCGCGCGTGTCAGCAGAAGCAAACCCAGGGCACACGAACCCACCAGCCAAAGCATCCGACCGCAGCCGTGGGGCGTCCCCGGGGCGTCTACACGTGGGCGCTCTTGGCGTGGGTGGGCGAGCTGGATCCCGAGCCGTAATAGAAGCGGTTCTCGCCGAAGGTCTGCGCGTCTCCCGAGCAGCACACGATGACGCAGCCGCCGAAGAGGCAGAGGGCAGAGCCGATCCAGCCCGTGTACAGCGAGTAGCCGAAGCTCATGATGGTGGTCTCGCGGTGGGCGCACACCGGGAACCAGATCGTGGCCACCACGCCGCACATGGCTGGGGACAGAGGGGGAAGGACAGCGTTAGGGTTCCGAACTGGAGGGGACTCCAGCATGCAACCCCACCACGGGACACACAGCACGCAGCTGGGGACAGAGAGGAAACCCATCCCTTCTCCCTTCCAGTCCCCTGGTGGGACCCAGAGGCAGAGGCATCAGGGCTGAGTCCAAGAGATCTCCAAGCAGGAGGCAACACGGGAGCCTCAGGAGTGAGAGATGGGGAGAGACCAGCCATCTCTCTCAGGCACCAATAGGAAGGAAAAACAACTGCTGCCTGACACAATCTGATATATTTATTAGAAGGGAAACAGATTTGTTCCCTAGAAATACCTTTAAGAGGGAAAAATGAGAGTCATCCCAGAAACTGATGTTCTGGAGAGCTGCAGAATTAGGAATAGATGAGATATGAAGCAAGGCCATGAAAACCATATGGATCAGTGAGAGAATAAAATCTATGGACCGGAGTGAGCTGGTTTAAATCCCTATTTCCACGTGGACTCATGTGCTGTGTCCTTAGCCCATGTCAATCCTCATCGTTGCAGTGGCTCTACTGAATGGTCACATAATCATCACCAAAATACCCCAGCACTGTAAGGCAGAGTAGGGTTTATGAAATACAAGCAGAAAATGAGCAGGGACAAACCAAGCAGCAGTTAGGCATTGCTGGAGTTTTTTTATGGAAAAGGAAATGTCTCGCAACTCTGGAAAACAGATTCCACTTCCCTATGGAAAATTTCTTTCAAGCGATGGGGACAAACCCAGCAAGGCTGTCCAGACATTTACTAAATTGAATAAAAATGGGACCTGAGGAGTCTGCAGAAGCGAGAACAGGATCCTACCTAGAGACTACAGCGGGTCAAAAAATGACTGCAGGCTTCACATTTTACTTGAAATTCCGTAGGGGTTTTTTCCACAAAAAGCAGGAAGGCAGCTGCAGCAGTGCTGTGAGGTGACATGTGAGGGAGACAGTCCCCACAGAGTCCCCACATGCACCGAGGGCAACGGGAGTTGATGGTGTTAATCACCTCCCAGGAGCAGGTCCTAAAACAATACTCCTTGATGGCCTGTACATCTGAGAAGAATTAATCTGTCAATATTTACTTGCCTCCGGGACAAGCTGTGCAGGACTCCATCCTTGTGGCTATCAGAGAATCAGAGCAAAACAATAACAGGACCGTGGCAGCGTTACAGATTTCCACCGACAGTGTTAAAAGGTATCTGGAGGCAGTGTCAGAAAGTTAAGGTTGCAAGAGGGAAAAAGAAAGGGGTGAGATTAAAAATAAAATTGTTTAGTTAAAGCGGAGAACAAACCGTAGCTCCTGGCCGGTACAGCAAAAAACCCATCCCCAAAGCTGCAGTTATTGTGAGAGAAAATATTTTCTTATGGAAAAGAGAAGAACATTTGAAGGATGCTTATAAAGCCAGAAATAATTTTGGGCCTCCTCAAAGGAAGGGCCCCGCAGCTTTGGAAGGAATTTTGGAGAAGGCAGGGAGGGGAGAAGAGGATTTCTCCTGCGTGTGGAGTGGCCCTGCAAACAGCTCATGAACCTCCAACGCTTTAGAACAAAAATGTATCAGTTGGGAATCCACAAAGCATTCTAATGGGCTCTGGGAACAAAGCTGCTTTGTTGTCCAAAAAAACACAATCATCTTTTCTTTCTCTGTCAGCAGTAAATATATATATATTTTTGTCTATAGACTGTAAGAGCCTTATCTCTCCAGACCCTCCCCCACAAGACAGGAGCGAAGAAAACACTTGCACTGGGGTGAGAAGAGCTCTCAGGGATGCTCACACAATGGCATCTCTTGTGCATGTGGCTCCACTACATGTAAAACCACCTTATTTTAATGCTGACAATACCAGAAAGCTGTGAAACACAAGCCAAGGACTTTGCATGGGTTCACTTGACCTCTCTGTCCTCGGAGGCCACCAGCTGCCGTCAGTCACCAGTGACCCCGTTGCTGAGCAAGAGGAATGCCCTGGAACAGGACTGGGTTTCATCGCTCTGCATAGATTAGGTTGGGCTGTAAATCCTCCGAGGGGACGGGAAAAGGACAGTCAGCAATTGCAATATCTCTCCGTGGGCTCAAATTTTGTTCTGGTTGTACCACAGGGAAAGGTTGAAAAAAAAAAAGGTGGTTTGCCAAGAAACCCAAAGAGATTGGAAAAGGAGTTTTAGGGCAAGTTTCAAGTCCTAAAATGGCTGTCTACATGGAAAAGGAGTGTGGATAGAAATTACTATCCCTTCTCTTGTGCTAATGTCAAGAGACCCTTTGCCTCTCTCTAAACAAGAAATCTTCAGACAGTAGAGCTGCTGTAGTCAATACAGTCTAGCAGAAAAATAAAAGGTCTGCAAAGAGGAGGAATGTTTTCTACTAGAGCAACCAAGTTAGTTGGAAAATCAGGCCTGTTTTGGGGCACGCATGTATGGAAATCTTGCCTGCTTTTTGCAGCTGGCATAGGCAATCTTGTAAAAGCCACTGCCTCTACCTAAAAAATCATCTCAGCACTGCATGGCATGAATGTCCTTGCTCCATCAGATTGCTGCGAATCCACAGAGATATGTCCCACATCCCAGTGTTTCCAAGTCCTTTTTAACTGTGGATTTGCAGTAGCTCAGTCTGCTGAGCTGAAACTCTTAATACTCAACGTTAGAGACGTATTTGAGTCAGATGGACGTGCACAGAGACAAGAAGCACAGAAGGTTCTTGGGGAGCTGGGGGAGAGGGAACAGGATTCCTCTAACTCAAGGGACAATGAGTCCCTGCCAAATTCCTTAACAGTAAGTTAAAGGCTTTCTGCAGAAGAAAGAATACTTTTCTTTCCCATCTAAATTTAACTATTCCGAATAGCTGACTCAAAGTCACACAGGTTTCTCTTTCAAAGCATTTAGTTGAAAAAAAAAGATACCTTTTTTTTTTCCTATGTTCAAGGCAATCTTTTTATCTTGATATATATGGTTTTACAAGTAAATCTCATGCAGTCTTCAGAACAACTCACTAACGTCCTTTATTTAGTACACAATGGCCTATTTTGTAGTAGCAATTCCCACTAACATATATTTCATGCATTTTCCAGTGTCTGAGTCCCTCTCCTCCACGGGGAAAATGCCCACTTGGTTACCAGTGAGGGGTCCTCCAAATTAGTATCAACAGCACAGGCTGGGCCAGGGTTTTTCCGTCAACACCAATGTGTGAAATGTTTTCGTACCAGCTCAGAGCAAACCTCTGCTGATGATTGTTTTCGGCCATAAATCAGTTCTCTCGGTCAGATAGGATCAAGCAAAGCCATAAACACATCAGCAGCAGGATAGCAGGGCGTGCACACAGGTTGCACTCCGGCAGCCTGTGATTATCAGTGGACAGAAAAATCAATGGAATATCTGAGCCCATTGTTTTCCTGGCAAGTTTTCAACTTTTTATATATATAATTTGGTTTCTTTGGCTCTGTGCTGTGTTTCAATCCTTGTTTTCCCTTACAACAAATTTCAGTGACAAACTGCCATCCCTTCCCTGAGCAGCAAGTGAAGTTTGCTATAGGGCCAGCTCCCCTGTTTGCAGCCCCACTCCCTATTTTTGCTGCATTAGGGAGTGTTTTGGGGGCCATTTTCTTCTAACCAGAGCTCTGGATGTTGCTCTCCCCTGAGAGGAAAAGTCTGGAACCTGTGGGGTTGTGGAAACCATGAGTGAGAGTTCAGTGGCCGGGGGGTGAATAAAAACAGTCCAGGGCATGTTACTTCTAGAATATAATGGATTTTAAATCAGTATTGTATCTTTCAGGGCCTGATCCATGCTTGTTAAATGCTCTGGAATGGTGACACCTCATCTTGCAACTAACAGATCATTAATCAGCTTAAATAATGTCAAAGTCCTAAGCTCTGTACATTATTCTTCTTCCAAAGGGACTGTCTTGCTGATCAGCCTGGAAAAAAATGGGCTTTGTAAATGTAAATGTGAGTTGGTTTGCTCTTTTTTTTTTTAAAAAAAAAAAAAAAGGCAACTTAGGAGCAAAAGAAGCTTATTTATTCTTCATTTGTGATCTGACAAAAAGAGCATTATTGTAATTGTGACTAAAACATTGTGACCAGGCTGCTGATCCCAGCCCAGACCATTCAGGGCATCAGCAACACGAGTAAATCACTTCACCTGTAGGTGCTTCAGAGCTCACAGGGGTGAAAATCAGTAAGATCTGGTCCAAATCTGACCCAAAGAGCATTTGTCTGCCAATATCTCCGTGATGCAAATGTGAGAGATGTGATCTCTCACATTTCCTTTCCTGACAGGATCCACCTAGTGGGAAAACTGTGTTCTAAGGCAGAGGGGAACCCGGCTTACAGAGCACCACAACTCCCCATCACCCCCTCACATCTGTTCTCCTCCCTGGTGTCCCACTGCAGCATGACTGGGATGGGATAGCGGCACACCAGACCCCAAACCCTGGTGGGACACTGCAGCATACGGGGTTTCACTTGTTCTAATACAGCAGTACCCAACACTGTCACTGCAATTTGTCACAGGTTTGCTGGTCCTGTCATCCTCTTGCCCTTGGGGATTTTTAGCAACAATCCTCCTGCCTCCACGTCTGCAGCAGTGCAAGCAGGGCCGACCTGCAGCAGAGTTCTCCTTGACTGGAATCAAAACCTCATGGCTTTTGTGGCAAAGTGCAGCTCTGCTGGGCCTCCCCATCCCGGCAGGGCAAATCATCAGAGCAGACTCCTCTGGCACTAAAATTTAATTCACAGGCAGAAACGCCCCAGCACTTTCTTTCACTTTTCCAAGCCCAAATACGCGACTCAAGGTTCCAGGGCAGGGATGAAGGTCACATTCCAACATGACTGTTTGTGATTGGGATACCCTAGGCAGGCCCTATAAAGCTGATGTTAGGATTTCCAGCTGTGCTCTTAAACTCCACAAGCATCATCAGGGCCCCTTGGACCCAATCCCTTAGATTTGGGATGTATGGACTCGTACTAACCACGAGGGGACGGGAGGAGGGATCACTTGCACGGAAGGAGCATCCAGAGGACAGCCCTTCCGAGTGTGCAGCTATATTCAGTGCCCACTCGAAAAAAAAAGAAGAAGAAGAAGAAAGAAGACGGGCATGATGTCAGTGCTGGCCGCCAGCGAGCAGCAGAGCCACACAAAGAGGCCACTTTGCCTCTCCCCTCCTCCTCTGCCACAGACGGGTGAAAACAAGGCCCTGCAGGCTGTTGCTGAGATGACGAGGCCTCAAGAACATGCAGGTGTTGCATGGGGGACAATGAGCTCTACAGTCTGTGCTGCTCAAAACAATCTCCTCCACAAGCACCGAGGATGGGAAGAAATTCCCAGGGGAGCTTGAAGGCCGAGGGCGATGCTGGCCAGAGGGGGTTGAGAGGCACAGGGGACATGCCAGCCCTCCTCCTGTGTCAGTGCCATCCCTCTTGCCTTGTCTGTCCATGCTCCTTCTCCTGTGGTTGCCACAGGACCAATCCCGCTCAGTAAGGGCTTCCCTTCCCACATGCCTCAGCTTACTTTCCCTGGATGCCCAAGGAAAATTTGGAGGCTATCCATTCCCTGTTAGTAGCTTGGAAGTTTAGACCCTGCTCCAAAAACCACTCCCACAGTGAACCAGCACAATCAGTCCCTGCAGGCACTGCCCGTGTGCGATGGCCTTTCCAGAGAAGCCGTGCCCAAGGACTCCACAAGGCAAAGACAGAGGGATTCACTGCCCTCCCCCTAACCCTGCTTCACTCCCTGCTTCCTGTCCTTGTCCTCCCGCTCCTGTCCATGCCTTTTGTCCACCCACAGGCTGTAGCAATGATGGAGAGCTCCAGGGCCAGCCCAGCCTGCACAAATCCTTCCAGGAGAACACACTCAACCAGCTTGCACTGTCCTGGAGCAGGGGATGAGCTCCAGCCCTCCACACACGGTGGGTGCCTTACCCAGGAGGATGATGAGGATCCCTCCCAGCTGGGACCGCCGGTACTTGGCCGCCCCAGGCTCGTGGCCCATCCGGATGCAGGGCAGGACTGTTATCAGCAGGAAGATAGCGGGAAGGCCCAGGACGGAGGCAGCGATCATCAGCGCTCGACATGCTTGGACATACCCTGTGGGCAAGGCAAGGGATGAGGAGTTTATTATCTGGCACAAGAAAAGGAGACTTTGGACAAAAGCTCCTGTTTGAATAGAGCCCAAGACTTGCACGGAGTGTGGGAAATGGGTTCATCCCTGTGCGAACATTAAATCTCCACCAGGCATAAGGCAGTGAGGCTGCAGTGCAGTGTGGAGTGTGGGAACACGGGGTGTGCAGGCTCAACAAACAAACAAGCCAACAGCACTGCCTGGAAAACACAAGCTCTTGCCAGAGAGACACTGAGAAATCATGGAGCTGGAAAATGCGAGAAGGGAAAGCAGGAGAAACGGACAGGAAGGGGTTTCTCTGTATCTTTTCACAGCAGGAGTTTGATTAAATAACAAGAATTTAAAGTCTTCAAGAATAAATAGCAAGTGTTTAAAGTCTCAGAGACTCTCCCATCACTCAGAGGGCTGAATAGTTGAGGACCCACTACTGACACTGCAGGTCCATGGGATGCTGCCAGCAGCTGTCCCAAGGCAATGAGCACTGCTGGCCTGAGAGGAGGAGGAGGAGGGACACTCCTCACCCACAGCCACATCCCAGCACTGCGCCCCAGGAGCTCAGCCTGGCTGTGTGGTCTCAGAGGAGATCTGTGGCTTGAGCTGACCACTGGCACAGCCCTTCCTTAGGGAGAAGGCTGTACCTTGCAGAGCTGCTTGAGCTGCCATTACCAAGGGCCACGTTATTCCTCTGGGTCTCTATGGATATCACAGGATCCCCTGGCACTCCATGAGCTCCCATTCCTCTCCTGCCTGTCCCTGTGCACAAGGCAACAGGAAATAGCAGGGACATGGGGATGTGGGGGTGCTGGGCAGGACCACGACATTTCTGCCACTCTGGGAGAGTCTATATATCATAATATATGATTTTTAAAATACTTGTCTACATCATGCATACCTACATTTTATATATGTTATATGTAATGTATATATACTATACAAAAATTACATATAAATAAATTACACCAGGTCATTACTTGCATGCAAAAGGAAAAGCACAAATGTCAGATTTGCCCCAGTGCCTGGTGACCCCCCCCAGTTTTCAGGACAGTCTCAGCACAGTGAGTGTGCTGGCTCTCTGTCCCCTCTTCATAACAAAATGAAGCTGCCAGTGGCAGACATGGAATTTCATGATGCCTCAACCAACACCAGCAAAGAGGGGCCACAAGCACATCCCATTGACACACAGGAACAACACCAGGAATGAGGATTTTACTGTTCCTGGAAAAGCAGGCACTGTGTGTATTGAACATTTCCTTGATTTTTTCAAGAGGAATCTTAAAAAAATGTTACCTGAGGAGTTCAGGGCATAAAAGGAGACCCTAAACAAAGGAGATGGCTGTACCCAGTGTGGATTCAGTGCAATCAATCCCAAGTAAATGAGGATACAAACAATACTTTTTAAAGACTTGACTCAGACAATGAAAAGCTCTAAATATATTTCAGCTATCGGGCACACCAGGATAAGCTTCCCTCTCATGCCAGGCTGTGGTTATCAAACGGGCTACAAGCAGAAACATCTTGGTTTGTGATTTGCTTCTGCTGGAGGGAAGCTTTGTGCTCTGCTGCTGCAAGACCCATTCACTTATTTATTAAGTTGCACTCACTAATGTTTCTTTGGGGCAAAACCTTCCTCTGTCTTCTCTGCTGGATCAGATCTAACGACAGTGGCACTAAGGAAAGCAAACTTATTAAATAAATGTAAACGCACACAGAGAAAGGGAGAACGAGAGATTCAACATTGCTAAGCAGTGTGCGACACCGGCCATGCTCTGTAACAGAGAGAAATTCAGGAATAATCTTTTTAACCTCTTGTAAAATTATTTTCACAACAATTTAAATCAGTAAATAAGGAAACATGAAAGAAAATGACAAGGACTGGTCATTTCTGCCCTGTCAGCTTTGAGAGAGGTACCCCTGACATGAGGAGTTGCAATCTAAAGCACAGCAGAATGAAGTGCTACAGAGCGAACAACGATTGAAACAGGCAAGATCACTAACCAAACTTACAGGGAGCAGATCTCACAAGACTTTGGCAGGTTTAATTAGCTCAAAAGATGTATTAATGCTGATTAAACACCTTGCTTAATTTTTGCTTTGGAGTAAACTAGATGAACGTTACTGTATTACCTTAAAAAATCAAGTTAAATATAGTTACATCTGTTTGCTGTGTAAAAGTTCTGTCTTGCCTCAGAACCTGCGGGAAGGACAAGACCATCAAGATTAATGATGATCTTCTGAAAGATTAAAAGCCATAGCAGCTTTAATAATAGATGCTGAAAGATTCATTATGCTCCAAATCACTTTAAGGAATCAAATCTTAACATTTGAAATAGTTCACCATCCCCTTGAAATGCTCTATTATACCTCAGCGTGCTCTGTATGTTTTGCAGTGCGATCCAGAGACAAGATGTGAAAGGAGCAGCGAGCTTTCACTAAGAGCGATGATTAAACATTAACTGGATTTTATTAGCCACAGAAAACACAAGACCTGGGTACGATTAAAACCAGGTGTAAATCAATGAGAATCACGTCAAGAGCTATCATTCACCTTCTCAGTGCATTTAATGGATCATCTCCTGCGCTGATAAAGCCGAAGGAGCTTCACCATCAACTCCTGTGGCAGCAGCACCTGCGCTGCTCAGGGCAAAGCTTCAGCCCTCACTCGGGGTGGGGAGGGGAGGGGAGGATGGGACACACGTACCTGGCAGTATGAGGATGTCCACGAGGGGCTTGCAGTGATAGAGACCTGTTGCCATGACACAGTCTGCCCACAGCCCCTTGGATCCCAGCTCATCCATTTTCCTGCAGGTGGTAATGGTGTAGCCGCACGTCACCACCCAGTCGTTGGTGGCCGTGGCCACAACCACCCCGATCCACCCTACAAAGCTGCAGACAAATCCAGCCAGGTGCAGGCAGGTGGCCACCATCTCTGTCCTTTAGTGGGGAGAGCTGGACAGGACAGTGCCCACGGGGGGTCAGCGGAGCCGCACGGCGAGGTCCCGGCTGCTGGAGCAGGAGGGATGGGGTTTGGCAGGACGAGGTCCCTGATCAGGCTCTGCTGCAAGCACTCGGCTGCCTCTGCCCAGCTCCCTCCCTGGGAGGGGTCAGAGCTGCCTCCAGCCCCATAACGCATGGGAGGAGCAAGTGGGGAGCCCCAACTTCTGCCAGAGCATCCGGAGCGTCCGAGGGGAAGGAGGGCGTGGAGAGGAGGAGATGCACAGTCACACCCAACCGCGCTTGAAAAACAAACCAGAGGGGTTTATTCAAATGCAAACAGCCTGACTATTCGAAATTTAGCACCGAGGGAGAAAAATTAAGGCAGTGTTTGCGAGCTGAACTTTAATAGTCACACTGGTACCTCCTCATGGAAAGATAAGGGAAGAAACGTGGTGGACAGAGTTACTCATGAGGTGGAATTGATCATCTCATCAAAGCCATCAGCACAGCTGCAGTAAAGGGACAAAATCAGTCTTGTGTCTTTCCTGATGTTTCGAATAATTGTAAGAATATAAAGGACCCATCGCTGCATTCTCTGCTGTGCCTGGGCTTTCAGAAATATTAACTAGCACTCACTGAGCCTTAAATACGTGTTTAACAGCACCTTAGTCCCACTTTTGAATGCTCAAATTAAAATGAGCAGCTTTTAACTCAGACTTCTAGTCTGGGTAAATTTACTGTATGAATTTTGGTACATTTGGTAAAACAGGAGCAGCCCACTTCAAAATGCCAGAGGTGGAGAAACTTCACCTCCTCCAGTTCCGCATCAGGAGAAACAGGCGGGCTGGGTCCTTTCCTAACTTCGCTCTGTGTTTTCACAACACCTATGTATGTCCTCGCGTGCCAGCACGTCCCTGAGGATATTCCATCGCTGTGTGTCCTCCAGCGCTGCGGGTTTTGCGAAGGGAAGGTTTGGAACGAGGCGGATGCCGCGTGCCTGGAGAGACCACTAGTGGAGAGCTGTCTGCGGTGCAGGGGCAGGGAAAAGGGACAAGAAAGTGACACAACAACGAATTTCATTCACTCCTAGAGCTGCCAGGGAGAAAGAAATACTGGAAACTCCACTCCGAGTTTAAAATGCCAGGAATTAAATATATCCTGCTCCTCATCCAAGAGTATTTTTTACCATTCTTTAACAAATAAAGGGAAAAACACGAACAAAAGCATCCTAAGCTTCATTTGTCACCTGCTCCTTAGATCCAAAATTCAAGGACATGAGGTCACAGTTTTCTGTCAAAGCTTCATCTGAACATCGGAGCACTACCAAAATAGTTGAAAATTCTTTTTAAGGAGAAACTTTTATAATAACTATAAATTTAATAGTTGTTTTCACATTTGTTTTATATTGTTGGTTACTCCTTGAGTTTTTTTCTGTACCTGCTTTATGGTATTTCTGTGAAGCCAATCTGCCAGCTGGCCTTCAATGAAATTTCCTGATGTGTTTCCACCTTCCTGCACAGCTTATCCTCCTACTGCACCTACCTCAGGTGGAGCACGCTGTTACTGACGTCTAACCACCGCTTTTATGTTGTCTAGGGTACAATTCTACCCTAGACAACATAAAAGATCCTACCCTACATGGATTTAATCTTCCCCTTAAAAAAAAAAATTCCTGCTTATTTATTATTCAGGAGCTAAACGTTATCTCTTGGGTGAAACTGCTGTTGTTCCACTTCTTGGACTGAGCAATTGCATTGGACAGATCACATGGCACCTTCTGAATTCAAAAGATGACAAATTTCATCCCAAAGCTGAGGGTTGGGATCATTTTACACAGTGATAGTGCAGGCACATCCTAATGCACAGTGAATTTTTTTAATGCTGTAAGGTATTCATTGGCATATACATCCTTCTGTAATTCAGTCTCCTACATCTTTGGTTTCCTTAACCACAAAAGCTTCATGTTTTCCTTAACAAATGTATTTATCAAGGAGTGTGCAGGAGCAAGGAGTAAATTTGACACTTTGGTAACCAGCACTATTCAACAGAACTCGAGCTGGTGCCCACAGGGCACAGTGTGAATTATTTCATTAATGTCAATAGAGACAGGAGACATTTACTATTTTGTCAGTGTTATAAATCACACCACCAACAGTTAAGTGAATGTAAGTTCATGTGAGACAAGTGGACAATGATTTACATGATCAGTAAAATAAGGAATGACTTGCCAGCTATATGCCAAATAAGCTGATACACTTTGGGCAAGTGTCTTAAAAGCTGCCTTTTAAAAAGCAAGTGCTGCACAGGCATTTATGCCAGCAACAGTGTGAACTTAAAAATCAATCTTTTTACCCTTCACTCACAGAGTTTTTCCTTGATCCGCATTGTTCTCCCTGACAAAAGACAGGCACTGCAATTAGTCACAGCTACCCAAGCTATCAACACCCCATGGCGTTCTCATCCAAGTGACTCACCTTGAATTTTTTCTTTACATTTTCAGTCTGATGGTTTCTTCCCTGTTTGGAAATACAGCAGTATAAAAAACCAGGATGGGATGCAGAAATAAACAAGTTTAAGTGGTACAGTCAGTTCTTAATTTTGTTCTATACTGAAGGCTGAGCTCATCATTGTCATTTTCATCTTTATCCTGGTTCATACCACTCCTTTCTCTCTTTACCTTTAAAATGCAGGCAAGCACATGGTAGCATTAAGGGTTTGCAATTATCTGAAATACCATCAGGATTTCCTATATGGGAGAGCAGTTCCTTAATACAATGACAAAGTATTTTTGCACTGATTTGAAGGGAAGAAAAAATAGCAAAGTGAATGTATATGCACGTGCTTTCTTACCTGTCAAGAAAAACCTCTCAGTATGAATAAAATCCCCCAGAAAATCTCCAAAATATAATTTGTAGCAGGAGTTATATTTTACTACAATATAGGGGAGGTTAAGTGACCAAGAGAATGCAGTTTATTGTTTTAGGTGATGGAAACTCAATGTAAATAAATTCTTGGGGAAGAACACGCAGTTTAGAGGAACTGCTCCCTCTTTTCTCCTCCATTGTTCCTTCCCTCTCCTACTCTGATTTTTCTATTTAAGCTCCCTGATGCTACACAAAAATGTTAAGGCAATATAACCATATGGCTTACAAAAACTAAGAACTCCCGAGAGTCACTTGCCACCAGCATTAACTATTTTTTCAGCAAATACAGTAAAATTCTCATTTCTGATTTTAACGTTGTATAAATCTCAGCATTTTATCTGGCAATGTGTTTTTAATCTCATTTATTATTGAGATATGGAAGAGAGCTGTGAACAACTCACACATTGCTTGAGCAGTCAAGTAGCAACAAAGCTGGGCACCAGAGAACTTGCCAAGTATGCAAGGAGTTCTATTTTCAGGTATAAACACCAAATTTATGCCAAGATACATAGACAGCTTGGTGCCAATACCTTTACAGAATCGTAAGAGCTTTATTAAGTGGATCCATGGGGAGGGAAGGCGCTGATCTTGTAGATTTTGCTTAAAATACCCTTTAGAGAACTGGGGACCTGCTGCAGGCTATGGGAGCTCTGCTAACAAGTTTCAGTGTAATCAGATTTTAATTTACTGTAATCAAAGCAAGGAAGGCTCTGCCTTCCTTAGAAAAGCACCGAGTTAAACATCTTCAAAGAGCCAAGTTTAGAAATCAGTGCTCAAAAACACGACAGAGACAAGTGTTCTGACATTACAGTTCTTTATTTGTTTTTGAATCCACGATCTATACAGGTATTTACAAGGCATGGAAATGGATAACAGCACAAAATACAATTGAGGTATAAGCTAAGGGCACAGTATGTCATGTTTCAATAAATATAATTCAAAATTTGTAAACTAAGTGACCAGATAGATGCATCTTGTTTACTAAAACCATATAAAATATCTGTTAAATCTCACGTGAGGTAGAGGACAGTTCTGTGTGTCATGTAATGCAACCACAAGCAACGCTGACAGTAAGACTGTACATCATTGGCAAAGTATTAAAAATTGCTGAATGCACTGATCGTTTTTCACAGGCCTTTCCTATGGTTTCAGAGTAGTCATTCGACCTGTTGCCTTGAGCTAACATGGACTCGGTTGTTCTGCAGCTACTTTCTGTCATTTGAGAGAATTATACTGGCATGTCAACAGCAATAAATACTTTAGAGAGTGAGGATGAAAACACAAAAAACGTTCTGTCAATCACAGAAAGCAACGTGATGGCAACGAAATATTTCAGACCAACTTTTTATTATTTCCTAGAATTCGTTTAAATACAGTACAGCTGTGCTTTCCTTTAAGTGAGGTATCTCTTAGAAGAAAAAAAATTCAATTGATATCGTTACACTTAATTAATTTTCAAATAGCAAAATTTTATACCGTGTTTGCTGTGCTTGATGAAGTGCTTAGAACTCGTTTTTCAAGCATTTTCCAACTGAACCACTAACCCTGAAAAGAACAAATTTGCTAAGTAATGGAGACACACTATAAATCGTCGTGCAATTTCTAAGCAGTAACTGCTTTCACAAAAGCTAAAAAATGACTGTATTTTTTAAATAGATATATGCAGCAAATAGAAAATTCTACAAGCTTTCTGTAAAGAAAACCAATGAACACTCACACTACAAATGTAATGAGCAAAAAGAAAATTGCAATTTGCAGCTTTCTCCTGCTTACTATCAATGGCTTAAATAAAATTACTGAAATATTGCAAGCACAGATTAATAGGTAGGAGAAATTACGTTTTTTGTCAACTTCACCATGTTATAGAAAACTCTGTTGTGTGGATTAATTACATGAATTAAGTGCAGAAAAAATACAAAGTTGTTATCTTTACTGACAATCAAAATATATACTCTACAAACAAGTGAATTCTAGGAAGCTGACCATGACAGCATTTCAAGGCCAACTTCCCAACTAATGCTAGGAAAGGTTTCCAAAAATTTCATAACACATTCTAGCTATCCCCTCCCCCAATACAAAACAAGAATGTATGAATAAAACATTGTGACTTCTAAAATACAGGCCAAGACATATTTCTTTTCAGGCCACCAGTAGCTTTATGCTCCCACCCAACTCTTCCTACATCACTAATTGCATTATGCCTTTACTATGTACAAATGGTTTTACACCTAAGCTATCCAATATATTAAATATAGAATAAAATTAGTTAAAGAATGTAAAACATAACTATATTCATCTAAATACTCAAACTGAACGATATGCTTTACAGAAACTAAACCACAGACTTAACTAAGTTTGGAGATTTAGATAAAAATCTCTTTCATTGAGGGACACCCGGTTACACTGTGAGTGAGGGTGTTTCCAGACTGCCAAAATTACAAGAGTTTTACCCTCTAAGCTCTTATATTTTATTGATTAAAGTATACAAAGCATGTTAAAGTTCTCTTTTAAAAAAGTATAGGAGCAGATTAGGTATTCACCTTGAATCCTACTTATTCCAAAAGGTGCACTAGGCAACTTCCATCTTGGTGTACGTGCTTAATAAAGCAACTTTCAAATTATAGACAATTTTAGGACTTTGTTCTACAGGCTTCATGTCACAACTATCTGGGAAAATTACTTCTTACCTGAAAAGATCAGCAAGCAATGACTAAGGCAAACCAAATAACAATACATAAAATGAGCAAGCTGTGACTAAAAGTGAAGACCTAATGACTGATTTAGTCTCTACCATTAAGTGTGCACTTAAGTGAGGGCCCTCAAGTGTGCATTCCAAGTTCCTATGTCAGGCTGTAAAACGAACCATTCGATAGAATCAGGATAAGGTAGCGAAGAAAAGGTCAACATATATTTGTTCTAGAACTTAAGAGCATTATTTACAATTTACTAAAAAACTATCTTTCAAAGACGGTGAGCACACAAAGGTCTATGGCACATTTGTGTATACATTATTACTTAAAATCGGTATAAAATTAAGTCTACACGTATGAAAATTGTTTATGTTACGTCAAGAGCCTGAAAGTAGTATTTAAGAATTTTAAGAGGATTACAATAATTTAAAATGCATTCTAACTTTAGATTAACTAAATGGAATATTTACAAAGCTACTTTTAAGGTCATTATAATAAATGTTCCATTAGCTTTACCAGCCAGATGTTCGAAAACGATTAGGAGGCCTTATCTGCAACTGGAATTGGTGAAACTTCCTATAGCTGCTGGAGTTCTTGCAACAGTGAAAATATTGGTACAAAGGATGGCCACCAGCATTTTAAGAGCCTCCAGCAGTGACCCAAGTGCTGGCTGAGGCACAGGAACCTGAGCTACACCAGCCCTCCACTGCCACTGCTGAACAATTGCTGGCCACGGGAGACATCCGAGCAAAAGTCACAGAATGCAGACAAGACCTGAATGGAAACGAAATATTCACTGTCCTACTCATACAATAATCCCAGGAAGATTCTAAACATTCAAAAGCTAAGCTATAAATACTGTGGTGCATCAGGCACTGCAGCTGTGAGAACGAGCTGTGGCCTTACCCACACGGACAGCCGGAGCCTGCCCCAGAACACTGACACTGAGAAGCAACGCAAACAGACTCTCTCCATCCTTCAGCAGCACCCAGGTGGAACTTCCCCATTTCCCAGCTCATTCTACACAGGATCTGCCAGTCACACTGGACAACCTCAAGCTCTGTTCCCCAGCCATCACACCTCTAGCAACACCCCTGCCTATTCTCCCTGTATCCATGGGTTTGGTGGCTGAACAACAAAACATTCACGGTGTTTTTAAAGCAAGTGGTGCACACACAACCAGAACCATTTAGTCAGCACCTTTCCCTCCAAACCAAGCTGCAAAGACAGGCCTTTTCCTTTTTAGCTTGCTTGTTTTTGTTATTTTTTTTTTTTAAAGCAAAAATTTGGAGATGGGAGCTGAAGAAGAGAAAAATATAATCCAGATCTTCTTTTCTGGCAGGAAATGGAACTAGATGATCTTTAAGATCCCTTTCAACCGAAACCATTCTATGATTCTTGCACTGACAAAGAAAATTCATTTTTTTATCTAACCTGCTTTGCTTGTCAGTGTAAATATGACACAGAGTTCATAAACTAAATTGTACAGTTATCCAAAAAATCATCCTATGACTCCGTGACATTTAATTTACCACCTCATTTCTCATTAAATTTAAAGATACGTGCAATTTTATCTTTCTCTGTGATATTCAGTCTTGTTATACCACTAACAGAGAAACAAAAAAGAACAAGAGTTTTCAGTTTTATAAGTTAAGGGGGGGGGGGAAAAAATCAATGTAGGCTTTTACTATTTTTCATCCAAAATTAACTGAATTATTAAGAGAATAGTAAACTTAAGTACCTCAAAACCAGAAACTAAAAGCGCAAGTTAAAATTATGTAGTGAAATACTGGAATTACTAAAATATTCCTATCACTGACATGATCAGCTGACATCTGCCAGCTGTATCCAACTTTTTGGAGAGAAGTGCAAAGAAGTTTTTCTTCATCCAACTTTGTAGCCATGCATTTAACCCACTAGGAACCAGACTTCAGAAGTACTCGAACATTATATATATACATAAAACAGTAATTCTGTACAATTACACATTTCCCAATGTTATAGCTTAACAAACATGCTGTATTTTCTTAATTCATGGTAACCCTACCATGCCATTCAAATACAGAAACTATCAAAATGATTTTTCAAAGTGCCGTATCTCAGAATCTGACATTTTAAGCTATGATCACAATGTCAGTTAAGGCCTGTTCTATGTAATGAAAAGAAAAATCCACAAGCTGTCAAGAAGCTCTAAGTGTGGAGGCTTAGGGTACTAAAGAAATTAATACATATTCCTTAATAAATATTATTTTTCTTGAAAGCATTAATATCTGAAAAACAGTTAAGTCAAGCTTTCTCAGTTTCTAGAAGGAAAAGCCCCAACTTTAAGCCTTTTATTAATGTTTCTTTCATATGTACTATAGAGAAAAAAACAGAAGAGAACTTGTGAATTTTTAGCTTCCCAAGATTCCATTGTAATTGCAAATTTTTTAATTCACAAAAAAACCCCCCCAAACCCTAATGTTTTCTTCTTCCAGCAGAGCAAGCAAGCGCTGGCTCTAACACTCCTTAGATTGATAATGAGTTGTTAAATAGACAATACTGAAAAGATCAGCTGACTTCACACAATGAAATTATGGGAAAAACTCATGCTGGTAATTCACTTTTGATGCTCAATCATCAATCAAGTGTGGCAATTTTGAGCTCTGCCTTACAGACAAAAAGCTGCCTTTACTTTCCTCAGTTTGAGAACATTTAATTCTCACTGAAACCCAAACTATCTTAGACCTTGAAGAATTCAGGATGTTTTTAATGTACTTTTGTAACTGGATGTGCAATTGATAGCAAAATAAAGATACCCACATATGTTTTAAGAGACAATGTTAAAAGGTGTGGAATCCTTAAGACTGCATTAGAAATAGACAGAAACTGGTCACTCTAAATCAAGAGTTTCATATTTTTCACTGTTTGAGAAAAACACCAGTACAAATCAATGCAGATTTTCATTGGTTAGGAAAATCTAAAAATGTCTATCTCTATTTATTTATATCTATGTATATCTTCATCTGGACCTGTCTGGGAAACAGAAATCCATAGAGAACAGATTTTCTCAGCACACAAAAATTGTTCACAATCATTAAAACCAAAACACCCTGTTTGAAGGACGCAGCTGTGCTTCCTCTTCCAATTTCTATTTTCCCTTCCCATTTTTCGAAGATTTCAGGATCTGTAGCTTCAATTCCTTTATCATCATCTCTAACTTTTCCCGGGCCTCTCGCTCCTGTCTCAGTTCATCCTGGAGCTCTTGTCTGTCTGCCTCTGCATGATCCAACCTCTGCCTCAACTCTGCCAGCTGTGAAACAGGAGAGACAGAGAGGCAGAGTAAATTTTTGCAAACTTATTTAGAACATCAAGAGGTCACAGATGGCCACTCCATGCATCCCAGTATTTCAGTCCACCAGAATTATGCAGTTATCAAGAATTATGCACTTACCTACTACACCATTAGCAAACAATGTCAATGTGCAAAGTTGCATAAACATCATACTATAATTAAAAAAAATGAGAAAATCTAATTTTAAAGTGCATATAAGTTGTAGTTACATGAACTGTCACACTAGACTGCCAAAAATACACAGAATCTGTTGAGAAGATTGTGATGAAGTCTGCATCGGATGTGTCACAAATCCCAAAATAAACTGCATTTTTTCATTTCCCAGGTTTATTTCTCTTACCTGACAAAATATTACTTCTTTATTTCAAAGCCTGAATGCATTTCTAGAAGAAACAAAACCACCAACACTGTTTTCTGATACTCCTTAGTATAAATGAAACATTCAGAAAATCTTAAACATAACCATCTGTGTATGTGTGTGTTCAAATATAAACCTGAGTCCACACAAATGTTTTTTTGGAATATTTTGTGTTTAAACACGGAAATCAGGTATTCTTTTCCTCTTTGGAACACAGCAAGGTACAAACTTGCTAGAATGTCACCAAAATTATTTACAGTGACATCTGGAAACATCTTTTCAAGTACAGGAAAGTTGCTTATTGCTTATAGTATACTACCAGCAGTTAAAACAGGAAGGAGACCGGACACCAGTTATCTTCTCTCCCATTGATGTATGGGGTCATTTCTTACTAAAAGACCTCACTCCATCTAAAAAAATCCATCTGCCTGTATAATGACAGGTATCTACCTGATGGACATCATCACTAAGCATCCATCTCACTGAAAATCAGGAAGACAGTTCATGAGAATGAAAGAGCAGGAACATACAGGGTACTACTGGTGTTCACCAACTGCTACAGAATGTACTGGGTGAAGGAACGGCTGTGCTGATTTTAGAGAAACACCACATTTCACCCCCAATTCTATAACCAGAAATACTTCAGCAGTTCTTAGGCAGCAACAGGCTGCTAACGCAAGTCCTGACTGCACAAGTGCTGCAGTGAAGTGCTGCAGTGCAAGAGTGCCCACTGCCTGCATGCTGCAGCACGTCTCTGGCTGAGTTTTGATTTCCAGCTCTAAGGAAAGGCTCCAGTACTGGTTATTCTGCCCTACTGTGACTGACAGGGTGAAGCAACTATTTCAATAAAGAAGTCAAACAGGGAGAAGACAGTGCATCTTCAGACAGGCCTAGAAAGGAGAAGAGACTTTTAAGCAAGTTGCAAATACCAGATTATTAATTCTGTTTAATGCACAAGCAGAGTTCCTCGCAGTCCACAGTTCTCAGACAGAAAAGGCAGCCTGGGCAACTGCTTCAAGAACACATCAGATTAAGGCTTTTTTTAAACACTGTATACACAGCTTGGGGAAGCTCTCTGTTCCCAAGACCTCTGTTTAACTCTGGTGCTTCTTGGAACCAGAATCGATTGCAAGATGTGATAAATGGAAAAAAAGGTTGAAATTATACGTTGTGAACAGGTCTACCACAGAGGTAATAACAGAGTAAACTTTTATACAAGGAATGTATTTAGTTTTCAAAGTCTAACTACAAAAGAAACACACAACCAATCTCCTTGGGGAACAATCCATAGTTTTCACCCTCCAAAGGAAGTAAGCTGCACAAGCCCTATAAAACATGCATGATGATCTCCATAAATTAGAACACGTTGTTACTTGCACTAACAGGGCTTGTACCAGATGTTTAGTAAATCAGGCCTTAGTCAGAGAGGATTATTTCTGGCAGCAAAGGCCAGGAATCAGTGGAGTGGGATATCCTGAAATTAAACTCATGAGAAGGATTTATGATGCGAGTCTCTGCCCTACTCACCAAAAATACCAAAACCTGTCTCTCAAGTACTGCCTGTTTCTCAGTTTGAGTCAGTAAGAACAGGAAATACACACAGTTACGAACAAAGGACCACAAAGCTTTACTGAGCTCAAGTTTTGGATTTTGTTCACTTTAAAAATGAGTCTGTTAAGACTAGTTTTCTGTGATATGGTGCAAAATAAAAAATTTCATCGTAACTACAGCTGACTTTTAAAAGGGGCATTCCAAGGTTCCCTTTGGCAATAACTTTACTTTTTCCCATTGGAATAACCTCCAACATAAAGAAGCAATAGTAAAAGCTAAAAGGAAAGTGGGAAGAAGGAACAACTCCATAGGTTTTGACACATGAATCCAAGAGGCAAGAATGAGACACTAATATGATTTTCGTTTCCAAGAAAACTCTTGGCCAAATGCTTTGGTAGAGCACAGAAGGGGCTCATCAGATAGTGGAAAAGGTTCTACCACCAAGGAACAGGAAGAGCAGCACGATTTGCTGCTGATCTGATAAAAAGACGGTTCAGAGGTTTGGATATTTTTTTTTTACATAATAACGATAATGTTTAAGTCTGTATCATGGGCAAGCCCATATACATCAAAAATGGAATTTGTTTTAAGTGAAGACATAACAGACTTCATGTGTAAGTTTAATATTTCATCAATAACATCATATGTTTCCGTAAGTTACATTCTACCTCAGTTTCAATCAAGGAACAGGGAAATAAATATTGCTGTCACTGACCTATTTTGGTATTTCTCTGTGGTGTCAAAACACACTGAGAAAACGAAACCTTAAGGTGGCTGAACAACAACTTCATGATTTCCTGTTACACTAAATACGTTTTGTTTGAAACAAACCTTCCCTTCTCACCTGTGCTGCATATTCAGCTTCTTTGTCTTTTTCCAAATTGGAGTCACAGCTACATTTTTGCTTCATCACTTGGTCCAGTTTCTTCTCCAAGTCTCTCTGCTCAAAATAAAATTCTTCCATTCTTTGTGCATGCTCTGCTTGCAAACATTCAAGTTCTTTTTGTAAATTCTGCTGCTCTTCAGTCAGTTCCTTCATAGCTTTAGAGTTGCTTAACATTTCCACTTCCTGTAAAGAAAGATCGAGATCACATACTCCTTCCAACACCAGAAAAGTAAAAAAATCTGAATTTAACAGTGTATCTGGGACCAATGAGGTAAAAAAGACTATTTGTAACAACCACTAACAACAGCCTGATAATGGTATTTATCTATTTATCAATGACAGCCTGGAATTCTGCAACATGTATCTAATTTATAAGAAATTACTTCTACTTCCAAGTACATGGAGCTTCCAGAAACAAATTTGCACTTCCAGCAGTGAACCTCAGGAAGCAGCAGCACTGATTCACTAAAATATACTCTGAAGATGCAAGAAGTGTAGCATCAGAAAACAAAATGAAGTGTTTGATTGCTTTGTTCACTGACATTTTGATATTTCTAAACTCATAATTTTTTTAAACTTACCTACAAGCTTTACCTCTAACAGCAGAACAACTCTAAAATAGCAGCTCTAGGCCCTACCTGAGCTCCTAGATTCTGAGATTACATTTGAATTAAAATAATATAAATTAAAACATTAGGTCTGTTCCATGAATGCAAGAAGCAAAGACAGTATTTAACTGAATTGAGAAAACAGAAATGTCACAAATGGACGCCAGCCTCTAAAATCATCCATTATTAAAGAAAAGACTAAAAATAAAATCCCTAAAAGCAAGGCTTCGCAAATGGGAATAGGAAGGTGGTGTTCTTTTTTACATAGTGCAGTGATAAGACCAATCCTAGAATACAGATATCTGCATCTTTAAAAACCTGAAAACTGAGACATTTCAGAGGATACAGCAAAAGCAGGAGCTGCTTGGACCGGGCAGCTGCAAACTGAAGAGACACCAATTATTAGTGGGCTCAAAACGCATGAGCATAATAAGGGATATTGAAGATTTGGTGTCTGGATTTAAGCTGAGGGAAAAATGATCTGTGTGCTTTGGTGTTTCTAAATGAATGCAATCCGTGATGCTGACTGTGGAGCCAGCAAGCTCACACCAGCTCCCTGCTGTCCAAGGGGAAATGCGCTCAGACTGCTACTGTACCATTTGGAGCTGCTGTTTCCTCCGCAAAATCGTGTTTAGCTTTTCCTGCTGCTTGATGTAGGTTTTCATTACTTCTTCCATGATCCTTCCCTTGTCATCCTCACAGCTGATGTCTTTCATGAGGGTGGGGGACAAGGTTCGTGCATCAGCACCTCCCTCACCACGGCCAGAGTCTCCGGGGATTTTGGAAGAAACACGCTCAGACTTTCCACCTCTCGCAGAACGAGCTGACACAGGAGGATCTACACAGAAAAGAACAGAGAACAATAATCACAGAAAGTTCAACTTCCAGAGTGAAAAAAATGCAAAGAAAACTGAGATTACATAAAGGTGAAAGGAATTTTTGGAAATCTGAAGTGACATCACAAAATTCTAGCTCGGTGTTAAGATTTCCAAAATTCTGTGGTATAAAAATCAAACACTTTAACATTTTTTTGACTACTCACCTAAACGTTTATGTGGCTGCTCCACACCAGTTTTCAAGTCAATTTTTTCCTGTTCTTCAAGAGAAAGCTCTGGATAGGAGGCAGCTTTTTTGTGCTTTCCACTACTGAGCTTCTTCTCTGACTGCCCAGGTGAGGATTTATTAACTTCTGAAGCTTTTACTGTTGTTTTTGCAACATCCTTATATTGAGATGCAAGAGATACATTCGGGGCAACCACTTTATCACACATATAAAGGTAGTAACTGAAAGAGCAGAAGAGTAAAATTCATAGTGAAAGGTAAGACATAATAAATGATGGGTGGTTGAGAGCAGTAAGTTTAATTTAATATGAGTTCAAACTGTGAAAGCATCAATGAAAAATAAGCACATCCTTTTTAAATTTTTCCCATGCAAAAGAAAAGCCTAACAACCCACTTAATCTTTACTGAGTAGATTATCTAGATAAGATTTTGAGGCTATCAAACAAGTGGATTTTCCAAACATGGCTGATTAAAAAAATTAGAGAAAATCATATGAAGACTTCATTTAAACGCAAAGAGTGAAATTAGAATGCCACTGAATCCAGACTCTCCAGCATTTTCATAATCCTTATATTAGCAATGGAGGATGGGGAAGTGCCCAGTGAAGTGGGAATGAACACCTCACTTAAGTAGCAAAGCTGTATTCTGACAGTCCTGGGGCATGTCTGAGACCAATGCTGGACCTTCTTTCCCACATACACTGAGTGGCCCATCTGGATTTTTCACAGCTCCTGGACTCCTGGGAGCATCCATGTGTCCCACCCTAACCTCACCACTCAGCCTAGTACAGAGGGAAGAGAGCCCCACGTGTGTTCAGGTCAGTGCCAGGATCACCAGAGTCACTGGAGTTCAATTGCTGTCTTCAACACTTCCCTTTCTCCTGGTTCTGATGGAAAGCACCAGCAGAAACAGAATATGAGGGCCCTTCACAGAAGTTCCTCCACTCCTGTGTTTGCACGGGAACCAGTGTGATGTGTGTGCACCAGAAAGGGTCTGCTCTGACCCAAATTCGGGACCTGTGTAACCACAGGGGCTGAGGGCAAGAGGAACATCAAGAAAAACTGTTTCCCTTGCTGATGCAGGTCACAAATTGGGTAAGAAGTCAAAGAAATGCACTTGGTTTCTAAAACCAGTCCACAGACAATTCAGTTCCAGCCCTTGTTCCACTGTGGAAGAAAGCCTTCAAACACCTCTTGGAAGTCTTTTCTGGAAGGAAATTAAGTTATCCTCATGGTAAACAGGCTCTGTGTAGCTTTACACATGCATACATTGCATTATAATATCAAAGATCAAAAATTATCTCTGTAATTTCTACTAAGAAAGAGGAAATTTTAATTATATTTCAATTGTATTGCCTACTGAAGAATACCCACAGGTAACAGCTTGAGTCCTACACCAAAACACCACTCATAAGCAGTTCATTAGTATTTACACTAAATGCATAAAACTTCAGGGTTAAATCATTCCAGTGTGATACCTTAAGAGTTTTCCTAACAGTTCAGGTTGAAATACATTTTTTTCAGTTTGAATTAACCCTAAATAGCCGAAGTATTTAAATACTTGACAGTGCTTATAGTTCTACACAGGAAACTCAGTTACCTGGGATGGAAAAAGGAAGGTGGTTGAGGATCAGTTTCTGCTTCTTGCTTTATAACTGGATACCACTGTGATAATTCCAGGTTCTGCTGTGGCTCTGCCTGAAGGAAAGAAAATAAATTGGTAATTGAAACATGGATACAGGTTATTTACATTTTCATAAACACTCCTCACAGAAATGGCATTTACACCATTAATACAGACACAGCAGAGAAACTGGGGTACTGGGAAATGGGGTGTCTTTGGCAGAGATGCAGGGTGATGCAAGCCACAGAATTTTCCTTTATCTCAAATTTACCATTCTGGGCAAAATAGCAATGAAATTAAAAGAAAATCTCTTTACAGACCTATCTAAAAGCTCTGCTGAGTTTCCAGAACTCTGCTAAACAAGCTTGGGAGAAACAGAAAGCAGGAACCACGACTCCCAAAAAGTTGTAGGAGCCTTTTGGAACAACGTGTCTATATATAAAGTAAGCACCTGCCAGATACTTTATTTCAAAATTAAATGGAACAATTTGCTGGTGTTCCAGAGACAGAACTTTCTTTAGTCATCACAAATTTTTATTACAGAAGCAGTCAAAGCTGCTCCCAGTAACATGACAATGCCATTCCCTTTGCAGTGGCAAACAAAATTAACTCAGGTGCATCAGAATATGTAATCTTAAAAACTTCTGCATATTTTGCATTTGGAAAGCAATTCTTGTTATGTGTGTCTCAAGAAATATTTTTGAAATTACTCTTTACTCAAAATTCCTGGTGATACTTCGTGCTCCCCTCCAAAGTTGCTCTTAATTTCAAATGAAAGGTGTCTCATCATGTATTTACAATAGTCTCATATCTAAGAAATTGATTCGTAATTTCACTGTATTAGAACAGCCTTGGGATGTGAGGTTTGGGTAGGGCGTGGTTGGCTGACCCCAGGCAGCTGCCAGGCACCCACAGAGCTGCTCCCTCAGCACCATCCCCAGGGGATGGAAGGGACAAGAGCAAGAAAGCTCCTGGATAAAGTTGGTTTAAGAGGTGAAGGAAATAGAAAAATATAAGTGAAGCAAAGGATATGGCTCAGTCCCTCCCTCAGAAAACTGCCCAGCCAGCCTCCAAACAACCTCCACCTCGGATGCCAAACCCTCTTTCTCCTCCTTCTATCCCAGTTTTTATTGCAGCAGGCAGAACACCAGTGTGTTACCCACAGTTTTAGCCACAAATCCAAAGCACAGCACCAAACAGGCTGCTACAAAGAAAGTCAACACCATTCCAGCCAGACCCAGTACCTTCGACAAGTTGGTCAATTAAAAAACAGCCTGTAAAGCTAAAAAAGTTAAATAATCCTGTATTGAAACCTTTGTGTAGTGTTCTAACATCTTCACAACTTCTTACGTGCTATATTATCAGAAAAGTTTGTATTTACACAGCCTGAAATAAACTTTTAGAGAATTTCATCCCTGGCAGTCGGAGACCCCCAGTGACACCGGTGTGACCTGTGCCACGGTCTGCTCAGTCCAACACCACCCAACCCTGGCAGGGACCAAACCCCACCTACCCCATTCTGACCAAAACTTCCAACCCACAAAACTCAGCTCTCACAATGAAACCGAAATTTAGCTCCATCTCTACAGTTCCTCAAACCACTTCCGACACAGAAAGGGAGGGAGGGCACAAGGAAGAGAAGCTCTGGAGCTGTAGATTCGTAAGAAGGCTTTAAATAATAAAGATTTGAATAATCTCTAGAAAAACGGCCTCATCCTGACACTTGTCAAGTTTTTTCTACTTACTCAGATCATTCTAATAATTTAAATAATCACAGATAATCTACTTATACTGCAGCTAGTATGCAGTGATCTGATTTTAGCTTCAGACCACATTTGTCCGTATTTTAGGACTCACATTTTAACATGCTTATATATTTACATGTGAAATTATCAGGTCATCTCTATTTTCAAATTACTAGGTCAGATTTTTGCCTTTTTTTTTTTTACCTATTTCAAATGGAAACCGAACTTACTGTCTACCTATTAGTGTGCACCTTGCAAATGAATTTCATAGCATGCAATCAAATTTTTACTTAGGAAAGAAAATGAAACGTTACCATAAATAAACATGAAGTCTTTTTCTAACAGGATTCTTCCCTCACCATCCAGGTAAATGAAACAAGGCACCTACTTCCAAACATATATATATATATATATATATATATATATGTATCTGTGTGTATTTCATTACCCAACAATTTGTTTATTTTAGATGCTCTTAAATAATTCTGTAAACACAACAAGTTGAATTGAATTACTTCTACTCAAACTGTTCAAAAGGTTTACATGAAAAATGCCTTATTTTTCTTCTAATCCAGTTGGACAAAGCTATTCTTTAAGGAAAAAATACATAGGTATGTAATGGTTTCAGCGTAATCATTAAGCCAGTAGTTTTAGCAGAGACTGAATTTATAAAACCCTCAGAAGAAATGCTAAACCCCCACACTGTGAGCTTTCCCCCACGCACTGTGACCAGCTCAAGAAATCAGACTGAGAAGCAAGACAAAGTTCTAGTGCAGAGATGATGAGAAATTGTCGCAAAGTCAAAGGGAACAAGGATCTGTCAGCGCAGGAATCAGCAGAGACTCGGTGACAGCTGTTCCATGAAGAGCAGGTGGATGTTGCACTGCAGTCTAGAACTCCACAGAAAATTATGACAATCAAGCACTCAGCTTACAGCTTTCTTATTAGCACAAAGAACCGAAAGGAATTAATCTCAAGAGTACTTTGCTCTTAAAATACTGAAACAAAAGTGTATTTGCACTGTGAGGTGAATAAACTCAGAGCAAAATGCTAAGGAGAAAGACAAGGCACAGGATCTAGGATGTTCCAAAGACCATGGGACTTAAGTAATTCATTATTACTAGATGGGGAAAGACCTAGCAAGGGCAACTGTTCTTCCTGGGCCCTCCAAGATAACAACAAAGATGTGTCAGCACTTCTGAGGGCTGACTCAGCAAAGGTGCCGAGGAGGTGACAGAACAGCAAACAGAACATCCTGCAAATAAATTCCCCTAGGAGTGTAAGGAAAGGGAATGTCTATGTGTTGTACCTGATACCTCTCCCACAACACAGAAATGAGGAAAAGAAGTTGTGGCTGCCCCATCCCTGGAGGTGTTCAAGGTCAGGTCGGATGGAGCTGTGAGCAATCTGGTCTAGTGGAAGGTGTCCCTGCCCAGGGCAGAGGGTGGAATGAGATGATCTTTAAGGTCCCTTCTAACCCAAACTATTCTGTAATTCTATGAAAAGACACCTGAAGCAGCCTAAGCTTCCCCAGGACAAGGAAAGGGAAATCGCCCTCTTATACTCTTGTAATCTTTTGTACTTCCCAGACGAATATCCACAAGATGGAAAAAACCCCAAAACCTCCCCCACCCCCCACCACTGTATTTTGTTCAGGTTTTCACAGTTTCTCACTCTGGTCTCATATGTGGCTTTGTAAGAAAGAACTACACAGGTCTGCAACGGAAGACTGCAGAAAGTTTTAGTATTTCATTTGCACCAGTCCAGTCCAAATTACTGCCACTCCTAATTTCAGCTGGGTTTTTTTCATCTTTGCACATGAAACTGAAAGATCTCATTGTCTGAAATCTGCTGCTGTGGAAAGGGAAGCAGCATTTATAGGTGTGAATATGGAAGACTATTTCCACTGATGCATCCACCATGCTGTAGTTCATTTCCTACACCAGCACTGCAAGAATAAAGACTGACATGTCTTTATCAGCTGAAAAGCAAAGTCTCTTTGCTAGGAGACTGCATCTCCAAATAATTCAGCATGTGGAAGCATGCCATACTGCAGACTTCCATGAGAATTTGCTGTTAAAATCTCTTCCTGCAGACTGGCACCACTGTAACAATACCTGTTACTACAGTCAGCCTTCCTGCAACACCAACTTTTCAGAAATTTGTGCTCAAAGGTGTCAGCTTATAGCACCCCTTTTTGGGCTCAACCATCTGCGCTGCTCTTGCTGCTATTTTGAAAACCACCACAAAACATCCAACAGGCAACATGGATTTATCATCAAACCAGCAGCCATCAAACAGACACAGAAACACCAAATATACTGAAAAGAAACAGTCATGGGGCAGAAACCATTAAAAACCTCTTAAAGTTTAAATTATACCCCGAAAATGTGCTTTCTATGAATGGGAACATCTATGATATTAATGTTTCTCTGCTGCTTATCCTATTATTTAAAGTAGAAGCTCTCCAAGGGACAAATAAGCTCTGTATTTTGGAACCACAGCACAGACTTCCAGCAGTATTTTAGGAAAAAATAAGATGTCTATTATTAACTATTGTCAAGATACCGGCCTACAGCTCATTACTTGGGCTGCTTAAAACTCCCTCTTTTTGGCATATTTCACTGCACAAGTGGTTTAAACAGAAAGCTCTTGCTGAACAAGCAGACTTTGGGCTTCTAAATAGCCATTTAGCAGAGCACCATTACCCTGCACACAAGTCATGAGATGGGTGGCCAGCAAGCCAGGTTGCCATCCAGCCCACGTGTGCATTCTGGAGAACAAATAACAAATGAAGAATTCATTTGTAATACTTGATTTTCAAGCTCTTTCTGCTTTGCTCAGCTGCTGCAGCACGCACCACATAAAACCTACCCAAAGGTCAAATGGGAGAATGAAAATTTCCACAATAGCCTGAATTTTCCAGAGCCTGTATACCTTAGGACAGAACAAGAACCAACTGAGCCAAGCCAGCTTGAATGGTTACTTGCAGCCCAAAGAGGAAAGAAATTACCACTCCTTTTAATGAGAAATGTTATTTCCATGGTGAAGCTCTCTCACAAATTTAACTTAGGCTTGATGTGACAAGTATTCCCACTTAGAAAAGCCAAGTAATAGGCTTCTAAAACAAGTATTTATGTGTGAGCAGAAAAAGATCTGGGAGTTCTACACCACTAGGTGAACTTACTTTGGACCGAGCTCTTTTCTGATTTTTCTCGCTGAATTTCTCCTTCATTTCCTCCAAGAGATGCTTCAACTCTCTCTCCTCTGATGTGCCCAGGTATTTTTGGTTAATGTGCAGGTAGCAGTGCCACTTGGCCGACTCAAACCCCCAGTGGCAGGTCCTCTTGTCTGGGGATCTGTGTGAATGCATCACGAAGGTCTGGGGCGAGAACATCCCGTAGCATTCCAAGCACTGGATACACGGGTCATCCGGGGCAAGGTAGAACTGAGGTGCAAACAACCCCTGGCACTTGCCCAGGCATTCATGCTCTACTTCAAAGGCACTGCCAGTCTCTTTCAGCTGGGCCAAGGTGTTCTTACCAGGGAGGAAACTGCCACTTTGGGGAAAAGTGCGAGGGCGCAGTAAAGCATTGCATAGTCTCTGAGCATCTGTCAGCGTAATGAGCCCACAGGACGGAGCATTGAATGGAAGAATTCCCAAAACCTTCAGAATGTGAAGCTGGTCAGAAGTGCACCTTGAGCAGTAGATATAGAGTTCATCACACACTGTGTTGATCTGCTGCAAGGAAAAGTCTCGGAGAACCGAATTCAACACTTGAGGCAGGCAAAGTCTTTTTTCTCCTCCGACTTTAAAACAAGAGATGGATTCCCCCTCCAGCAGGGTCTGGGTGAGTTCTGTGGAGCTGTCCGGAGGGATGAGCAGTGGACCAGAGAGTATTTGCGGTGATGGGAGAGGCAGGAAGACGGTGGGTGACATACTTTCCTGGGAATACCGAGCTGAAAACGCTGCGGGTCCACCCAGCGAACTCTGGCTGCTTAGGTGGAACTGTGCCAACGTGTGCTTCAAACCTGGATTTAAACTCAAAGGCTCAGATAGTGAAGCACTGTTTGGCTTGGCAGTTTCCCCATCAGCCTCCACCGGAGTTTCATCATAGTCATCCAAGTTTTCCTTCTTTATTGTTGGCAATTTATTTATTACGACCTGTACTTTGTTATTTATATGCATTTCTGTCATTGCTTTTTTCAATGGAGGACTCCCATCCTCTTGGAGCCTGCTCCTTTTTTGGTCTGAAACCAGACCTAGAGGAAAGTTTATCTGTGGGCTTTCCATTGCTAAACACTAGAACTTTAATTCAGTCAGTCCTGAATGTGCATTTTCTTGCTTGTTCATATAAAAAATAGTTTCATGTGATCTTGGATTACCTCAGGTATGCCAAGCTGCACGCTCCTTTCACTGAAACATTACTTCTTCAGCATCCAGCAGTAAAAACTGTAACCCATTTTACATGTAATACTGTAAAATTACTAATGGAGAGGTTACACAATTTCCTTAGTTATTTGTTCAATTTTATAATATAAAAATCCCAATGCAATATGTATACAAAAGGTTTTCTTCATACCCTACCCACTATTTTACACAGTAGTCTTGTCCAGCAATTTAGTAAAAAACGATGCGCTGATGTGTGTTCATCCTCAATCATTTTTTTTCCTTTAAAAAATATACTGTCTTTTGAAGTAAGTCTCTATTTAAATATTAAAATAGAAAAATGGGCTCAGTTCGAAGAATGTCAATCTTAGCGCAACTGATCCAAAACGTAGTTTAAGTTGTGTGAAAATTTTATTCAGCACTTTCAGCTCCCAGAGATCAAACACAATCTTAAGGGCTTGCTTTACTGTGCTGCCAGCTTTATGATTTCATCACCACCGTGACAGCTACTACGGCAGTTCACAAATAAATCCTCAAATTAAAGGCTGATCCAGACTGACGGCAAAAACTAAACGTCCCTAGAGAGTCACCTTTCGCCCAGATGTCACTGGTGTGTGTCAGAATTTTCCCAGCCCAAGTTATTAGTAATAGAGGTGAGACCCAGGCCATGGGCTGAATTCATGCCGTGTGCTAGCACAGAGTTCTGCCAGTCCTTCCTGATAACCTGTGAAAGAGAGAGAGGCCGATCACAAGCAATCCCAGAGTTTGCTCTGTACCTAAAGGTGCTTCAAGAGAGCTGGAAAGGGACTTTTGACAAGGGTATGGAGTGACAGGACAAGGGGGAATGGCTTTAAGCTGAGAGAGGGAAGGTTTAGATTTGATACAAGGAAGAAATTATTCGCTGTGAGAGCAGTGAGGTACTGGCACAGGTTACTCAGAGAAGCTGTGGCTGCCCCATCCCTGGAAGTGTTCGAGGCCAGGTCGGACGAGGCTTGGAGCAACCTGGGATAGTGGAAGGTGTCCCTGCCCATGGCAGGGGGGTTGAAAGGAGATGAGCTTTAAGGTCCCTTCCAACCCAAACCATTCTGGGATTCCCCGCCAGAAGCAGGGTGCGTTTCCCAATAACTCGCGGAACACCGGGACAAGCCCCCGACCGATGGGCGACACCGGCGGGGGAGGGGGCGGTCCGGAGCGGCTCTGCCGGCGTGCACGCCCGAAAGGACGGGCGCTCCAGCGAGCCGGGCACCGGTCCCCCCACGTCAGGCACCGACCCCTCGCCCCGCAGCCCCTCCCGGGACGCCGCATCCCGCCGCTCCCTCCCGCACCGTGACTCACCCCGGC
>VZTE01000118.1:703546-734042 GCA_013397775.1 Eulacestoma nigropectus
AATTATATAATATACATTAGAAAGTGAATATACATGGGAAAGTGTTGTTTTTGCCCGGCTTCCCCTCAGCCCGCCCGGGTCAGATCCGGCCCCGCGCCGCCGTGCTGCCGTTCCCCCGTCAGCGCCCGAGAGGGGCCGGCTGAGGGACNGGCGTGTCGCTCCCCTGAGGCGCGACGGCGGCGGCGGGCAGAGGCCGCCAGCGAGGGGCTCTCCGTGACTGTCCCTCAGTGACTGTCCCCCAGCGAGGCTCCCTCAAAGAAGGTCCCTCAGCGACGGTCTCTCAGTGACTGTCCCTCAAACAAGGTCGCTCAAAGGTGGTCCCTCAGTGAGAGTCCTTGAGTGACCGTCCCTCAAAGAGGGTCCCTCCAGCAAGGGTCTCTCAGTGACTGTCCCCCAGCGAGGACTGTCCCCACACGGGTGGGCTGTGCTCTGACACCCCACTGCTGGGGACGGGGAGACGTGGGGAAGGCGGGTGACTGTGATGGTGTCTGTCCCCGAAGCAGCGTCACAGCCCGATCCCTCCAGCCACGGGCTCGTAGGAGATGCTGAAGCGCAGGAGATGTTTTGGGAAGCGAAATGATCAAACCATGGAGAGGCGGGGGAAGATGCTCTTCAGGGACAGCTTAGTCGCTGTACAACTCGTTCGTATATTACAAGTTTCTTCTGCCTGCAAGAAGCCCAAAGCTTTTCAGTTTACATCTTTGTGAAGATAGCGCTTCAGCTGGGATTACGGCGCAATCCAATTTGCCGTTTCCTTTCATCCCACACAGTTACATATTTTGATGCGAGTACAAAAGCGCAGCACATGAAAATGGGGCAGTTGTACAACCACCAGGCACCGCTTAGCACCGGCCAGCGCTGCCCGCGGCCGGCGAGATCCCCTCCGCGCTGTTCCCTAATGCCGTCCCAGGAGGATTATGGCACAGGCACAAAACCTGCCTCGCTGCTGATCAGCTGCGAGAGGCGTTTGGTGCTCTTTAATCCTTGACTTCGCACCTTTGATATGCTCAGATTTCCTCTGGGCTGGCCGGGCTCGCTGATGGAGAGGCCCTTGAGCATCACTGCAAAGCTGCTTCACGAGTCGCCACTTAACTCGCACTTAAACCACCACATCAGTTGCGGTATCTGCAACAATATCTACAATATCTTTGGATCTGAGTGATCTTTAAGGTCCCTTCCAACCCAAACCATCAGGGTTTTATAGAAAAGCAAACACACTTGTGAAGAATACTAAGACCCAGTACTTACTTATTGAGCAGATACAAAGGTCTGCTTAAAAGCCACAACAATATGGCAGAGTAAAACAAGATTTCTGAATCCACCAGCTTTTGGAGCTAATTCTGAAAGACATGGACCTGTGAAGGAATTGTCTAGACATTCAAGACATTCCTGTCTGCTTCACCCTCTTGGACCTCAGGACCTGATTAAAAAAAAATCTCTTCAAATACCAATCAGTGAAATACACTATGTCATAATCCCTTTTGAATTTACTGAAGATAATGCAAGGTGTCTAACATCAGAGCTGGACTGATCGATGTCTCTGAGGAAGGCAACATACGTAGGCAGATATTCCATCTTTTATTAGACCTACTGATGTCATAGAATCTTAGGATTCAGTGGCATTGTTTAATTTGTTGGCTTCATTTTTTTTTCAGGTTCTGCTGCAGAAATATTCCATTTCAGGTTGCAAATTCTGGTAACTATTGTGCTGTAATGATAGTGTTGCTATAGAGCTACAATAATCAGGCAATGGAAGACAAAGTTTGTAGGTAGAGGATTGTCTAAAAAAAGATGTTAACTCTGCCTACAGCTTCTACTGTGGACCGTGAAAAGCAGTTCTGAAGACATTGGGCGACTAAAACCTGAGTTACAGACCTTTGCAAGCGGTAATGAAGTGCACTAATAGCACAGGAGGAACCTTGCTTTGATTAATAAAGTGTCTGAATTTTCAAGAAGTGCTGAGGCTCTGGGGAAGCTCACAAACTTCCCCGATACACAGTCCCTGAAGATACACAATTTAACTATGAACTGTGCCCTGCAGAGCGTAATTTAACTGTGAACAAAGACAGTGCATCTTCTTCTCTGATAAGATTATATTCTCCTTTTTAAAGAAAAAAATCACTTTGGCAGCAATGTGTAATAGTAAATTGCAGCAGTTCAGACTGTTAGCTAATCTGTCATAGGAGGTTTCACTCTTGTGAAATAGATACCCTATTACAGGCTGGGTTTTAAGCACAAAAAGTTGATAGATTTTGGCAGACACCACATCTTACAGGACAAGTCAGAGTGGGGACAGTGCACAAAACACTTCAGCTCCTGAAGAACTTGAACTATTCCTCTGGTGTAAGGGGGATATAAGCCCAGACACTTTGCTCATGCTTAGAAGTCAAATGTGGACACAAAAGATTCCTGGTTCTATTTATGCCTGAAAAAGCCACCTCCCACAAAAGCTGCACAGACCCAGGATGTAGATGCTGTTCTACCTTTAATTATTGCTGATTAAATGGTAAGAGTCCACCTTTCAAGTAGGCAGTTCAGATCCCTTTATCATAAGCAGAAAAAAAAAAACCTTAAAATAAACCCGTGGGGAACTCTTTGCAAAAAAAATGCAAGATATGGTAAAATCCACTCTTTCTCAATGGGGCTCCAATCCCTACCTTCTCTCTTCCCAGGGAAACATCATTATTCTGCGGCCAGTTTCAGATGCCTCTGTTACTTAAATGCCTTACACCATCCATGCTGAAGTGAGGATGCTTGCTTAGCACTTATCAAGTGTATATATAGATTATCCAAGCTATTAGCTTCCTTCATAGAGTGCCTCAGCGTAAACAATTGCTCAGACTGAGGCGAGAGCAGCTGGGCACCCAACTGAACAGAAACAGGCAGCGTGCGTGGGGGGAGGTTAAGCATGTAAGATATGCAGCCATCTGCAGCACTCGCCAGGATTGCCGACACACACCCGTGCTAACAGGCAAGACAAAATCTCTTTTAAAAAAGATACGGAAATACAGATATTAAACCACTGCATCTGTGGCAGGGTATGAGCTAAGTGCCATCACCCTCTGTGTCAGAAATCTGAGAATGCAGAGGAGGAGTTGAAGAAACAAAGAAATAAATCATGCAGAAGTAAGTGCAGCAGATGAGAGAGCGTTGCTCGGAACTCCAAATCCCAGCTCTGGCAGCTGAGATGACGTTGTATGAGTTCCAGCTGAAAGAGGCCCTTGGACAAGCAAGCTAGAGTAGCATTTTGTATTTTCCTTGAAGATTTCTGTCTCTGTGCAAAGGACTGATTCCTCACTGGTGTTGGAAGGAAAGACAAAACCTACAAGGATGATATTTTTCCAAAGGACAAGATGAGCATGAGGCTGGGGAATGATGCTGGAGCAGAACCTGCATTCTCAGACACGTTTGGTAAACGCAGGGTGAGAAAGGCATTTCTTGGGTTGCTGTGGCCTATCCCAGTGCAAATTTCTACAAGAAATGAAAAGATTAGAACAAGAGTCCCATGGGATGTGGATAGTTAAAAAGGGTCAGATGATGATCCCAAGCAAAGACCAGCATTTCACAGTATTTCTCTGAGATTTTAACACACAAAGGTCTAATATAAATGTTTTATTTAAAGTAAAAAGTGTGCACAAATAAAGGAAATGATTATACAACAACGCTCAAGACCATATTCCATATGAAACAGGAAAATAGTAACAATATTAACTAGCAGAGCACCCATAGGAATCCAACTCGCATACAAAAAGGAGGTGACTCCACATAAATACATCATGCTTCTGATGCAGACACGTTCTCCAAAAAACAAAACCTACTGCACTGGACTGTTGACACCCAATGTCCCTTCTGAATATTTATGACAGCTGCTGTATGCTTAACAATGAAAAATAACAGTTAATATCATGGCACTTTGGAGAAAAATAAAGTTTAAAAATGGATTTACAGTAATTTAAGATATTTGTCACTTCACACTGTTCTTAATGGTTAGATATGTAAATAGAAAAAGTATTTTTTCTGTGACATTATTAAAAAAAATCAATTAACTTTTGCTTTACTCTTCTGTGATGAATGGCAGAAATGCCCTTCCTTACATAAAGCCATTTTCCTTAATATCTCATAAGAAATTATGCCACTGCAGAGACAAGGCTTTTCTTGTTTGCTCTAAATGATTTCCTGGTTTAATATCAGTTATGCTCTGATGTCTAAACTGATCATGTGGGTGCAGGCAGGAGTCAGAAGCTAAACAATCACCATTTTAAAACTGCACATAAGCAGTTCACTTGAACCAAACTAAACGTGCTGAAGTCATTAGCTGCTCTTTAAAGGAAGGTTCACTCTGATATTTTACATTTGAAAAGACACAACTTGAATTTAAGGAAACCTGATTTTCAACAGTGAGGAGGTTCAATGCTCCCCTGAAACTGAAGCCCCTCAAATCACTTCCCAGTTTTAAAAACTCAGCCCAATACTAAAGAGTTTCCTATTCACATTGCAAAGAAAAACATGAACTGAATCTCATACCATGACACCAGTGTGGATTTGTGCAATCTCTCTGCTTGCAGCTGACATGGAAGTGAACAGACATACACCAGAAAACTTGTGCTACGAAATCAGTGTTGCCATACAAGGATTTTCACAGAAGGACACTGGCCAAGCAAAAGTCTACTAAAAGCTTCAGCTAATGTTTGCCAGCTTGTGCTTACAGATACTCTGATCTGTTTTCAGTGACACTTAGCTTGTCTTACGGCTCTTACATAACACAGATTCCTTTCCTCAGTGTCTCTTAATCCCTTTTCCCCAAAATAATAGTAAAAAAAAAGTGGTACATTTGGCATTTCTTCAGCCCAACACATTCATAACTATTGCTTTAGCATTAAAAATAAGAATTATCTGTGCTGTATATTACACTGCTTACTAACATGAAATGTAAGAAACACACCTCCTAGTCCTAGTTTGAACCATTCTTTCAATTGCTTTCCTTGAGCCTGCTACCAACATTTCAGGTTTGATTGTGAGTACAGATCACCATCTCTAAGGGCAGAAGTTATGGGAGTCATTGAGGACAGCACCTATTTTATTCTAGATACGCTTTTTCCACTGGCAAAGTGGAACTCATTCCCAGCAGTGTGGCAGTAAGATAAAAAAGGAACCGATGCCCTTTTCCAGGCTGTGGCTGTACCGTGTGCAGTTCTGACGCAGTTAAGACAGCAAGTATAAAAGCAATAAATAATATGAGGTTCAGTATTAGCTGCCCATTACTGCTAAATTATGCTGTACAGATTTTAACTTCTCTAAGTGTTAACTTAATTCTTTAATTAAACTGACACTTGATGCCGTGTCCAACCCTTGCTGAAAGGGCCAGGATAGAAAGGCACTCTTTGTATCAGTGCACAATTCCTAGTGTGAGTTTTGGAGCAAAGTCTACCAATTCTGGTATGGAGTTAATAGTCTCCTTCAGGATAGGATCAATATTCCCCATGAAAGCAGCCAGTCTTGACCTATTCAGTGTAAATATCTGCTCTCCTTTCTGTCATTTCAGTCTGAAGGGCACTAACATAGCTCTAATTTCTATGTCTAGAACAGGGAAATCAGATGTTTAGAGAGAAGAGATTTGGAACTACAGAAGTGGTAAGTTCTTATTCATCTTGCTGAAAAATCTGAAATCTTTGAAGGATTATTACATCACCTGATACAATTTGTGCTCATTAAGCACTGAAAACCCTTCCTTGCTCAGAACACTGTACTGGCAAATTATACAGCCAGACCCTTTGTCCAGTCAGGAGCCCCCGAGACCAACTCCTGTATTAAAATTCAAATTTGGCAAAATTTTTAGAAAGTTCTAACATTTTAAATCTGACAGCTGAAGGTTCAGCATAACAACTGTCCTGGACAACAATCAATACAAAAAGTAAATTCACACTAGGTGGCAAGGGCAGGATGTTGAGTTACTCATTTTATGCAAGTGCATCCAAATGGAGAGATGTTTATCCATGCAGAAGCAAACGGAGTAACAATTGGCACAGTTCAGAAATGGAGAATTCAGACACATTCCTCAGCTGACATCAAAAGAGGATTTATGTATTCAAAGCCTTCAAATTCAGACTGGTCAATCTTCTTCACAATATCACTATTAGGATTAAAAAACAGTCATTAGTTCAGCAAAATTTAAAAAATAACATTAACTGATAGTTTGACTTAAAATTAAAACCTGTACAGTGGACTGCAGTTGAGAACATTTCCCTTCCGTCTTTTGTCTCTCTCTACCTTTACAGTTACCACTGGGTTTTTTTAACCCTAGTAACGGTACCAAAACACAAAACCCCTCAAAAGCAGTGACTGGGCTGCACTCACTCTCCCACAAAGCAGTCTGCAAGGTTTGCAGTTTTAAAACTTGCCCTAAACAGTTTTGTAAGGACCTGAAAACATTAGGATGTGATAGACACTGCATCTGCATCAGCAACTTTTCTAAACTTTATTTATACAGTCTGCCTTTAGGAAGGGATGAAGAAGGAAGTTGGATTTCAGACCTGATTAAGGTGCACAGGTAACATTTAATATTCACAGTTTATGTTTACATACTATGTGAAAGTTATATACAACCCTACAAAAATTCCTAAAATGCGAGTAGCAGCAGCTCAGTCACGCTGGAAAGGTCAGGGCTCCCAAGAGTTAAGAACCACAAATCCACTACCAAAATCAAGCACATTATCATGCATTTTATAAAGGCTTTTCAGCCAGGATAATCTCACCTGACTACTAACAATGTAAAACACCCAAACAAAGCATCTTCTCTTATCTGAACTTCTTAAATTCTACATTACTTACTCATCATCTGGAGTGAGCTGCACAGGTTCATTGGTGAATTGGGAATCAAAGTTATCCAGACCAAATTCTCCGGATATATTTGGTTTAAATGGAGGCACCACCTGCTTTTGCTCCATCTAAGAATAAATGCACTTAGTCACACTGAGAATTAGTTACAACCTATTGAATTATTTTTAAACAAGGCTGGAAATTACTATTAAGTTTCTTTTTTATACTTTCTACAATCATTCTATTAATCTACTGCACTTACTGTGTGTAAAGGGGATAAAATTACCAGGGTAATTCTGGTACAACATAAATTAAGAGCTCAAGGTTTTTGAGCTTAAGGTCCTCTCTTAGGCTCAAAACAACTTTGTCAAGCCATCACTGTATGCAAAGAAACTCAGCCAAGGCAGTGGGCATTCACATACCAGATCCCAATCAACATTGCGGAAGAAGGGATGTCCCTGGATATCTGCAAACCCTGTTTGAGGATGGCAGCCCAAGCGTTCCTTTGGATCCTGGGCAAAAAAAGAAAATATTTCTAAATGGATGCCATGGCCTACACATGAATAAAATGCCAATGTTACAAATCCCAGGAGAAATGAAACACCAGAACTACCAGGAACACTGAAGAACTAGGTTAGGATTATTTATTTTGGAAACTGCTCCAATTTACCCTCTGAAATAGGCAGGAATGTATGGAAGCCCTTAACTGAATTTTATGTAAATGACTATGCTGCTTTTCTTCATTTTCATTCAGACCTGTTTAAACATACCATAGGTTTCAGAGCAGGCTTGGTTAGATTACTAATGAGTTTGACTCTTTCTCCCCACCTTCCCCTGCTCCTCCCTGAACAGACTATGCCAGGAAATCACACTGGGGCAGTAACTGCAGTTTCTGCTAAACAGTGTGGAAAGCAGGTTATTTTAATAGGACAATTCCATCTCCATGTACACACATGCACACACTACCAGGGAGTTGTAACAATATGCAGTGAATGGTGTTACTTTTTTAGAATAACTTTACCAAATCTGGTTTCTCCTGTACCTCTTTCTTCCCACTCACAAAACACTCACTAAAAGCCAGCAAGTGCTTGGACTCATCATCCACTACCACACGTGCACCTTCTGACTCTCAGGCTAGAGAGCTCCCAGCAAGCAGCGAGCACATCCTGCCTCTGCATCTCACTCCATGAAGTCATTAGAAGCTGTCCAACTGATTTGCTAAGCTGGTTCTCTCAGAACCAAAATAAATCTGGCAAGTTTGTTCAATTCCCCAGGTTAAAGAAATCACTTGGAGCATTTCTGTGCCTTTCACTTTGAAACTTGACTCACAATCCCAGCCTGAGAACCAGGAGCTTCAGATTTTAGGAGAAGTATCTAAAATAGGGCCCCCCCAGCCCCACTGAAATTCTGCTTTAGGCTCTCACCTTTTCTACCCTGTTTCTGTATGTGGCAGATAAAGTACATCAGCTCTTACCTTGTTAAGAAAACTCTTTAGAACACCTGCTGCTTTCACAGAGAGGGATCGGGGAATTCGGATCTGTTTTTCCAAAATTACTGCAAGAAAACAAGGTTCCTATCAGCCTTTGCATCTTTGAAGTTAGCTTAAAGGTTAAGTAGAAGCAAAGCACTGAAGTGTAAGAACACTCATGGTACTTACCTTGGAAGAGATAATCCTCTGTGTTCTGATCAGGGTTGTCAGAACTCCCGACGATGTCGAACGGCGACCGGCCCGCCATCATCTCAAACATCAGCACACCAAGTGCCCACCAGTCCACGCTGAAGCCTAGAATTCAAGAGAGGAAACACCACTGGAGACATTTCACAACAAAAATACCAACACCTCTGGGGCTAAAAACAGACAGAGAAGAGTAAGTTCAAAAATGTAAGTACTGCCAGTCTTTCCAATTAGCTGAATAAAGGAGAGATAACGACTGTACCAGACATTACCTGGACCATTATATACACAACAGGAGGAGATGCTGTACAGAGGAAATGCAAAGAGTTTAAAGGTTGGTGTTAAGACCTTAACAAAGGTTTAGATAATATTTAAGCCTAGTCATTACTAACCAACAGTGCATTATCCAGGGTGGGAGATAAGGCCAAGGAGGAACTATGTGAGTCTTAATAGCAGCAAGCCAGTCATTCATGGAACAAAGCATATCTCCCTTACTATTCTCTGCTACAGGAAGTCCCAGTAGCCAGGCTGGGGCTGATACAGTCTGGCTGGCCTAGAAAGCTTGTGAAAAGCAGGAATATCTGAAGCCAGTATGAAAGAGACATTTGATTGAAATAAGATGGTAGATTAAAAAAAATATGTAAAGGGACATCTACTATCTAGGCCTTTTGTAATGAATTTATATCTAATCTATCATTGCTGCCAAATGTAAAGCTCCAAAACCAAACACAATTCCAGACTGCAAGTATATCATTAGTAGTATCTAAAATAAACAATAATGAATTTGGAAGACTCAAGCTATTCTTCAAGTCTGGTCAAAAGAATTTAAAATGTGGAATGCAGAGTATCTCATTTGCTTTGTGTGATGTTTTCTGCTCTTCCTTTGAAGGCTTTATTTACTTTTTCAGACAGGATGTTGAATTAAGACTGATTATGTGTCTAATGGAGATTTTTACTTTCTACTGCTAAACAACTCCAGTAAGAAGAGACAAGGTGAAAGTTACAAAGTAGCAACAAGAAATTCCATTTACCATAATCCTCTCCCCGGAGAATCTCAGGTGCAATATAGTTTGGAGTCCCACAGAATGTGCTGGTTGTGTCACCAGGCCTCAGCCCCTCCTTTAGGAAAAGATGGGAAGAAAATACTTTACCAAAAATCCCACACTCCTCTGTTAAGAGCTTTAGTTTGAATTAATTTAAGTCTTGAATAACCTGCTTAATGGCAATTCCAAAGTCAAACCCGTGCTCCAGTGTCATTGGAGTTTTCATTTTTCATTTCAGTTCACATTGTAGTGTCATTTGTAGACGAAAGTTCTCCCAGAGGAAATAAGCAGTGCCACAGAATCCAAACAGGAGCAAGTGACTGATGATTTCAACCTCTTTTGAAATCACCTTATCCTGACTATTTCAGTCAACCCCTCCCAGACAAGAATTGATCTAGCAGCTTTATAAAAACATAAAAGGTACATGTAAGTGTGGTCTGTACACTCTTTTGCCTTTTCTCCACGTGTGGAAGTGCAATGAATATACAGCCTGTGTGCACTGTGTACAAAGAGATAGCTTGAAATTTCACTTTTTAAAGTCTCTGCATCTTTTAATTTATAACATTTCTTCGTTGTTGATTTTCCTGGTTAGCAAGAAACTAGATCTTACCTTGCACATGCCATAATCTGTGAGTTTAATATGTCCTTCAGAATCTAGGAGCACATTATCCAGTTTTAAATCCCTGTAGATTATCCCTCGCTCATGTAAATAGTTCAATGCTAGACTGATTTCAGCAGAATAAAACCTAGTGTAGAAAGAAATACCGATTACTCAAGTAATCAAAACACAAAGCTCAATAACAGTCTTGGTAGTATGATATTTTCTATACATAATCCCAAGTATTCTATTCTTTTTCCACAGAGAAGTGGCAAATTGTTTATAATCATACAAATGTTTCTATGCACTTCAAAAATTGTTTCTAGTTAATAGTAATGTCTACTGCAATCATCCCTTTTATCTCACCATCTGAGATTAAGCATATGCACCAAGAACTCAGCATTTGCCTGGACAGCTGGTAGTGGTTGTTGTATGAGAAACACATTGATATCATTAGACATTAAAAAAAGCCCCCATAAAACTGTTTTTCTAGAAAAAAATAGCAGACTGAAGTCATGCAGAGTAATGCCAATGCAAACAACATCTAAATGTTTCCTATTGCAGTTCCTTCTTGAAACACAAACACGGTGGCTTGCAGCAGCAAAAGGAGGATGCAGTTTCACGTTTCTTAAATCCTTAACATCTGGAGAGGATTTGCTGGCTCATCCCTCATAATCTCTGCACTGCTGCACTGTGTCAGAAAACCACTGTTTTGATGCAAGAAATCTGGAATGAGACACACCTGGCGTGCTCCTCTGGCAGCTTCCTCTGCCGCTGCATATGGAACATCAGATCTCCTCCATTGACATACTCTATAACAAAGAATAACCTGGAACACACGGGATTGTTACAAATGATTGCGTGCACAGCTGAAAGAGGTGTGAGATGTTACAGGTCTGTTGTAGAACAACAATGCCTATTCCACTCTTCCCATCTCTCTGGCACCAGGCTGGTTTCACCATTCCCCCCCTGCCCCCTTTGAATAAATTTCCAAAGTTAAAAATCAAGTACACAAAGTCTCTCTAGGTAATTCCTTTGTTGCTAAAGGAATGTAAGTAATCCTTCCCCTATTCCTCATCCATTACAGGTACTGTTTTTCATTACTACACGCGTGACTGTACAGAGCCACATCAGTTTCTATGCACAAACCATAAAAAAAAATTAAAAATCTAATTTTCCTTCCTGATCCCTTTGGTCTCCTTTGTTTGTGGTTAATACAGTAAGTGTATTACAAATAATCTTTCTTCTCACTCCCCTCCACTAGCTTGTCACCTTTCTGAAACAGCAAGGATACTGTTTAAATATACAATAACTGTATTTTATATGTACTTAAAGTTATGACTGTATAGAATAGAAAAATAATAATTTTCATTTCTATTACTCGATTTTCCTTTTGAAAACTCAGATCCTATTTTCTGAGATTCATCTTCAGAGAATCCAGGCAAGTTTGAGACAATTAATCCTCAGGTTTTGTACTTCTGATTTTTGTCTCCCCAAGCCTTTTTTTTCCTTCCATTCTATGTTCTCTTCTACCACATATTCTCAATCATTTTTTTTCCTAGTAGCTGCACTTCTCTTCCTTTCCAGAATCCTCCCCACCACACCTACCAGTACTGTACATTCTTCTGCATCTTCCCCATCTGAAAACCTTAGGTGCACGTGGCATTTGGATCATAAAATACTCAATGGTTTACAAAACACTGACTTTGCTACTTAACACTTTATGCTTTAAATAGGCCTTTGAGTTGCCTGATAGGATGAAGTATTTTTAATAAGACTATCTTATTATTAATTTATGACCTTTACCTGCTTTCTGTCTGGAAGCAAGAGTGCAGTCCGACCAGAAAGGGATGATTTGAGGCCTGTTCAAAGACGTGTTTCTCTGTCTGAACCCAATCAATATCCTATTTTTTGAAGAAAAGTGACATTCAGAAAAGGACTGTTGCACTTCTTAGGTCAAGTATTAATGACAATTAAAAGAAAGACATTAAAGGGCTTTGCTTGTTTTACTTGCAAGAAATTCAATATTCTATAGTTCTGAAATGTGAAGCAACAGCTGACAGCATACTTTTTTTCCTGAATGTTCCCTACTCTTTTAGCCTCACTGTGTAACCAGATTGGGAATGAAAACACACTGATCTATAAAAGGTAAACTGGTGCAGGGAAATGTAAAGTAGCACCAAGAAATGCAGAAGGAATCAATAGCAGACTGAGAAATAAATGCAAATCTCTTGGACAGCAAGCCACAGTCATTCCAATCATTTCAGAGTAGCCTAAAGAAACCCAAGGGAAATCCCCAGTAACAAGAGGTTTTTAGCAGTTTAATAGTGCAATTTCTGACACATTTTCACTAATCACTGTGCAAAAACTGTTAAGATGGGAGTCTGATTTAACAAGCAATTAAAATAACATGGTGAGATTTTTTTGTGACAAAAACCCAGACTTGAACATATGTCAATCAGACTCCACCCGGTTACTTGCCTTGTGAACCTCCTATAGAGCAGTACAAGAGACCACATGTAGAATTCTCACTGAGGGCTGCAGCCCAGACCTGGCTCCCACCTCGTGGGGGACACTGGAGCTATCTGGAAGAGCTGCCCAATTCACTGAGAACACCTTGCCCACCTCATCATCGTTGACGAGCTCTTTCTTCACCACTTTCATGGCATAAATGCGCTCGGTTTTCTTCAGTCGAACCAGCAGCACTTTGGCATAGCTGCCCCTTCCAATGACTCGGAGCAAATCGAAATCCTGCAGGCCCAGACTGGAGGAAGCTTTGCCACTTTCCCTAACACTCATCGCCTGTGGATAAAGACGCACTGAAATGAGGAAGCAGCCTTGCCGCTGTCAGCAACTGCAAAAGTCAGCATTTCAAACAACATTTCAAAATTAATATAAACAAGTAATTCAATTAACATTTGTTATCTTAAGACTGTACTGTCCTGGAAAGGAATGTGCTGGGAAACAAAGGAGGCAAAGGAGACTTGGCAGATAAGAAACAAACCAAACTGGCAGAATTTGGAACACTTTCTAAATCAAAGCACATCTCAACTCAAGGTTCAAAATAAAGCAGCGTGCCAGCCATACATGCACACGTCTCAGAAGCAACCCAAATGTGCCCTTTGTGCTAATTTTCAGTTTGTGACAAATTAAATTACTAAAATCTTGACACTGAGACACACAGGCTTTAAGATGTCAAATGATCCTCATGGGTTCCCTCCAACTTCAGATACTCTGTGATTCTATCTAGAGAGTTAGCCTGGTTAAGATATTTTACCTCTTTTTCTTCACCAACGTGGTCCAAGCTCTCATGACTTGAGGGATTGTATGGAATCACTGGAGGTGCAAGAAAAATTTATTAGACCAATGCAACACAACAGGATTTTCTTCTGCCTTAAAATTTCCATGCTCAGAGAAACACAGTTTAAATGCTTCTATTGCAAGTATTCAAAACTGATAGGTTTGCATTACGACCATCACTCTGATTGCCACAAGAATAAACATGTTTGGCCACCACTCCAGCAGAAGCTCTGCTACTGCTGTTAAGGGTTTGGGTTTTTTCGCTTGATCAGGGCATTTGAAGTACTCAGCTTACTAAATGTAACTGACAGCCCAAATTCTTCTGTTCTAGTCAAGTTTCTGAAACTGGTAAGATGTAGAAAATTGGAATTTTTACATTGACATCACCCTTAGCATTAAGAAGCTGTCTTACTTTTCTTATTCTATGAAAAAGTAAAGAAGGGTTTTTAAAATAATTTTACTTCAAAGTTCTCTTTTCAGCAGCTTACAGTAATTTAAAGAAAAAAAAATTGATCTCACCTGTTTCTACATTATCTGAATGCACTGATGATGGATCCATAGGCATTATTGGCTCCTGCAAACATAGACGGGATTTTTGTAATAGACTGTCCAAGTGTCAGAGGCTTGGACAATAAATGAAATTAACGACCCCTGAGGAATATAATCTAGCTACTTTTTAAGTTGATTAGTCAACATAGTTACTAAAACATACAAAATGAAATAAACAATTGCATTCTTTATTTTCCCTATTTTCTGGAAGTTATGACATGTTTCCAAAAGCTGCAGAAGTCTCAACTTGGTACAACAGAGAAAGAAATACAGCAGATGAGAAGTGAGATAGAAAAATTCAAGTCCTTCAGCAGTATATATACTAGTCAAAAGAATTCCCAAAATATAGACTTGTAGCTGTCTGTTTTATTAAACCAGGAGCAATAATAATCTAAATTTTTCTTGGGAGTTAAGAACTGAAGACGATTGAATTTCTTGGGAGAAAAGTCAAAATTTCTGCACTTCAGATTCCTTTGCTGTAAATGGGAAATAATCCAATAATGTATCAGATATTTAAAGAATTTACCTGCAGTCCGTTTTGAAGATGTAAAATAGCATGTGTGTACATATGTACACGCTATGTAACAGCCCTGTGAAGGATGGGATAAATGTCCCTTATATGTGGTAAGGGAAAAAACATCAGATGTGCAGATTAGACTCCTGTCTTGCTACTAAGTTGCAACTCTGCTCATTGAATCCCAAACTTTCTCGCAAAAGTCATGGTAACCATAAAAATGATGTTTCAACTACTGCAATTATTTACAGGCTGCAGCCTGAAAACCAACAGTATAAAATGAGGGGGTTGTTTGTTTGATTGGTTGGTTGCTGCTTTTCCCAGGCAACTTTACAGGACAGTTTCACTTACTGGCTGTAGTGTATGTCGGCCACATTCAATATTGACAAGTTTGTGACACTTCTTGTGAACGAGGAGTTTGCAGTTGATGCATTTGTACCCCTGGCGCCCCAGGCCCCATATCCGGTCAGTGCAGATGGCACAGTGAGCTCTCTGCAATCAGAAACCAACAAAACTCTAATTAATTAAAGAGCAAAACTAAACAATAAAAACTATCCAGCCACGCTTGCATTAACCAAGCTCATCTCCTCATCTCTCTGTAGGTCAGTCCTTACAGAGGACGGCAGGAGAGCAGAAGCTTCAACACCTTAAACAGCCAGACAACGTGAATGGGAAGATCAACACTCGCTGAAGGACATTCACAAAACAACACCAAAGATCCATGAAAACAGGGTGCCTACGGAGGCAAGACTGGAAACTGATTTAACTATGGTGCCTTGACAGCCTTTAACCCAGATGAGGTCAAAAAACAACAAAAAAAGCTGAAGTTAGATATGAGGATGCTCAAGATGAAGTTTAGTGGAGACGATCTCAAGCATTAAGCACACAATACACTAAGCTTAGAGAAGAACGAAAGATTATTGCAGCTGTCAAGGGACCTGACTTACCCAAATATTTTGGGTTTGGTTTTTGCTGTTGCTGTTTTTAAACACAGCAGAGCCTTCTTGGTCCTTAGCTAATTACATTTGACCATTGCTTCCTGAAAATATTCTGAATGGTTTGTTATTTTCAGTCGATTACATGGCAGCAGAAACAGGCTGCCCGGAGAAACATCACAGCTTTCTCCTTTAAAAGTGATGAAAGAGAAGTCTCTGCATCATAAGCAAGTCCAGACCATTTTAGTCCCAGAAGCTGAAAAACTGAAAATCTACTTTTAGCCATCTAATACATTTCAGTTTGCCCTCTGGGAAGATTTTAAGTGAACACAGGAGCTTTGATATTATGCTTTCAGAGCATATGTAAAGTGAATTGCACCCAATTTGTTTTGGTTTTTTCTATTTTAAGTTCCTGATGATTTCATATTGATTAAGTTCCCTGAAAATCCAAGATTACCAAAAGCGTATAGACAAACAACAAAAATGAGACTAAAACTACCTGATAACTTTTCAAGGCAGTGGCATCATCATTATCAAAGTAAGACATCCCTGTATCATGGCTTTAAGTACCCAACAAGAGTCTCACCCTGTTAAATCGTTTGGCTTGGAAAGTGTGACCATTTGCACAATAGAGCTTTCGCCACCGGCGGGCGCCTCGGCGATAAATGGACTCTAAGAGGAAAAACACAGGATTATACCCAGACAAATACAAACACAGAACCACAACATCTTCTCCTGGAGGTTTCTGTGCAGAGTGACTTGCAGAGTAAAGCTTCACTCTGACACCTTACAGAAACAGAGGAAGTTCCAAGTATATTTTTCTTTTTTTTTCAAGTTTTGGAGAAAATTTGAAGTAGAATACCCTGATTAACTCAAAGTTAATTCTGATTTTCTGAAGTTAAAAGAACAGTAAGTCAAGAGAAGAGAAATTGTCCAAACAATACAAGCACTTGTGTGCAAAGTATACATATACCTCACCTCAACTTGGGGAGGAGCTGTGGGGAAGAGAAAGGAGGAAGGAAGGTGAATTTTGGGAGCACATCCTGATTTATAAGATTGCTTGACAAATCCTCCAGTGTTTCAAATCCACAGCTGCCACTTTTTTTTTTTAACTATTGTTTTACTTTTCATTACTTGAGGCATGTCAGAAGAAAAAACTGAAAAACTACACTGAGCTGTAAATCTCTTTCTGATTCAGTCTGCAACCTCATTTTTCAGATAACCAACATTACCCATTCTGCCCAAATTAACTTTTAAACATGCACATTTACATTTGCCAGAGATCTGGATACCAAGCTGACAGATGTGTGTGTGCATAACATACACACGCTCTTTTATAAAACTTTAAGACTGAGAGGAGAATACCTCTTTAATGTCTAGAACATCAGTTAACACAACAGAGGTTTTTGGAGAATCCTCCTGATAGCACCTAAACGTCAATTTCAAATGAATTAACCACAGCTCTGTAAATGGTGACACAAGTCATTATCATTGGTTATAAGCCTCTGCTCACAATTGTCAGCCAGCAATCTGGCAACTCCCAAAAAGACAGGGATAGGATAAAAAACTGTCATGATAGAAGAGGCAAAAGCAAGGAAAGCAGAGTGACATGGGTAGTTAACAGGAATGTGAAATGCTGATTAACAATGATTCAGAAGTGACAAACATTAAGTTTAGCAAGACTTTCTATTCCTTTTAAATATTTGATCTGTGCAGATTTGCATTATTAATATTCATAAGTGCGGGATGCCAAACCAAAGAACATCAAAATCTGTTGAAACAGGAAATCTGATTTTCTGTATTCCTTAACTAAAATGCCTACTTACTATCTTCTCCTGGACAAGGCATGCCAGGCCGCTCTGGGACACAAGGAAATACTGCAAGAAAAACATTAACTTCTGATTAGCTTTTTATTTCAGACAGAAAATACATCTTTGGGTTAAATACAACACTCCTGAAAGGCATTCAGCCATCTAGAGAACAGCACTGACTGCACTTCAACACAACCTTGTTTAAGAACAGGTGAGCTGCAAACCACCATAAAGCCCTTTTGCTGAGCATAGCAATGACATACATGCGAAATACAAGCAAAAAGCAGAATAAATGAAGTTATTTCTCAAAGAAAGTAACTAGAAAAAGTAATGGTTTGGCTTCTTATGTGACCAATCTCCACAGTTAGTCAAGATTTCCAAATACCATAAATGTGACAGTGTCCTAACAGTTACATAGGATGTTGACTATGTAAGTATTTTTTTTTTTTCACAGTTTATTTAGCTTCAGTAACACTACCCATCTTTTACAGTTTATTTGGCTTCAGTAACCATCAGAGAGAAGCAAAACTGTAGAGAGACAGCCCTGGTGCCAGTTTAATCAGAAGCTTATCAAACATAAAAAAATAATGGAGAAAGGGCAGATCAAAAATTCAAGTAATATGCATAGAAGCAGTGAAATGTATCTACAAATGGATTATATTCTTCCCCTTTTTAAAACTCTCCGTGGGAAGCTGGCAAGCTGTCTTTTCCTTTCAAATGGGCTCACAATAAACTAGATATTTTGCATCTTTTTAAGAGCAGGAGCCTGTTAAGACACTGTAGTGTAACACACCAACACTTCATAATGATCACTCTTCTGCTCTAATCTCTGATAAACCAAGATCGACCTTCTACTGGCAAAAAGTTACAAATAGCTAGAAAAATATTCTGCGGAAGCTGCCAAAACAGACATATAACCCTGAAGAATAAAAACTGAACAATTACACATTAAACAGGGGCATAATATTATTAAGTTTAAAACTGAAGTTCTTAATTTTAGAAAAGTCAAACTTCTCATTAATCTGGTATCACAAATGGAGCTCATTAACTTTTTTCCTAACAGAGATGCTGCTCTAAAGCACTTATCCATAATCAACTTCAGGATAATACATAAATCTAACAAATAAATAAATAAATAAATTGTACTTATCCCTTTTACCATTCACTGCCAGCAAGTGTATGAAGGCACTTGGGCTGAATGAAGGAAAAGACAGGGGCTGGGTTTCATGAATAAACTAACAGCAAAGTGTATTTTCCTCCCTTAATTTAATAAAGAAGAGCTAAAAGCACAATGAATGGCCATCAGCGTCCCTTGACAAGATGGCACAGGCCTGAAGAGAGAAAGGTGTGAAAGGCACAGGTAATGCAAGGTAAGAATTCCACTCACTCACAGGTACCAACATGAGCAGCAGAAAATTTCAGTAAATTTCACCTACCATGGATCAGCAGCTCTGAATCCTTGTTTAGTTCATACAACCGAAAGGCCTCCTCTAGCTCCAGCTGAGAGGAAACCGTACATGGATCTCCTGTGGAAAAAAACCAGAACAACACAAAACTCAACCCAATTAGTTCCATACCATTCACTAATTCCCTCACAGTTGGTTCTAAGATAATTATTGTAGCAAAAATCCAATATTCTCAAATGTGGTAGTATTTCTTTTTAACACTGTTCAAAGAGTACATCTGAAAATAGAGTCATATTGAGTTCTTTCAGGGAAAATAAAAATATGGGATATTCCCAAGAGGCAAGCAGATCATAATAACGAGACATCATTGCTACAAGCACGGTTACACATTACTTCAGTACAGGAGGTGCAGGCTATATTCCAGCACCTGAAAACCTTCTAAGATTACCTTTTATTTCATGGATTTTTAATTAGAACTGAGTCAATTCTATTTTCCCAGCTTGCTTCAGCTGCCAAGACTTGCACAGGAGCTGCAAAAGCAGTTAGAGCTCGAGTCTTTCCTCAAACCTCAATGGAAACTTTTGACAAATAACGTAATCTAAGTACAACACCCCATTTTTCTGATTTGTAACTACTACTTTCACTCTCACAGGGCTATTTGAAATAAAATCTTTTAAAGAAAGAGCACCAAGGCAGAAAAAAGTGGGAATGTTGCCTTTGTTTCTTATTTTTTTTACTAAAACAATTGCAGTGTTGTTGACCATTTGTGATGGTGCAGACTAAATTACATGCCAAATCCTTGATGATAACAAGACTGTTTTCTTTGGTGTCTGATGAAGATTAGTAACATAATAAAAAAATGAGCCCCCTAAAAGAATAAGCCTTTTTCAAAATAATACTATAACTGAAACATTTTTAAAACAATGCTGTCTCAATTGTCACTGCCCCAAAGAAAGAAAATACTTCTAGTTATTAGCTTAACTTTTTTCCCCCCTCTTCATCTACACAAGATGTTCTGTGTAAGAACAAGGGATTTATCTCTGCCTGCTCATCCTCCAGTATGAGTCCAAGTTTATTTTTAGCCCAAATCTCATAAAGCAAGTCTGCCTTTCCATATTTCTAATTTTTAACAGAAATACTACTTTCCATGTCTTTAAGTGGCAAACTGGTTATGGGTAACCAAACTGGAGGAAGGCAGAATAATTTCCATCCCAGCTGAACTGGATCCAATCTGGAATTTTCATTGCTTTGAGTCCTCAGTCGATACCACAGTTAGAAAGTTCACGAGCAACAGACTTTCAGCTATTCTCTTTGTGTTTTATACTGCAAGGTTTCTAAATTAATACAGGCACTGCTAAGGCTTTTCAGTGGAACCACATATCCAGCAGCACGGGGTATTTAAACTCAGTCCCCCAAATTTTTTCCAGATAATTGTTTTGTTTCTAATCACAATGCATTTGTTTCTAATGTATCTTCCCCCAGAACAGGAAGGACATGGACCTGTTGGAGCCAGCCCAGAGGAGGCCACCAAGATGATTAGAGGGATGGAGGACTCAGCTGTGAGGAATGGCTGGGAGAATTGGGATTGTTCTGCCCAGTGAAGAGAAGCTTTGGGGTGACCTAATTGTGGCCTTCCAGAGCCTGAAGGAGCCGACAAGGAAGGTGAAGAGAGACTGTTTACAAGGGCCTGGAGTGACAGGACAGGGGGAATGGCTTCACACTGACAGAGAATAGGTTTAGATTGGATATTAGGAAGAAATTCTTCCTTTTGAGCCCAGTGTGGCCCTGGCACAGGATGCCCACTAAAGCTGTGGCTGCCCCATTCCTAGAAGTGTCAGTGTCCTGCACATGGCAGGGGGTGGAATGAGATGATCTTAAGGTCCTTCCAACCCAACCCACTCTGTGATTCTATGCATTCTATTCTATTGCTAAAATATCAGTAATAAATGTAAATGGTCCATTTTCAGTGTTCTGTCTTTATTGTTTTCTGCACATCAAAGTCCTAAAGATGAGTCTTTGAAGCCACCTACAGTCATTTTCCACCAAATCGCTTCCCCCTACAGCTGGACACCTGGACACCACAGTGCCCACCCACGGCACAAACTTACACTGTGCAGAGCATGGAGGAGAAGGAGCAATTTTATTTACTCAGACTCACTAAAAGAATCAACAAACCAGTTTTTCTTCCTTTGTTTCTGACACCTGTGCAAACAGTTTTGTGTTTCCTTTTGGCAGAACCAAAGAGGGTCTCAAGAACAAGCAAACTCATAATAGAAGGTTTATAGACATCTCTTTCAACAAGCTTGAGTAGTACAAATTTTGCAGTCAAAGACAGCTGGGATACATAGGAAAATATTTACTTTTGAGTTATATAGTGAGAAACAACAGACTGAAGACACACACAAAGCCAGGGCCCATCCCACAGGATGTTTCAGAAGGCAGAGTGAAGCTGAACTGACCCTATATGGAAAAAATAGAAATTTGTCTAAAATCGAATCAAGTTCATTCTCTTCTCCAGTTGCATCTGAGGATTTTGGAGATGACTCCACTCAATTAAATTAGATCTGTCTGTGTGTGCCATTACCTCTATGAAATCAGAGTAGTTATACATGATGCCCTCATCTTGCAAAGGAATTTGCTATGTGACAAATCAAAACCTTAGTGACCAGGTAAATCCAGTTTAGTGAGGAAATGGTGATGCCCCAGACCCCTTATCTTCTTTTGCACTATAAAAAGCATGAGTAACACTGTAACAAGTACCAGCCCACAGCACACACATTTCCTCATGCGACTGTTAAACAGTGAACTTCAGTATTGGTGAAGAGGATGTGCTATAGGAATTTTCCAGTAAAGCAAAACAGGTTTCTAGAAAGAATATGAACTGAAAACACTACAGAGTGGTGCTGAGAGAGGAGGCAGGGGGCTTGGCAAGAAGCCATGCATTGTACATGCAAGAATTATTCACAATAAAGACAGAAGGATTTGTTTTAAACATGCTCCTCATTGGCAGATTAACTTTTTCTCCACTGACATTAAACTGTAAGTCAATGATTAAAGCAAACATGGATTGCTTGTGAAAATCAAATCCTATGTGAACACATGAAAATAGTTCAGCCAAACTGCAGCCTTTCTTTTTTTTTTAATAAAACTATCTCTAATTAAAGAGCAGAAATTGAGACAGAACAAACTGTGGCTTCAAGAAAATTACTGAATCAGTACAAAATGTTTATTAAAAAATTACATATATATACTTCTTACTATGACTGACACTGCAGACTCCTCCTCTGCAGTGAGGAGTCCATTATCTTACTGATGATAAAACAACACAGCCAGCTTATTAGAAAGTAAATGTTCAACTCCCAGTGGCTCTGCTGCACAGTTCAGTCATAAACATTGTTCGTTTTACTGTACTGCATCTGCCTGGTATAAATAACTTCGGAATGATGAGGGGAAGAAAAAACCCCACCTGCCCAGACTCCCAAGACCACATAATCTTCAACACACCTGCCTATATGGCACTTCCAAAAATCAGCTTTGCTTCACGTTTAACTTTAAGCTCTGAATAAACTGGCAGTAGCCCAATTTTAAACGGGAGGAAACAGTTCTATAAGCACCATTTATGCTGAATGCTGCACGCAAACACCAACCACAGCCAACAAATCACTGCACACTGCAGCCTTTTATGTACTGCATCAGCTAAAATAACTCCACAGCAATCTCATAATTCAGAGGGCTCTTCGTTGTAGCTGTAGCTCAAAATCTACGTGTAGAATGAACTGATTCCACTGAGAAAACAGAACCTACAAATAACCTTTAAAAAAATTACTACTGTACACACACAGCTCAATGGATGACATCTGTTAACAGGGAGAACAGACTGGACTTTTTTCATCCAAGGTGAACTTTTAAGATGGATAATGTAAGCACTAGAGATGAAGAGTTCTCAGTCAAGGTTGTCTCTGCACTTTGATGAGAAGTTACTACACATCATTGGTATTTAGAAAAAGTTTTATTAGTAGCTGTGTGTTAATAGACTTTAGGTTGCTGAACTAACAGCTGATACTAACACTTGAGATATGATGCTTTTGGTTACACATACAACTCAACTATACATTAAATTGTGTCAATATTTTAGATAAATATTGCAATTTGTAAAACTTAATGTCTGTTTAACTCTTTCAAAAATGTAAGATACAAAGGGAATCTTCAGCAGTATAAGGGAATACTTTCTGTTGCCTTCATGAGAACTCCTAACATTGAATTACTATTTTCATAGTCACTGAGGTCTTGTTTGGTTTAAAAAGACAGAGAGCAAGCTACACACTAAGAAGTGTGAAACAAATACCTCCTCATCAAGCTCTACTTAAGAAGGCATTGGATAACTTATTTTTGGAGTCAGATTCTATGTTTTATAAGGTTATTTTTATGAAGGCAGAGGGAAAGGAAAAGATGAAAGGGAAAAAAAAGGTAGGAAGTTGAGCAATATACTGATGAGCACTGATTTACCTTCTTCATCAATCCATTTCATGGTGAAAAGCTGCTCATTGTCAAAGGAGCACATGTCTCGAACTTCACTGCACAGTCCCTCAAAGGAGATGGAAGGCTCAAAATAGGTTATCATGATGTCCCTGAGCAAGAGAAAAAGAAAGCTCAGAAACTATTCCACAAAACATAACATTGATCATCATCTCTAACACCTTCCATATACCACTGATATAAACCCCATCCCTGATGCAGCTCCCTCCAAAATGTTAACGTAAAATAAAGTACTTAAGTTCCCTTCTTATAGCAAAGTCAGGCTCCAAGTGATTTTTATTACTTGACATTTATTCCTCCAGGTATCTGCTTAAATAAACCTCAGATTTTATGCCCAAATAACTATGAAGTGAGTTGCAGCAGACATTGACCACACAGAGAAATCAGATCTCTTACACCAGTGGAAACTCAAGAATGAAATGCTGTAAATGTTTTGAATTATGTTCATAAAATATTTCTGGGTTTACTTCTTATTTAACAGTTATTTTGTTATTAGATATGAAAATGTAAAAACACATACATCTACTCCAACTAAATTTTGATTGTAGATGTTACGAAAAATTAATGACAAATACTAAACAAATTTCCTAGCGGATTTGGGGGGATGTGCCAAATATTCAAAGTGCCTTTAAAAAAACAGTGTTGCTTCACAGAATGAAGGGGAAGGCTGACAGAGAGCCATATACCTAGAATTGAAATGTACTGCTTTACTGTTATGCAGAATGGGTATTTCTGTGATGATTACAATTAAAAGTGAGTTAACCTGGTTTTAATAAGTTAGCAAAAAATGCTGACCCACTGTGTTGGCTGGGCCTTAAAGGGGAACAGGTGACTCAGGGCTCAGTCCCCTAACCAAAGGAGTTGGGAGATACAGTTAGAGGAAGGAGAAAGGCTGTTCACAACACACTCCTCAAACACAGCATAAAAGCCCCACATTTGCACTACAAGATTAGTCTTCCCATAAAAACCTCATTCAGCTGGATTTGCTTCGGTGGGTGCCAGCGCCCATGACTGTTGGGGGGGAGCTAAAATAAATAACTGAAGCAACAAAGTTTTCACCTGGTCAGAAATACCGTCAAGGTTCCTACGAGACTGAAGGGTACATGCACAGCAAGTCAAATATCTTTAAAACATCATGTGCATGGGCAGATTGGGATCAAGAAGGTGACTTAACATAAAATGCTGTGGTCATGGAACTGGAACAACACTCAGGAGGGGTTAACACAAAAAAAAAACTGCTTGCCTGAGGCTCCTCTGAGAGCAGCAGCAGGAATAAAATTAACTGGCAATTTCTAAGCACTGTGGAAGAACAGCAAGCCTGCTTCTGGATTTATGAGCACCATCAGTTGGGTTAGGTTTAGTTAGGGGACAGACTCCAGTAAATAGGGCAGACATGTGTCCAGGATAAACATGACATCTCTTCAATAACCTGAATAAAGCAGTCAAAAAGCTGCTACGTGATTTGGTAGAGGAATCGCTCCTGTTCTTTCCACGTGAGACAAAATGCAAACCAAAACATCTGGACTGCAGTATTTAGACACAGCACAGTCATTTAGAGCAAACGCGGCTTTATTTGAAAGCCCCAGTCGCATCCATCCAACACGGCAAACCCTTCTCTCAGACACAAGGGTCTCCCTTCACATCCTCTCTAAAAACACCAACTGGGAGCCCAATGCCAACAAGGCGGATTTGACAGCGTCCTACTGTCACAGACACACAGGCAGCCACCACAGAGCAACCCTGTATTAGGAGGCAAAGCCTTAACCTGTATTTCCTGTTTTTCTGGGAAGGAAATAAGGCACTGCTTACTTAGCAGCTCCACTGATTTGGTGCTAGAGTTTACCAACCCTTTATTCATTCACATTTTAGCACAGATACATTCACTTTGGAATATGTTCTAAAACAAAAATTAGTTCTGAAGAGTGATGAGAAGCAAAGTATCTATATTTATATTTATATATGTTTACATTGAAGGTTTTTTTGGGATTGAAGTAGTCAGTAGAGAGTTTGTTGAATGACTATTAATGCCAGAAAAGCACAGTTACAGACCATACTTTTAGAGACTGTAATCACTGATGCTTCAGCAAAAACTGAAGATTAAATTTTATATGTATTAGCAAAATCTGTTCAGCACATTTTCAAATTTGATGATTCAAGTTCACTTGAAATAGATTTATCTGTACTGCAGCGAACAAGAAAAGTCACAATGTTAAGATGTACTGAACAGCCTTGGAATCTCTTCATATCTCTAAAGTAAAAGCTGGTACCAACTGAAAAAAAAATCTCTTACTACTTGTTAGTATCTTTAAGTGGCAAATCAGTTGTCCTTCAGAACAAAAGGAGAGTTTAATTATTTCAGAATTTAAGCATGTTCTCTAAATTACTATTCTGATACCTCCAGCAGGACATGTATCAAATAGTTACTAAATAATTTGGAATATCTCTTCTAGTACAGCAGACAGTAATCAGTCTTTCAAAGAACTGTAGCCAACAGCAATGTTAAAAGAGAAAGATGATGTCAAGTATAAAAAAGGTTCCACAAGCAATATCTACAAACACAGGAACTGAAAGGTTACAGGTCTTCCTACTACTTTATTTTGCCATTTGAACTCCACTGATGACCCTGGCATTTCCTGCTGACACAGGTCTCACTTTCACAGTGGTTCTGCTGTCACACCTTCGTGTCTCCACACTGCTTGCCCCTAACACAGCACTGATGATGCCTTCCTCCAGGAAAAAGCTGGATTCACTCAAGCCAAGAAGAAGTTAAACTCTATTGAGAAAAAATGTTGCATTTTAAATAAAAGTTAGTAGGCCAAATTAAAGGACAAAGGAAAGTTAATACGGACCATAGCCTGCTGACTTGCATTAAAGATACAAAATGTTTTCTTTTACTGAGACGTGGGAAAAATTTTCTTGACAATAGGCCTTTCCTTGTGATGAAGATAAGGTTATACACTGCTTGGAATAAGCACGTTTGTCATAAAGCTATTCCAAGGTGAAATAAATATCCTTTTTTGTCACCTCGTGGCACACAAAGGAAATTAGAAGAAAACCTGATTCAAGCACACATTTGTACCACCACATCTGGAGGTGCCAATTAACTCTTACTATGGAAGCACCAGGCTTTTTACAATTTGTTTTAGCACTATTATAGTTGGTCTTAATCAGGGACTTAAGTGAGTAGGAAATAAACAAGACAGCACTTGTCCTGAATTACTTTCACTGAAAATGCTATCACTTCTATCTTTCATAAATATTAATAAAGATAATTTTATGCACACTACTAGAAGGCCTGTCTGAGTCAATATCCTGCAAATATCAGAATCAATAAAACATAAATCTTAGGAAGACTTAGAAAAGGCAAATGGTAAATCTAAATACACTAGAGAACATATTTGAAATACATCTAGAAGACCATATTCTCCACCTTCCCTGAGATCAAACAGCTTTCCTCACTTTCTTTTACAAGAGTTGTAATGTCCTTCAACAAAAAAAGAACCATCCAACATAAAAAACCCAAAACCAATGCCAACAATTAAATACAATTAATTATCTGTACTTAATTTTCACTGAGCTTGAACTCCCGTGAGAGAAAAACCCTGTAAGAACAGACAGTACTGCTTTAGACTTTTCCACCTGCAGCCTCATCTATCCCATATTATGCATGTGGAAATGTACAGATACATTATACATACTACCTACATATCCACGCATGTATCACACACCTGGGCCAGTCATTGAAGCTTTTGAAAATGTCTAATTAGAGCTCACTGCAATGAAGCCCCACAGGACTCCAGGGGAATTCTGCTGTGTCAGTGTCATTTCTGTACCGTGAGGTGCAGCCACTGCCATTCACAACCATTTAAAGCATTGCTTTCTCCTGTGCAAGTCTGTTTTTCTGGAAAAAACATATCGTCAGAAAGCTAAATCAATATTGAAACAGCAAGAAGGGGGGAAAATGTATTCACAGGCTTAGTCCAAAGTTTTCTTAAGCTGAACACTCTCCTATGAAGAACTTGATTGCCAACAGACAACAGAAGTCACTGTGCTGAAGAATTGATCAAAAACTGCCCAAGATAAAGAAAAATAAAAATAAATTATGCAAGAATTCAACAATTGTTAAGAAATAAATTTCCTGGAAATCTTTATGGAGGTACATTTTGATTTAACAACTAAAATTTATTTTCTCCTCACACTTTTTCCACTCACGTTAACTACATTAAAATCAAGAAAATAAACAGGTTTAACATGTATCATGAGAGGACTGCCAGGCGTGTTCTTCATTTGAACCAAATCAAACTGAAGGCGGGCAAAGCATTGGTATCTACCCCTTTTTATTAAAAATCTAACCTACATTATAGCCTACACAGATAAAACCAGCATAAAATCTATGTCAGGCACTGAAAGAATACAAGCTAGCAGTTCTAATCATGACAGAAAAGTGGTTATTATAGCTGTTTGGTTTTGCTTCTTTTTTAAATCAGCATGAATTCTACAGGATTCCTTGAGCACGCGCAGTGAATTATTCCTACCTGTTCTCTACTCCTACAACATACGTATGAATGATATAACAACTTCTTGTACTGACCTGACAAAAAGCATCTCCAGCAAAGGAAGTAAGACAAAAGGCAAACTTTGAATATCATCAGAGCACTGAAATGGTTGTAATTACAGATGCTGATCAGTGCCATACACTGGGAGCTGCTATACTTTGTTACTGCATCAACAAAAACCCCATGCATGTTTGGAGTAACATAGTGAATTCCTAAAAACTGCCTCAGGAACCTCTGTTACACACACTGCACAGATCACAGTAACTCTTTAAAATAGGTAACACTAATTTAAGCATTTTAAACAAGTCCTATATGAAAGATAACCACAGTTTACCTGAGAGAAGGAAATACCTGGAAAAACTCAACTTAATGCCCTAATTCCCAAGTCTCTGGGAATTCCCCATCCTCTTATTCTCATGATCTGTGTTCATTTTTAGGAAAATTTTCCATCCTGTTTTAACATATTTCATGAATTTAAGATAAAGAATCACCACTGTACGGTTCAATGAAACAAAGACTCTTCAAAGGGTCCTGTGTGAAGTCTTTGTCTTGGCTGAGAAAAGCAATTGGGCTCCCGGCCAGAACCAGCCAAGTTTTGGGGATTCAGGCTCGGCTCTTTGCCCCAGGCAAGTATCCCGACTATCAGATTCCCAAATGTTTCAAGAACAAATCTGTGCTTCTAAGTGGCTGGGTTGGCTTGGCTTGGTGGTTTTTTTGTTTCTTTTTCTTTTTAACCAGAAACTCTTTACGGAAGATGAAAAGACCTTCCCAGCCAGACTTTCCCAATAATTTCTGCAACCCACTTAAATGCTTCCATTAAAAGGAAATTAGGAGAGATTAACGTTTCCTGATTAACACTTTCCCATTAATTCCTCGATCCAGCTCTGAGACCGTTTATTTGAAGAACAGGGGAAAAGCTGCCTTTGGTATCAGCATTCAGTCCTCAGTCTCCCAGTCATTTCAGGGTAAGTGCAGATAAAGTGCTGGGCTTTGATAACCACTTGATAGTGCAAGTCTGGGAAGGGGCTTGAGACTTTCTGTTTTAAGAAAGGGGAGAGAATAATTTGCTTGTATCTCAAAAAAAATCATGACTAAGGCATTCAGCTTGTTAGTTTGTTGGTATTCACAATGGTTAACCAACACCCTCTATGACTCAGTGCCATTATTAAACTGATAACTGCATTAACAGATAAAAAGTCAATAAACGGGACTAAAAAGAAACATTCCAGTGCCTGTGAAATTATTACCACTGTCATGAGCCAGCATTCCTGTCCAGTGTAGCAGATTTTTTCCTCACTCCCACAACCCTGGGCTGCTTCCTCCCTGTTCTTGCTCCACAGCCTCCCTGTGCTAAAGCAAGAATCCATGTGATTGCATGTGGAAATGATCAAGATTAAAACTGACCCAGCAGAAGAAAAATAAATGGTTTCCACCCAGAACAGTTCCCATTTTAGTTCACCGTCGGACCAAATGAACACTTCTGCCAGCTGATAGCCAGGGGCATCTTCGCTTCCTTAAGAAAAGGTGGATTAAAGGGACTGTGAAACAAAGCTCAAAATTTCACATACTTTGACAGTGTCTCATACGTCCTTTAAAGCCACCGACTGTGCCAGTCTCTACAGTAACTTCTACAGACTTCTGTCAAGAAAAACCCCAAAGCAGACCCAAGCCAGAAACCAAACACAGCAGCAAATACCAAATGCTCAGTGTGGTTTCTATACGTCTCCTTAAAATTACACAGTTAGAGATAGCAGAGAGCAAACACTGAAAATGTAATACACCTTGTGCTTTACACAGATAACTGGAAGGAAGCTATCAAGGGCATTACTCTTAATCCAAAAATGCAACCTACATTGCTTTCTGCTTAGATCACCTCCCCTCAAACTTAATGGCCCAATGAACCACTGGCAACCCTTGCACTGAAACTTATTAAGTCCTGTAACTGTTACTATTTAATAGGGTGTTGTGAACCCAAGGTAGGACGTTTCTTTTGCTTTATGTGTTATTGCTAGAGAGCCACTGAATTAGGCCTACAAAATTCAGATTCCCATTTTACAGACACCTAGTATTTTGGGGCTTTTTTTAACAGCAGAGGCATAATTGACAGTAGACGCATCTGGGTTACCATTCACAGACTCCCTTGGAAATCGCTCGGTCCCTGGCAAACAGCCTAAAAACCCATGAAACAAAGTTTCATACAAACATCCTCTTCCTTTAGTCCTGAACATCACTTAACATAGAGAGACGAGGACCACAGCTGGACCCCGAACATACTAAGTGCGACTTTTGGCGTGTGTTACGAAGAAATATGTACTTATTACTGACAGCCAGGGCCTGGGGGTGACGGGAAGCAGGGGGAGCAGGGCAGAGGCTGCTCAGGCATATCCTTGTTCACCGGGAAGGCCATCCCAAAAGAAGAGAGGATCCGGCTTCCCCCCTGCACCCTAACGCCAATCCTGCACTTGACATCCATTTCAGCACGGCTGGTTGGTCGTGGAGTGTTTTTCCTCTGCTCTTTCCCTCCTCCCCTGCAAGTCAGGGGATACCCAGGGCTTCAGCCAGGAGTATCCATGGGAGCCCGTCCACGGGAGCCCGCGCCGGGCACCCCGAACACCCGCGGCGCCGCTTCGGACGCTCCTCTCCGCCCGGCCGCCCCCGGGGGCTCGGCGCCCTCACTCACCCCTTGTAGTAGGCTTTCACCCGGACCTGGTGGGCGCCGTCCCCGCCGAGGCTGCCCCCGAGGCCGCCCGGAGCCGA
>VZTE01000118.1:737937-770271 GCA_013397775.1 Eulacestoma nigropectus
GGCGAGGCGGGGGCTGAGGGTGGGTCAGCCCGGCCTGGGCGGGGGGCGGCCGGCGAGGGGGCACCGGGGCCCTTCAGCGCGGCGCCGGTGCTCCACGTGCCGTGGGGTGTATTCCCACAGAGCATACCTTCGTTATTTATTTTATTATTATTTTCTTATTATTTCGTAGCCCTCTGTCAAATACCGAATACTGTAGGGGTTAGGCTTGGAGGAAATTTTTATTTTGTTTGTTTTTTTTGTGGTTTGTTCCCTTGGAGTTGCAGAGAGAGGTTGTGAATGGGAAAAAAACCCAATAAACTATGTGGTTGTGGATGGTTGTGGCTGTGAGCTGTCAGCAGGGTTTGTTATTACCATGGCATTTACCAAAACTTTCCAAAACATGAGTAATGACATTCGTGTGTCCACCGTGAGGGTAGTTTGTTAATTGGTATAGAATAGGAGGTTTTTTTTTTTTTTACTTCAGGTGGTTGCTTGGATCAAGAAAAATATAAAGAAACAAAACTTTGGAATATTTACCTTATGCACAATGTAACTTGAAGTTATGTGGTGTCTTGTACTGTTACTGCTTGAATAAATACATATTTTCAATATAGTTTTCTGTTGTGCTTTATATTTTGGGCTCACTTAAATGCGTAGTGGTTGTTTCAAGTCAGTGTGTTTTCTAAAACTTACTTTGCATTATGGAGATTGTTTTGAGTTAAAGTTGTTCAGGGAGTATCATTGCAAGGTCTTCATCATTAAACAAAATTAGTTCTCTTATAAGTTAATATCTGATGCCTGCTCGAAGTGAGGTGTCAGAGGAGAGATGGAGATGCTGAGCAAAAATTTAGGAGCTCTTTACTGTTTTCATTGTACATCCTTTGTGAGAACAACCTGAGCAATGACAATATTATTTTTGAAATAATTTTGAGCTAAAGGATTAATGGCTCTCTTGGAGTGAACTTGTGATGGAGTATTTACTAAGTGGGATATGTTGCACATCTTGCTCATAACACACCCAAAACGTAGCTGAGAACGAAGGAAATGAGACATCTAATGTTGTTTCATGCTAATTTAACTGGTTGCATAACTTTGCAAAAACCAGCTAGACAAGTTATAGGTGTAAATATTTTGAGGTGTTTTTAATGTCCGCTGGAGGAGACAGGACTTTATAAAGATACTTTTCATGATGTGAAATTAATGTAAAGTGGTTTTAGGGATGATGCTGGGTTTATTGCAGTTGGAGTGGGAACCCGTGTGTGTTAACTTGTGCCCTGATGTAGGTAGACATGTGGCATCAGTAATGCACAACAGACCTGATTTTTTAACAAGAAATCATATTTTTTTCTTCAGTTCTAATAGCAGGGATTTCTGCTTTTAAAGCATCCTTTATTGCCACGAGTTTTCTTTGATGCCAAAGTCCATGCAAGTGTCCAATGCAAGGGTAGGTGACCATGTATCTGTTAAAGTTTAGCTGTTGCAGGCCCTCAGGAGCTGCAGCATCGTGTGCAGCCCTCTGCTTGTAGAGTAGTCATGCTTTGGGAGCTGAGGGTGGCAGCCTGGCAGTGTCCTGTTCTGCTTCCAGCTGTGTGAGTTGAAACTCCTGATTATGTTCCCATTTGATGCAGCATCCAATGGGTGGTTTGTTAAGAACTTGGCAAAGCTGCTTTTTTTCTAGTACATTGCAGCTCTCTCTGATTATTTCTCTGAGCCCCTCTTTATGGTAAGAAGGAAACACATCTCAACCCTCCCTTTTTTTGGCATCCTTTTGAAAGCAATAAACAGCTACTATGCTATTTCCTGTTAATCATAATACAAAGACTGAAAAAGAAACTGCAGTAAACACCCCCATAACATTTATTGAGGTCTGTGATTCATTTCAGTTTTAAAGATGACATTTTGTGCTCTGCAACAGAGGGAAGTCGCATAAGACTGGGGAGGATCATTTGAGGTGCTTAAATAGGTAGTTTCTTCCTTGGTTCTTGCTCTATTACATGAGGTATTGTTGTTAAAAGGATTTTTGCCTATATCCTTTCCCTCTCTCCCCAAACAGCATTTCAGTGGTGATTTTTGCCAAGAGCAGATTTTGTTCGGCGTCCAGGGTCAGCCAGCAATTTCATTCCTGGGCTGTGGGGCTGAGGGAGGTGGTACTGTTCCTCTGTAGCTGGCTGGAAATCTTGGATGTATTCCTAAATTGGTTTTTTATTGATACATTTTATAGATCTTAGAGGATCATAACTGCATCTCTCAAGAGACTGCATTAAGTAATAGCAAATACTACAAACTAAGATTAGATATTAAGAAGAAATTTTTTACTACGGGGTTGGTGAGGCCCTGGCACCGGTTGCCTATAGAGGCTGTGGCTGCCCCATCTCTGCAACTGTTCAAGGCCAGGTTGGATGTGGCTTGAAGCAACCTGGTGTAGTGAAAGGTGACCCTGCCATGGCAGGGGGTGGGACGAGATGATCTTTAAGGTCCCTCCAACCAAAACCATTCCGTGATTCTGTGCAACTTGCCTTTTGAAAATTGTCCATTATTCAGTCTCAGCAAAACATAATTTCTTGCATTAAAATCAGCGTGTTCTGGCCTTGTTTGTGAACCCCTTTTGTGTCACTCCTGCCAGGCTGGACGAACGCTGCACAACTATGGAGAATGAACCCAACACAACGACATGTTCTGCATCCACTACGACCGTCACCACCACCTCCACTTCCCGCACGCCGCTGCCACAGATCTCCGTCTACAGCGGCTCTGACAGACATGCTGTCCAGGTACTGGGCTCTGGGATCTTCTTCCCTGTCCTGTACAGAGCACTAAATGCAGGCATTGTGCAGTACTTTACACAGGATTAACTTCTCATTCCTAATTGCTGCTGTCTTTCTCAATAGCTGACTTGCTGGTTTTCAGGAGATGTCTACTGGAGGGTATCAGACCGCTTAAGGATAGTTTAGGGTAGGCCCGTCTCCCAAATAAGGAAGGGGGAAATGCTGTGACAGAAAGTTTGGTTTGTTCACCATTTGCTGAGGGTGTGGATTATTAACATAAACCTTTGCAAAATAAAGCTGTTTGACCAACGTTGGCTACAGGGATCCAAAGTATTTGTGTGGGTGTAAGTGCTGTGTGGGATCCAGCCCCCTCTTGCTGTTCTTGAAATTAGGTCTCCTTGAACTCTGTACAGTCCATTCTGTTGTGTTTGATAATTGGGTTTCTCACACACTATTCTGATCTCTCAAAAAGCAGAACATGATGTAGGATGTGTTGACAAGCAGATGAGAGGCTGGGATGATGTGTTGGGAATGATGCTGTATTGTCAGGCTGTCCTTGAGAATGTGAATATATTGATGTTGACAATACTCTGTGACTTGGTCAAGAACAGTGAGGGAGCAAGTTCAGTATTACGTAACTGGTGTGAAAAAAAAATTATTCGGTTTTATTTCCTTGTAAGGGTAAACTTCAACATCATGTCAGCATGGTGTGTGCTTTGTAATTGTAATTAATTACCTACTGATTCGTCACAGGTTATTCAGCAGGCCTTGCATCGTCCTCCTAGCTCAGCTGCTCAGTACCTCCAGCAGATGTATGCAGCCCAACAGCAGCATCTAATGCTGCAGACTGCTGCTCTGCAGCAGCAGCACTTAAGCAGTACCCAATTTCAGAGTCTGGCAACTGTTCCACAGGTGAGAGTGAAGATTGCTGAAAAAGAGCCGCGTATTATCTAGAGCAGGGCTACAGTCGTTGGCAAACATAATAACAGCTTAAGTGCCTGAGCTTAATGCCTCATGATAATTCACTGTTATATTCTAATGACATTGTTATTTTAAATTGTATTGTCCTCTGAAATGTTTGGAGGATTTTGTCCAGTGGTATAGATGCTCCAGTAGGCACCCATTCCATGCTTTATTGCATGCATTATAATGCATCATGTAAATCATCAAGCAGTAATAAAATAAATATTAAAAATAGACTACTTCAATCTTCATCCCGTGATTTTCTCTAAAAGTTGATGGGGGAAGCAATGAATAGCATTGTATCTTAGTGAAATAAAAAATAATGAACATCTGGCATCTTAGTGTTTTGCCTCACATCTGGCTGCATTATAAGTAATGGCAAAATTAAATTTTAACCCTGAATGTGAAAATGTAGGAGGTAAATGACATTTCATATCTGAAACACAGCTTTTAACATCAGTGATCACTGGAGGAGACCCATTTTGAATTCAAGCAGTGGCAAGATTTTCTTTGACCTCAGCTAGCTTTGGATTGAGAATATGATCTTGCAGAGAGAGGTGATTGTTAATGATTTTACACAGGGAAATGCTAAATGGAGTTAAAGACTTCAGGGTTATGGCTCTTTGGTGTCAGAACTGAACTGACTCATTTTTGCTCCTGACTTTTTCTTCTATACCTTTTTCATCAGATCGTGGTAATACGTTGATTTGTCTTTTTTGTTGTGATGGATTTCTATGTGGATATACAGTTACTGAGACAGAGCAAAGCAAATCAGGTTGGGAAAGGCTGAGAAGTTTTGGTTCTGTTCATACAGTAGCCTAAATCACTGTCCTTGTTATTCATCTGAAGGGCTGGAATAGCATCCAGTGGTAGACACTAGATGTGCATACATAAGTTACCATTCCAGAATATGAGGCTGTTCTCTACAGCATTTTTAAAGTTTGTTTTATTTTTAGAAGATTCTAATCACAATAAAATTATGACGTGAGTTTTAATAATGACAGTTTTTAATGATACCGCATTTTGAGTTCTGAGCACCATAGGTAGTGAGATGATCACTTAGCTCCATCATTAGCAGTTTGGCAGACTTTACCTCTGATTGTTTTTCTTCCAATCTTGATCTGAAAGAGTTATATGCCTAAAAATTGGTAGGACTTCAAAGAATTTAGCACCTTGCAGGTAGCATCCCATAGTGCAGAGTGCACTTTGCTGAAAACTATTTTCACCAAGTAAAGCATTCTTATTTTTAACTCAGAGAAAAGGTGAAGGTAGAGAGGGCTGTTTCTGATGGTTTATGCAATAAAATGAACATCACTTAAGCACTTTCTGATTTCACTATTTGACACATATTCTTGCTATTTAGGCAAGCCTGTCAGGTGGGAGGCAATGTACTTCCCCCACTGGGAGTGTCACTCAGCAGTCAAGCATGTCGCAGACCTCGGTACGTAACTGCACCAAGCCCTTCCTCCATTCCCAACCCCGCTTGGTTGTTATATGGCTACAGGGAAAAACAGAAAACATTTTAGCGTTTCAGCTTGTATTGTTAAAATTAGTACTACAGACACAGTGAACAGAAGTACGATGACTCTGTAGTAAGCGTCGGGTGCTGTGTGTGACTGTTGCTGGCCACCGTTGGCTTCACCAGTCCCAGACCCCTCTTGGTGCTCTGAGGGGCAGCTGCTCACTCCACAAGCACCAGTGGCTGTTCAAACTAGTGTAGAAATCACTCCCTGAGCTCTCATCTCTTACATGATTTCTTACTGGATTTTCTACATTAGTTTCTTTATTCAGGGCACTACTGTAGGTGAAAATTGTAACTGTCTATCAGGATTCAATAGCACTAAATCTAAAGAATCCAAGTCAATGCTCACATATATTTATGAAACTGATTAAATATTTATAGCATTCATTCTTTTATTGATTATCATCTTTTATCATGCATTTTTTTGCAGTTTCATTTCCCACATTCTAGGCATGTGCTCAGGTTTCAGTTGTGAGCGGCTCTGTGTTCAGTTCATGCTGTATTTCTTTAAGTGCCATTGTCAGACATGCACAGTCTCTTCTGTACAGTTTTACAGTTGTCTGAAGTAGGATTTGTTAGTCCTACAGACATCCTGCTTATTAATCACACCCTCAAGCTGTTCATGACTCCAGTGCATAGCTTCAGTGATTTAACTGTGTATTTTTTTTAAGCTCTCATAGCTTGGCTTGGCTTACAGTTGTTAGAAGTAAAACCATTCATTCATTAAATTTAGGAGGGAAAGTCTATTAAGATGTCTGATGTGAAACCAGGAAAATAATTGGGCTGGGGTTTTTCAAGGAAATCTTTTAAGTAAGTGATGAAAAAGAGCTGGGCACTTAACTCTGTTAGACTGGTTAGAAAAAAAAAGAAAAAAAGAAAAAAGAATAAGCAAAAACACAACGCGTCTTTTTTTAAGAAGATGCTAAAGAGTGGTTCTTGAGGAGCATTTAATATGAAATTGGAGAAGGTTTTCGTCTTCAGTAATTTTTCAGTGCGCATATGTGAAATGAGGATTGAAAGTCCATACGTGGTGGCACAAAGAAGTGTCTTGATCAGGTTGCATAATAGAAGATACCAGTCCAGACAATTAATATAAACATTTAAAGATCTTTAATATTAAAGTTCAGGTGTTTTTCTTAAAATATTGAAAGCTCATCCTACATATTCAGTAAATGTGTATTTCTATGAGGCATATTTTTCAGGCTTCATATCATTGTTTATACTTGTATCTGCTTATTATTATTTACTGCAGAGTGGTTGCTTGCAGTTTGAGAATGAAAATGTACAATCTTGCCAGAATCCAATTTTGTGATGATTGGCTCAATATATTTTTGATATCTTTACAGTTCAGAGATTCCAACTGCCCCTGCCATTTTTGTCAAAGGCTTTCTGGCTTTAGACCCTAGGGTGACAGAATTTCCATGACAGAAGCAATATTTTTGTTTCCTTAGATTAACCTCTCCACCTCTCCTACACCTGCACAGATAATAAGCCGTTCTCAGACCTCCAACACCACCAGCAGCAGCATCACCCAACAGACGATGTTGCTGGGCAGCACCTCTCCCACCCTGAGTGCAAGCCAGGCTCAAATGTATCTACGAGCTCAGATGGTAAGTTTTGACTGCAGTCCTTGCAAAGTTTGGCTTTGGTCTGTCTCTATCGGAAGATCTAAGCTCTCTTTCTTAAATATTACAGATATTGGGCTGTTCTCTTGTCTTTTTTTCACTAATTTGTAGTATTGAAGGGAAAGTCCTCTTAAGTGCTTGTATGAAAGATCATAGATGTGTTTATTTATCTCAAAGATTTTTCTCAATATGCAGAAAAAATATATTACTATATTTGGTTTACATCATTCTCTTTTAGTTTTGTTTACTTTAATTAGTATAGTAAATAGTTCTTTAAAAGTAAAAAAGTAAATCTTAGAAGCTGTACATCAGTATGTCTAAACTATGTATCTCTTTAAGATATTGCATTTCTTTCACAGATTTTAAAAATGTCAGTCTGTTACCATGTACTTTTTTCTTGCTTAACAGCTTATTTTTACTCCTGCGACCACTGTGGCTGCTGTCCAGTCTGACATTCCTGTTGTCTCCTCATCCTCTTCATCTTCCTGTCAGTCTGCAGCTACTCAGGTGAGCTTGTATAAACTTATTAAAGGTCTTTCCAGTCGAGTGGAACAAAACTGAAAAGTAAGGAAATGTTGTGCTTAAGTTTTTCTAGCTTTGCTTGCACCCCAGACCAGAGAGCAGATGAGCTGCTAGGGTGGCTCTGCCAAACTCCAGCTGAGTCACCTTACCTGTGAAGGTGTGCTGGAGGTTGATTTGTCCTCGATGGGGCAGGATGGCAGTAAATGCCTCTTGCATGCCAGTGAGAAAACAAGTACCGTTGTCTTGGGTTTGAATGTGCCCTGTGGTGACACACAGAGCAGTGAGAAGTGAAATGTAAACCAGCTGTTCATTACACAGGTACTAACTGTTGAGTGAGGAAGGGATTATGTAATCAAAACAGGGAATGGTGATAATAATTAGTCTTCTTTTTCATGTAAAAGATGATGTAAATTAGTGCTTCAAGGGTAGGCATTATCCTTGAAAATGAAATTTTAGCTCAGCATGTGGGATTGGAGATCTGGGATCGTTATGTACGGAATCTGAGTGTGATGTAACGGACTTCAGGGAAAATGATCCCCGACTGATTTACATTTCAGAAAGCAAACCTTTTGGTTCATGTAATGTTGGAGGTGTCATGACGAGAAGGGAGGTTAATATTGGTGTAGAAACAAAGGTCTCAGTTTTGTTAACACACAGATAGCAGAGGAGACTCTGGTCCCACTGACCACCCAAGGCTCTGATTTATGTTGGTGTCTGGAAGCTCACTCCCAGACCACTGCACTTCAGCAGTGTCTGTGTAAAAATAAAATTGCCTTTGCTTAAGATGCCTTGTGTCACTTACTTTGAAGGCACAATAAAAGAGAAAAATGAAAGTTTTAATTCAAATTAATTAACAATTTCCATTTCTTTTAAAAATCCAATAAGGGAAAAAAGGCTTCTGTATTTATCACTGAGGTAATAAAGATCCCTATCCTTCTATAAATTTTATGGCTTTAAAGATACTTTGATATGCAGATTTTTAGCTTCTTGTGATCGCATGGGATGAGAAGCATTACAAAATGGTTTTTTTTTTGCTGTTTTTGCTGGTATTTGTCATAGATATTTATAGAGTTTGGTTTTTTTTATGTTTTGCTTGTTTCCCAGGTTCAGAACTTGACGTTGCGCAGTCAGAAGCTGGGTGTGTTGTCAAGTTCACAGAATGGCCCACCAAAGAGCAGCAGTCAAACTCAGTCCCTGTGCCCCAGTAAACCTGTCAGCAGTTCCAAGGGCAGCCAGCCAGATCCCTCAGAAAGCAATAGGAAAGGCGAGAGCCCAGCTCCGGAGTGTCGGAGTACGCCGGTCACACGGACATCCAGCATACACCACTTAATAACACCAGGTGAGATGAAAACAGAGCTATAGGAGAGTTATTTTAATTAAAACTAATTTGTATATCACAGTTCTGTCAGAGTTCAGTGCTCTCTGTCCATGCTCTTATAGATATTCCACATGAATAGAATTCAGATTTTATTAGTAAATTCACTTATTTGTTGGTATTGGATGTTGCCCAGGATTTTGGTTAAGCAGAGGCAGGAATTTTCTTAAATCACAATACAAGCACAATATCGCAACTGCAATACCCTATTGAGTCACAGCACAAACATGATTCTCATTCCTGGTCTCTCTCTGCATGTTCGTTGTCAGGACGTGCCATCCCATCTCTGGGCAGCAAAATGTGGGCTGAAACCACCTCAAGCCTCTTGCTCCCATCAAAATCCATTTTGTTAGTGGTTTGGTTTTTTTTTCTTGTGTTGTCTGTGTCATGAGAATGTTCTTATATCTAGTACTTTTATAAACCCATAGGTAACAATGCTCAGAATTTCAGTATTTTGTATTGAGATAAATCAAAATAACCTGCACTTGGTTAGAGAGGCACTTACACTGCATGCAGCATATTTGCATCTTAGCTTTCTTATTTTGAAAAAGCGATGGCAATCTAGACAATTGGTCTGAATTCTGTGGAATGTAGCTTGGCTTAATGACAGCTTTTAGAGAAAGAGTGAGACTTGGGGGCAGACATTCTGGAGTTATTGAACCCTACTGCTCTCAGAACTCACACTGGTAAGAAAAAAATCCGTCCTTAGTAGCAGAACAAATCAAAAAACCTACACAAATGAGTTGTTTCTCAAGTGGACAAGACAAAGCCAGAAGAGGTTTGCGTATGGAAGACAATATATGTGTGTGCTGTAAGAAATGACTGGTGAGTCACTGGTTCACTTCAAGGTGATGTGATTTCTCTGGAAGCTGCACTATATTTAGATTTGTACCTCTCAGTTGCTGTGTTCAAGTTCAGGCAAATGCTTTCAGGTTTTTAAATTTATCCTGAACTCTTGGAGTTTTAGTTAGTATCTTAACATAGTATTATCTAAACTTTAATTGAGCACTTATCAGCAAATCCTGTTGATTGTGATGTGCTTATCATTTCTATTCCAGTCTGTTTCAAAGCAAAGATTAAATCCATTTAAAATTGCATGAAATTCGTAAATAAGGCTGGATCAGCAATAATCTTAGACCTAGCACTACAAAGATAAGTTTAGATACTTCTTTATAGAAAGTACATATATGTAAAAAGCATGGCCATATTCCTTTATTCATTGCTGCATTTTGCTTTGGAAATTGATATACTCCCCTAATAAAGTGTTCCTGTGTTCTATATGCTGTCAAAGAAGATATTTCTAAACAGATATTGGAAGTGTTTAAAAAATTGTGCTGATCTTTAAACTGAGAATTTTTGAGGTATTTTATAATATTTTCAGAACTTGAAGAAATAAATACTAATTGTCACTTTTTTTCCCTTCCCTCACAGCTTCATATTCTCCATTGCAACCTCATTCTCTAGTAAAACATCAGCAGATCCCACTTCATTCGCCATCTCCAAAGATTTCCCATCATCAGCTGATCCTGCAGCAGCAGCAGCAAGTCCAGCCGATTGCACTTCAGACTCCTCCGGGCCAGGAGCCGCCTCCATCCCAGCACTGCCTGCCCCTCCCGAGCCATGCGCTGCCTCCGGCTCCCAGCAGCGTCCAGTCCCACTGCTCCCCTATCCACATCCATCCTCCGCCGCTCACGCTCTCTCCTACCCCATCCCAGTCAGCTCAGCAGTCAGTGGTGGTATCCCCTCCGCCGTCCCACTCCCCGAGTCAGTCACCCACCATAATTATTCACCCTCAAGCCCTTATCCAGTCCCAAGCCAGCTCCCTGGTGCCGGCGGCCCTGCAGCCCGAGCCGGCCGCTCCCCAGGCGGCTGCCGCCAACCCCGTGCGGCCATCGCAGCCTCTCAGCCTCCCGCCGCACCTGCCGCTCCCGCCCTCGCCCGCCGTGCACATCGGGGCCGTGGAGCCGCCCAGCTTGGTTTCCCCGGGCCAGCAGCTCGTGTCCTCCACGCCACACCAGCAGTATCCAGCCCTGCAATCCGCTCCCATCCCTCTGGCAGCTCCGCCTCAGCTCTCGGCATCCTCAACCCAGATTCAACCGCTGCCCTTGCAGTCTGTGCAGTCTTTACAAGTGCAGCCTGAAATTCTGTCCCAGGGCCAGGTTTTGGTTCAAAACACTTTGGTTTCTGAGGAAGAACTTCCTGCTGCAGAAGCTTTGGTCCAGCTGCCATTTCAAACTCTTCCACCGCCACAGACTGTCGCAGTAAATCTGCAGGTGCAGCCTTCGGTTCCAATTGAAACTCCAGTGGTGAGTGATAACATTGCATCCTTTATTCTTTCCCTAGGCTTCTCCAGAGTTGTTGAGTCTGGACCGTTGACTTCAAAGAGACCTAAATCAGGTGCTAGACAGAGGACAAGAAACCTGATGATTACAGAAATGAGTTTTAAGGAAACAATAGACGTTTTTCTTCTGTTTCGTGTTTTGGTTTGGGGTTTTTTTGGTTGGCTTTTTGTAATGGATCATCAGTCAAGAATATTAACCAGGAATCGAGAAAGTGCAAATTTAAGATCTAAAATCTTATTTCTTAATGAAATTACAATGTATTTGAAGTTAAAAAATGTAAGTAAATACATGACAATGCTTACATAAAGAATTTTGGTAAATGTGACATGTGGACTGTAAGCTTTTACCTCAATACAAATAGATTTTGATTAGGAGAATCATCTATACTTGGTGGAAGGTACATATCAGGCTGTTAAGATGATAGGTTTCTGGGTAATTACTTTTGTACTAACATTAAAAAATCCTTTTCATAAAAGAATAGGGGAGTTTTCATACTGTACCCATCACCACCATTTAATTTGGTTCAGTATTTGTCTCAGATGTCTGCAGTTTGTAATTGAAGGTTTTGGCTTCAATCACTGGATTAAAATCATGTACAGGAAAATAAAATGATACGCAAATAATGCTGACATTTGAGATGGTGTTGCTGGGCTTTAGTGGTAAAATGCTAATGAGATGAAGTTGAACAAAAGAATCAGCAGCTCTTGTAGGCTTTTTTGAGGCTATCAACAGGTTAAGGAAGGAGGTGTGCTGTTCATTTTTAATTTATTTTAAGAGGGTAATAATGTCAACTCTGATATTTCATGAGAAAATTGAGCAAAAGATTAGAAGCCGGGTTTGCTTTTGACAGGGTGGTGTTTTACATTTTAATCTGCTAAACTGACTGTCAGGAATTTATGTAAATTTATTTCAATACTTTTGAGGAAAAGACCTTAAAATCTCTTATAACTACTAATGCTTGATAGTCTCGGTGTACTCTTCTGAAATATTCAGTTTGATTACACTGCTGTATAAGATAGAACAATTTGCAGACTTGTCATTAAACTTGCACGTTGCAGATGTGTTTAAATAACATCAAATGTATGTGTAAATAAAAATACAGTAAACTATACACATAAGACATTGAAAAAGTCAAGTTCTCTGGTCTGTTTGATTGAAGAACTGTGCTTCTTTATATATTGCTGTTTGTAGCAAAATACTTTAATTTTACTCTCATAGATACTGTGATGTCCTCAGAGTTCATTGTTTGGTATGCAGTTTGGAAACTAGTATTTTATTAAAATATTAACATATTTTAACTGGTAATTTATTTTTAAAACTGTATTTATGCAACTCTTTTAAGGTATTAAGATAGAATGGAAATCTCTCTAAAGCAATAGTTTGTTGGATGCAGATTTACCAAGTGGAGAATGTGTGTGAAGAGGAGATGCCGGAGGACTCAGATTGTGTCCACATGGCAAGAACACCTACACCTCCCACCTTATCTCCACCAGCCATAACCTTGGGCAATGGAGAGGCTCTTAATTCAGAAGATCCTTTGTCAGGTGAGGACAAATGCCAAACTAAGGTAGCTTCTGGCTTTGTGATTTGTATAAGTAACTAATGGCCAATGACGCTTGTAGTTGGTAGGTACTGAGTAAAGGAAAGTGTTTGCGTGAAGAGGGTGTGTTTGTGGAATAGTCTGTCAAGATAAACCATCTTCTTTTAAAAGTGGAATCTATAAAGCCTGGGGAAGAGCCTGTGTTAGGGATTGATGGATGCAGACATGGGTCTTGGGGATTTATCACCTCTTACTTCCAGCATTCTGAGCCCGTGGTTGGACCTAAGTGATAAAACATAACATGCTTTGTTATTTTTTGCAGAACATGGTGGACTGCCTTCTGTGACATCATCAGTCAGTGCCTCAGTAATTAAATCTCCGTCTGATCCTTCACATGCCTCTATTCCACCACCACCTCTTTTGCTTCCAGCAGCAACGACAAGGAGCAACAGCACATCCATGCCCAATAGCATTCCCAGCCTAGAAAATAAACCTCCACAGGCTATTGTTAAACCCCAGATCCTGACCCATGTCATCGAAGGCTTTGTGATTCAGGAGGGGTTGGAGCCATTCCCTGTAAGTCTAAAAGTTGCTAGGAATTTTTTACTACTAATCTTTGAAATAAACTCTTTGTAAGAATGATGTTATTTGTGGCTAGTAGATATTTAGATCTTGAATTATGTTTCAGGTGTTGGTTTTGACCTTTTCTCCACTGATTGGTGACTTGAGTAGTAGGCTATATCTGGAGATAACTACAGAGAGTGGTTTTAGGCTACCATTTGGAATAATTTTTTTACATTTGTCTGTCTCCTAGATCCTTCAATTTAAGTGATACCTTAATTTAAACCTCAGAGCTGAGTCTGTGTTAAATTTTAAAATGCTAGAAGTTGTTGTTTCAAGCACTGGCAAGCTCATAACTGGGCTAGCTGTAATTAGTGCTGTGTCTGGTAAGAATTACTGTTGAAAATTTTAAATCACCAATTGACAATTTAAAACATGTTTTACTAATTTAATGTGTGCCTCATTTTCCCATGCCTTCATTTCTGTAGGTATAATGTGTTTCTTCCTTTGTTAAATATAATTGCAACCTCTGCAGAGCAGGAGTGAGTATTAATTTGTTTGAGGAATGAGCTTTGGCATGATATAATTACAATTCATTGATATGGAGTAGGAACTGATCATCCTCTCAGTTACAACTGTTAAGTCACAAATACTTTTTTTAATTATCCACTGTTGTGAATAATGTTAATTACTCACTGTTGCTTTGCTTTTATTGCAATAGGTCAGTCGTTCATCTTTGCTGGTGGAACAGCCTGCAGAGAAGAGATTGCTGGTGGAGGGTCAGATCATGAGCGTGGTGTGTGTTGAATCAGACTTGCAGAACACAAAACATGCAGACAACTCATCAGACACAGAGATAGAGGATATGATTGCAGAAGGTTTGTAGTTTTTGTTTAAATGCCTGTTTTTCCCCTCCAGTTCTGTGTGCTATGAAATGGGAATCAAACTCTGGCCTGGCTAAGAAAAGCCAAGTTATTCTGTGAACACACATTTTTGTATAAATTCATCTAAGATTTGAAAGTTCAGAATTTTTTAGCCACCTCTGGGTTTTCTTTCCCACAGCTTGTATCCTTATTGCACCAGAGCTGGTTTTGGTGATCTATTTAAATTTACCTTAATGCAACTCTTGCTTTCATTCTCTTAAAATAGTTCTATTCCCTCTTCCATATCAAAACTCTTTGCAGCAGTTATTTGACCTTAATTTGTTTCACTAGATGTTAATGCAATTTTCTTTTCAGTAGTAACACTATGCTGTCTCAGATTTCAGACGGCTTGTCTGTTTTGTGGAATTACTCAAGCGTTCATGGTTTTGGTTTTAGTTATTGTTCCTGACAGCTGGTGTTAGGTTTACGTAGAGAATTTGTAACTACTCATTAGATGAGCTGGTAGGAAACATCCAACATCAAGACACATCCACATACACAGAAGTTGAGTAGAGGAAATTTTCTGATAGTAAACCAGGGTATGATTGTGTGTGTGGTAGAAACACCCTTCAAATACCCTTCTCAGTATTTCCAGCTCTTTGCTGCACTAGTGCTTTCTGCGGAGCAGGAAAAGGGCCATCTCACCTCACCAATAACAGAAAAATACTCTGTAACAATAAGCTGCAAATCAGCAGATGCCATAATCCTTTTCTTTATCGCATGCAGCTTATCTTTTTCATAGATTGAATGTTACATATATTCAAGAGTCAATGTTTTCCTTGCTTTCACAAGTCCCTTTGGTTGTAGCAGCTGCTTATTCAAAGAAAGTACTTTGAAAGGTTAATTCATTATGTCATTACAGGACAGTTTGCATTTAGACTGTGGAAGGCCTGGTTCTCTTAATGAACTCTTTATAAAGCAATTCATGAGGACTGTAACTCTTCTTTTTTAATTGCTTGCTATGTTTGAGGGCAGACCTGCTCATGGATGGCTTGAAATTCAACAAAAAACTGATTAAGTTCATTGAATAACTTAATTGAAGGTTCATTAAGGTTCAGTTTGTGCAAGATCTTTTCTAGACAGAATGAAATCTGTGACTTGCTTAGCTTTGCATAATTGTCTGTTAATCAAAGTATTTAATTGACTGCGTTAAATATTTGAAGATCTTTTGCCTGCTTGAGGTGAGAGATGTGAAGATAATTTTGTGTCACTGAAACTGATTTCTTTATTCCTCATCCTTTTCTGTAGAGGGACTGGATGAAATTGAAAGTGATCTTCTGAAGTGTGAATTTTGTGGAAAAATGGGATATCCCAATAAGTTTCTGCGATCAAAAAGATTCTGCTCCACATCCTGTGCCAAAAGGTAACTTTATGTAGTTATTGTTTATCATTAGCTGGTTAATGGATTAACCTCTCCTGGTTAAGAGAGCAAGAATTCACAGTCAACATCTGAATGCAAAGTCTTCCTTTATAGCAGCTGGAAAGTTGATGTTTAATACCATAAGTTTTAGAAATGGGGAATAGTTTTCCATTTCTAGTCACTACTTAGCTCTCTTTTGGCATCAATGTGTCTGGACATGACCTTTCTCTTATGTCTGCTATTCCCATTTAAGTAGTGGGAATATATGTTTTTGGTTTGGTACTTCTTGGGACACCACAAGCAAAATGATCTTAAAGGGATTTAGCCCTTTAATCTTAACATGGGATTTTTGCCTCTATCCTTCTTTGATTGGGTATCAGCTAGGTAGAGAAAATGGAACCAGAAAATACAATGTGATTTTAGATTTTCAGTGGACATTTCAGAGCAGAACTGTACTAGGTGATAAAATACAAAGGTATTTCTAGCATAGAAAATTTTTAAGAATGGGAAGTACAGACATCTTCCAGGGGTAATCTAGATGTACTTGATCCCACATTGAGATGAGGTTTTGAGTAAATGGCCTTTGAGATACCTTTCTCTTGTATTTTTGTGACAGCTGTTGTTGTAATTAAGCAGCATTTTTACAACACTGTGATATTATGGTTACTTGATTGAATTCAGTCCAAAAAACTACTAGTGCATTATTGAATATATCTTACTTCTTTAGGCACAGCCTTAGTTGCACTAAGAAATTTGGGCTGTTTCCATCAGACAAGACCAGTCGTTGGAATCGGAAGTCAGATAGCCAAAGTCTTGGGCGACGCGGGCGTCGGCCGAGCGGCCCTGAGGGGGCGTCACGAGATCATTTTCTTAGACAGGTCTGTGGAATATTTGCTTAAAACTATGGCATTGCTTTGGGAATTGCAAATAAAACCTAATACTGCAGTGTATTTGTACTGCGTTTTCCAGCTTCCAATTACTTATCCATCTGCAGAAGAAGATCTGGCTCCTCATGAAGATGCTGTTCCAACGGCCATGACCACGCGCCTGCGGAGGCAGAGTGAGAGGGAGAGGGAGCGGGAGCTTCGGGAGCTGAGGATGCGGAAAATGCCGGAGAGCATCGACCTGTTACCAGTGGTGCAAACTGACCCCTCAGTATGGACTGTCGATGAAGTTTGGGCCTTTATACATTCTCTGCCTGGTATGGAATGGGCAATAACTTGTTCTGTTGGTGTTAACAATGAAGTTCCTTGCTTTATAGCAGCATTGTGCTGAGGAGGTGGTGTGGTCACAGCAGCAGTGTTAGCTGATGATAGAGACTGGAATGTGATTTGTTTCCTCTTGCTTGTTCCTTCAGCACAAATCCCATGTTGATAGAACTAGTCCCACTTCTGCTGTTGCATCCCAGCTGATGGAGATTAGAGCTGTTCCTTCCTTCAGTCTGACTTCTCTCAAGAGGTCAGTAGAGAGATCAGACACACTTCCTTCCGGTTACACTGCTTTCTTCTCTTCCTTCCTCACTTGTTCCTTCTTCTCTTCCCTCCTCCCTTGCCGCTTATTCAGTACAAAAAGCAAGAGCAGTGTTACTTCCCTTGATACAACTGAAAAGTTTGAAAGACCTGTCATGATATAAGTCATTAAAAAGGAATAAACAAGTTTCTGCTGTAAAGTTAAACTTTATTTTGCATAGCTTTGCTCAGAGTTCTTCTGCCTAGAGACTCTGCATACTGCTAGTCGCAGCTTGTTCTCAGAAAAAATAATCTGGTTTCTCCTTGTTCACAAACCTTTCCTTTAGCTCAATAGTCACAGTTACCTTTATGTCATCTTCAGGTTATTTGACATTTATCATTTCCTAACTATCATAACCTTTAAAGCTTCGCTCCCCACCTTTTCCCAAGGATGTAATTTTATCTGATCAGGCACTATCATCCCTACAGATAACAAGGCAGATCTCCACAGTAGCAGTCATACCAGAATTTTTGTTGCTTACCCATTAAAACCCAGGCTACGTTTGTTCCTAATTTTCTACTTTTTCTGGAATGCTATACCATTTTTTTGTGAACCCCATTAGACTAATAGCTTATAAGGAATATATCTTCATTGCAAAGTCATACACATGCATTATGACAGATAGTCTTTTGTACTAGGTCAGGCAAAGAATTGAGTAAGAGTTGTCTAAAATCGGCAAAAGTCATCCTTGAAGTACCTTTCTTCTGATAGATTATTGCAATTCAGTGACACTATCTGCTTCTGGGAACCTGCAGTGATATCCGTAGAAACAAGCAAAGCTCCTTAGGTTTAGGATGTGGTCATTCCTGTTTCTGTACTTGAGCTGTGTTACGGAGTGCAGCTATATCACTGCTGTTTTCAGTTACTGTTTTTATAGATTTGAGGCTCTAGTTAATTCAATAACTAATCCTAGGCTCTCAATAAATGGTAGTTCCTGTGCTAGAATAGTTGAAGTGCCACGTAAACACAATTCACTTGCAAGTAAGAAACCGAAAATTTTATTCTTAAAATGTGGTTTCTGTTTTGAAACCATTACTTTTACAATACTTCACCAGCTGCTGGATATGGTTTAGCTTTTCGTATTCTGTAAACAAGGTGATCCTTGATTTTAAACAAACTTTATATTTATCTGTATTTAATGAAAATGTATTATAATTACTCATTCCTATCCATGTGAATGCCTGGTTTCTCAAATACTTTGTCTTTTTTAAAGTTCAATGGACATTTAAAGTTATATTCACAACCTGCCAGAATTTTTATTGCTAAGTCGCTGCATTTGGGTTTTTTGGTAATTTTGGGGTTTATTCTTTTCAGTATATTCTCAAGTCCCTCTCTTGAAAAAATATTTTATATCATATACTTCCAGGATTGATTAATGCAGGAAATAATACAGATGAGTTTCATTATGGCATTCTATATTATGTATCTACTTGGTGCAGTCTGTGCAGACCATGTGCCATGTTGTAGGAAATGGTGATTTGTCACTTTTCCGTAAACATTAGGGACATCCGTTTTCATTTACAGCTTTCTGCGCAGTCTGTAGCTGAAATGGACTCGTGTCCTTGTCAGGCTTTTCCTGAGTTCCTCTGGAGCCTTTTGGAGAAGTCAGTGTCCAGGACACTTGCACTGTTAGCTGCTTTTTCTGGGGGAAGAGACAGAACAACTTAAGCTGAGCAGAATTGTTCTCCTTTCTCTCTTCAGCTGCAAGATAAATGACCTTTCACCTGCTCCCCACTGTTTTTTTTTTTTCTGGCCAAGTTATTGCACAACAAGCAATTGCAAAAGTGTTTAAGAATATACCCAGATGTGCTTGGATGAAGGTGCTGCAATACCTTCAGCTTCCATCCTCGGCTTTTCCAAAAATGACTTTGATAAAAAGTATTTTAAGAAGTTACATGGAAATTCTTCAAGTCCTGCTTAAAGGAAAAAGCTGGCAACAGTAAACGTCTAGTTTCCTATTTCAATAGGACCAGTTTTGTTCCTAAACATAAGAACTTCTCTTGATCTCCCAGATTCTTTGTAAATAGCGTGGTCTGACAATCACAACGTTCAGGTCTCAAATCAGACATGCCATAATACCTTTCCCAGAAATACTCAATACTTGACTTACAGATGTTTTTATCTGTTGTCAGCACTTCAGTAAGTGCTGACAATACTTATGATGATGTCAGAGCTAATTGTTGCATGAGGTCTGTTTAACAAAGAAAAAAACAGTGCTTTATTCTTTGTGAAAAGCTAACTTTTTCCAACCTTGAATGTTACAGCCTTCACACAGTAATAATCCAAATGAATCCAGGTTTAGATGTTGATACTTCCTTCCACATTTCCTTTCCACTTGCCTTGTACACATTTGTAAATCCATCAGGAAATTAGACTACCTATTCTTTATAGAATTTAAATCTGAACACACAAGAGAGTATGAAATTAGTTGATGTCATCTAGGTAGAAAAGTTCTTCACAGTAATTTCGTATCTCTGTAATAGTGTACTTCTTAAAAGGGAAAATGTAAAAATGCCAAAAAGTAAGCTTACTTGAGGAATAATTGAAATCGAAAATGGAAGGTGGAGCACAAGTTCAAATGTGTCTGAAAGGCTCTGAGACAGATGGAGAGACTGCTGGATTGAGAACACAAACGTATTAAAAAGCCCCATTAAAATCATGGCTGGGGGAAAGAAGCTTCAAATAAACAACTGACAATGAGTACTCTCATGGATGTTGTTAGAAGACATTTATCCATCTAACAGAGCTGTCATAGAGCCAGGCATAACTGGATGATTCTGCTCAACACGTATCCAGAACATCTTTGGAGAAACCTTTATTTCCGCAGTGTTCTTCAGTGGAAAGGGTCCCTCAGTTACTTGGGATAGTCCAACCCATGTAGTCTTTTTTTATGTTGTAAGCTTCAGTACCCTGAGACTGGTATTTCATGTTGAGAAAAGGAGTTTAACATGGAAAAAAAGATCCAACCAGTTTAAAGTTGCACTTGTGAAGTGAGTTACTGCTGTGTGTAGAATATTCATTCTGATAACTAACAATAAATATCTTCATGAGATGGTTGTGCCGAAGCCCATACATCAAAACTTTGTTTCCTTAACCCGGTGGTGTAACACACAGATGGAATTAACTCCTTTTGGAAGTTGTAGCTATGTGGATGTTCTCATTGAGTTGCACATAGCAGTATAATACAGTTATCTTTTATAGAATTAGATAATAATATATTTTTATTGCTGAAAAGAGCCCACTTGAATTATGTTCCTGATTGCTATTTTCAGTGCTGTTTTCAGTGCTTCCAATGATGAGAGGTTGTTCCTCTTAATGAAATGAAAATTCTGTCTTTGCTGGGACTTGAAATTCCCAATGAGTAGTTCTCCAGTAAATACAGTGTAATTAGAGGCTGTAGTAAGAATTACTTTCAGATTATTTCAGAATTCCCATCATAATATTGTACTCTTGCATGTAATTTAGGTTCAGCAAGCTAAAGAGATGAACACTGGAAAATGTGTAGCTGAAAAGCTCTAGTGTGGACAAAATCATAGGATCTAAGAATGGACATTTCTAAATCAGTAATCATATTTTTTATTGCCTTTAGGTTGTCAAGATATTGCGGATGAATTTAGAGCACAAGAAATTGATGGACAAGCTCTCCTCTTGTTGAAGGAGGATCACCTTATGAGTGCAATGAATATTAAGCTTGGACCTGCACTGAAAATCTGTGCACGTATCAATTCTTTGAAAGAATCCTAGGAGGTGAACATGGAGGTTTAAACAACAGTTTCTCAGTGACAGAACCGACAGTAATATGCCAACATCTTCACTGTGGCATGAGTGTTACTGTGATGTTTTGTTATATAGGTGGGGTTCTGCCCACATAAAGACTTTAAAATGTTCCTTTGATTATACCAGGAGTCCTCTGTAGTTTTCAACAACTAATAGGTTTATGGTAAAGCCTGAGTAATGCTTTGAGTTGAAATTTTTCATGGAAAAACACGAAGTGAAATATGCTGTGATAGGTTAAATATTCCCCAACATGTATTTCATCTTATGAGTTATGATTAACACCCCAGTCCCCACCCCAATCTAGACACCATTTAAATTGTGTTGCTGTATTCTGAAAGATTTTTCCCACATACAGCAGTGTCTGGACTGAACTAACAGAAGTGTCCACAGGCCCTGTGGAAGCACTAGTACCAGTAAAATGCTATGCATTTAGTTGTGCTCTCTGAGTTTGTTTTAGTCTTGAGCAAATTGTTTGTAAGGGGTAGGTTGGCAGCTGGTTTTCCTCGTGTAGGCTTACCCTCATCTCTGCCACTATAGTATTTTCTTGAAGTCTGTAAAATACTATAAACCATGTAGATGTCTCATCAAAATCCTCGTGATCAGGCTACTGACACTCCTGCCAGAGGTAACTGAAGCACATGTTACTTTTTGAATGCTGCTATGCACTAAGGGGGCATTAAGTGTTAGGTTTGTAGTTTCACATGCTGCTAGTTAAGCTAGACCAGCAGTTCTCAAATGAGGGTTCAGAGTGGACCCTAAGGAGGTGTGTGAGCACTCAGGGTTCAGGTTCCCAAATGCCTGGGTGTGAGAGGCTGAAAACTGCAGCCAGGACCAGCTTGTGTTGAGACAAGTTACTTTTAGAAACTGGGGGTAGAGAAGTGACAGCATAGCTCAGATGTTCTTTTTCTTGATACCTCTTCTAACATGTCTTTCCCTGTAGTGCATTCCCATTGCCTCACTGGAAGCTTCCAAGCACCTTTTACTTGTCCAGTGGCGAGTGTGAGCTGTGCTTGCTGTACTCTGAGAAAGGAGCAGTGAGGCCCCCTCAGAGCTCGTGCAGGAGCAGCTGCTGCTGCCATGAGGGAGCGTGGAGCTGCAGGTCAGCAGGGGGAATACCAACGTTGGCAACTCTGGGAGAAATATCCAGGGGTCCTGCTTTGTCCCTCTGGCAGGACATTTTGTCTTGGATGCTGCAGACCTAGGTGGTGGCATTTTAGTGTCCCCCTGCATCTTCCCTCTCTCACACTCTGTGGAACAAATACATTTCCCCAGTTACTGATGCTCTTGGAAACTGCCTGGGCTCTGAGGCAGCAGCACCTTCTTGGCCTTTGCTTCCCCACCACCTGTGCACGGATGCTCATGGATGTATTTTGTACTTCTGTTCCCTCCCTTTTGCAGCTCCACTCCCCTTATGTACAGACCTGGATCCCTAAGCTCTTGTCTAGGGAAAGAAGGGTACGTGTGCTGATAGTCATTGTGTATATTTGAATTAAATATGTGTATGTGTCTGAAAATAATGTATTTTTTTTATTTTATGCAAATTAATGCATAATATATGATTGTGTAAGGAAGTATTCAGGGGGACTGTACAGTATTCCTGAAGAGAGGAGGAACTGACCTAAAGTTTGAGAACTGCTGCCCTAGATCAAAAAGAGTCAATGCACATACACTGGCTAAAAGGCAGGTTTGTGACAGACAGATTAGTATGTATGCTATTTAACTGATGACCTTAAAGAGTAAATTTGAATTACAGAAAAATCTGTGCTTCATTTTCCTTTGATTAGACTATTGCTTTGTTTCCACTAACAGACTTTTCTACCATTACCTTCTGGAGATCAACGTTAGAATCATTGTTCTTAATTGCAACTGTTTGAGCTTGCTAATAGCAGATGTTATTAATGTTTCTATTAACCACTGAAGCTACAAGTTAGGACAACACATTGCAGTTACATGCTGGTATGTGGTGAGAGCCCTTATCCAAATGGCACCAAAGCTTTAGAGGATGAATTGATGCCTGGATTTATTTTGGAGGGAAGTTGCTAAGCACTTTCTAATTTGTGGGTTTTTTTTCTGTTTTCAGTTACTGTTGTAAAATAAACTTCTTAGTTGAAGTTCCAACGTTTGCTAATGTTCATTTGAAAGACATTCAAATGATGGAGACAGTGGGTTCCCATTTGTAGCATTTCTGTAAGATACACAGTGTAGCATATCTGTAACATATGTTCTAAAGGATATGTTCTGTTTTGATGAGCTAACTGAAGACTAAAGATATCTTAGATATTTATCCTTTGGCTTTTGTCTTAAAGTTTTATTATTTTTATACAGAAATCTCACTGCTAATTTTTAATCTGTCTTCTGATTGTACTGTTCTTAGGCAATGTAAAAAGTAGGGATACATAAATGTGGTTTGATAATGGCTTAAGGTGTACTAGAAAATGTGGACTTAGGGGTCTTACTTAGACCTGTAGTTAATCAGTGTTACATGCATGAGAATTTCATGGCTGCTTTAATTTTGCTTTATTAGACAGCTTTCAGGAGAGCTTCTCCAGATAGTGTTTGTGTCCAGCTCAGCCATAATCACTGCCAGCTCAGAGCAGACCCCAGTAAGGCACATCTGGTCCTGTTCTTCTGGTATGTAACATTCCCTGTGGGTTTGGGAGAGCCGCAGAAAATGAGTTATGCTTTAAATATTCATGAATGCAACAACTTAGAATGTGGGCCTTATGCATATTGAAAGTTTTTTTTCTTCTTCAATTATTTTGGCAATTAACTGGAACTTAAAAGCAGACACAGCTATACCAACCTGTACTCATAGAAGTGCACTTGTATGGGAGTGTTGGCCAGTGTAGCTGTGTCAATAAAATCAATTTTTAAAAAATTCACACTTGTATGTGAAAGTAGGCTGGAAAATTTCCAAGTGCAGCTGAAGTCTACTTGGGAGGCTTATGGATTTGCTCAAAAAGCAATATAATACTTAGAGTAACAGTCCTGTGGAGCCATTTTACATCCAGCCACTTGCTGTTCAGATCGGTGAGGTTTTCCCAGGCTTATACTACCATTCCCCATGGCTTTCCCACACATTAGGCTGTACCCTCTTGGAAAAGAAGAAGTATTAAAGATCCTAATTGTATTCCAACATTTGTTCCCACTGGATGTGTTTACAAGAAATCCTTTTTGTTGGCTTTATTTCCTGAGATTTTGCTATTCTGTATTCAGACTTCTGGTGTTGCAGGCTACCCCTCACAGTAATGCTTGCAGTATTTCAGCTTCCATAGAAAGGAATGCAGGATGCCCCAGGATCTTTGCTCAGAAGGGAGATGTATTCCATGGCTTTTTCCCTTCCTTTTTCTCCATCCTACCCTACTCCTTAATGGAAACTGCAGCATTAGCTCAGGGCAAGACCCTTTTGCAGAGCACTGGGCTGAAGGTAGCTGTCAAGATTTCATCCAACAGAATTAAGAACTATTACACTTGTCTCAGTTTTAGGATTGGTTTGAGGTTTTAAAGAATTGTAGGTGAATGGTCAGAATGGGTGTGCAGCCTCCCCTGATCCATCTGGCTCATATCACTCGGCATCCCTGCTTTGCAGCAGGAGCAGGGCACTACCCTGAGGAAGCTTGGCTACCTCCACTGACTTAAAGTGCCAGTTGTTTTGGATCACCAGAGAATGTTTGAAGGGTTTTTAAACAGGCTGCATTGTAACTCCATTCTTTACCCATTAACCAATTACCCATTAAAAAATATGATTATTTTTTCCAGAAATGAAGTTCTTGATGGAGAGTAAAGCCCTTGCTAGATTTTTGTCAACGAGACATTTCAAATAGAAGATTTATGTCCTGCAAACATCCATTTCTTCATTTCTTTCCTGTGAAAGCAGGTTTTTTACCCCCTGACTTCCACTTCCAAAAAGGAGTCCAGCCTTTTGGATAGAACAGATGGAGTCCTTTGTAACTGCAGATGTGGTAGGAAGAGGAAAGGATGGGTTAAAACCGAATGTTTGGGCAGGTCTGTGATAGCTTTTGCATCATTTCTGTATCTTGACCTGTAAGGAAATATTCAGGTACAAAACACTGAAGTGTGGTTTGAATGGAAATTCATCATGGGACTGGGCTGAGTGTGGTGTGTCACTGCCTGAGTAATGCCAGTTTCAGATGGATGTTCTCATTCTAATATCACAATATCCATGCAGAAACTTCCGCCTCAATAGCTCAACAGATTTCTTACACAGTGACAAATGTACAGCTCTGAGTGATCAAAGAATTCATTGACATCTGTGTTGAGTCCTGCAAATAATTAGACATCCACATAATTTATAACATGAGTAGTTCTTCTGATTGTACTGAGACTGCTCATATTAAAATTCAGCATGTATAAAAGCTTGCAGGGTTATTTTCTCACCAGTATTGTATAGAGATGTCCTGTTAGCATATACTTAGAAATATAGTTGTCACCATTAACCAGACATTTACTCATTGATTGTTCTAGGCTGCAGATAATGACTGTGCAAAACAATAAATCTAGGATAGTTTTTTAATATTCACCTAAATTAGTTTATTAGAGGAGAGAAGCTAACATTTTAGAGTATTTTGTTTTAAATACACTGTTTCTGATCAATGCTGAGTGGAACAGGTATGAGCAGGGCTATCAATGAATAATTTCAGTATAAAGTGTTAATTGCTCATAGTGAATTAATTTTCAAGTTACTCTTGCATAGTGAGCTGTAGTTTCATACAGGAAATATTGTGAGAAGAAAGAAATTTTAAATTCATTTAATGCTTAGTTCATTTAAGATGAGCCTAAATTAAATTAATTTTAAAAGAATTTGCCTTTAGTAATGAGAATTTATTTAGACCTGAAAGGTTCTGTGTAGTTACGTCCCCTGGATGGCTTTGAAAATAGTGACATTTGAAAAAGAGACAGTAGTGATGATCCAGACAAGTGCCAGCTGCATGGGTTTTTCTGGAAGCTTTTTCAGGAAGCTGTCCCTGGTTTGAGCTGATGGAATCAGGGCCTGGGACACAGACTGAGCACCAAGGCAGTGAGCACGCATTACCCTGAGCCATGGGAATCAGTCTAATTTGGTTTTACCGTCTTCATCTCTTTGGAACTCGGACATTTCCTTACCCACTCAATTTCTGAGTGTGGCATTTTGCTCTCTTGGGTGTCAGCTCCGTGGGCTGGGGCATTTTGCGTCCTGCTTTATTCCCTGGGTCTCATGGTCAGTACTTCCACATGTGCTCAAGGCCCCATCCTAAGCTGCTGCGTAGGTTTGTGTAACCTCTGCGTTAAAACACACTCCTGCTCATTCACTTGAAGGTTGCATAATATTTTCTGATCTCATAACAGCAAAGTGGAAAGGAAAAAGCAAAGTTCAAAGATTTGAATATGCTGGTAATTGCAGGTATGTAGTAAGCACATAGTCCAGCTTTTATAGCCATGGATTTAACTTTTCTGAAGCACAGTTCTGGGAGCCAGTGTTATGAACAGATTTCAAGTTAAAATTTTTTAAACATCCAGCATGAATTCCTGCTGAATTATCCAAATGACTCTGAACAGTAAGGAACTAGAAAAATGAGATTTTAAAAGATTTTTTCGATTTAGATATAACTGTAACTTGAGCACAACTGTGCATTCATAGAATTGTGATCATAAACACTGTTTAAGTGCAATACATAATACTGAAGGAACATTCTAATTGTGTTTATAAAACACTGTTTTGGTACACTGGGTTGTTGACAGGCTTGTAGTGTTGTTGCTAGGTAATAATCGGAGTATCTGTGCTGATTATGGGATTAGGCTCAAAGCACAAATGTCTTTGGTTCATGAGGTAGATCTGCTTTGTGGGTGAAGCCTGGGCAGCCTGTGGAAGGCTTGTGTTGTCCTCCACTACCCAGCCAGGATGTTTTCATCCTCTGGCAGCTTTTTGCAAATTCAATTTTGGAAAGAACAGTGAGGGATTCTGCACACCCAGCTTCCTTTCCAAGTAGTCTTTGTGTTACAGAATGAACAAGCCAGTACTGACCAGGAAAGATGTGTGTAAAGATGAAGGGTTTTATCACTGAGTGTCAAATACTCTGTTTATGAAAACACATAGACTATCTCATTAAAATCAATGTTGATTTTTAAGAGATTCTTTAAATGAGAAAAGTACAGAAGTTTCCCATAAAGGGTTAACACTTTAGCTGCCTTTATCATTAATATAAAATAATCCTGCAAGAATTAAGGACTGTAAGGTATTTGAATGGTGTAAGGCCATGAGTTGCTGGCACAGCACAAGAAGTGATGTACAGAGGAGATGTTGCAGTGGTTATCTGTAGTTCTTCTATTTCAGATATTACCACCTTCCTGACATAGCTTCTGTCCTCTTTGGCAGTGGAACTGTCACCCTGTTCTAGAGAGGGATGGTCCAGGGCTGCGTGGCTGGACCCAAGCGCCAGTGTTGGGACTACCCAGAAGCACCAGGTAAAAAAAAAAATGCACAGAGATAAAAACATAATGTTAGGAAGGCAGTAGGATGGAGATCACTGCACAGCTGGTGTCTCCCTCCATGAATGCCAAGGATAAAAGTGGGCTTGCAAAGAGAGTTACCATTCCTATGTTTTCAAATAGTCACTTGGCAGGCTCAGGCACCACAGCTGGATGTTGGTGGAGACCTGCAGTGCCCCTGTTGCCTCCTCGATGGAGGTGACAGCCTAAAGGTTGATGCTCTTTCGCACTTTTCCACAAAAAGGAAGAATAAATTTGACAAGTAGTACAGTGATGTAACATCAATCCATTAATATTTGCTTTGGCTGCAGGTTGTGAATTCCCTCTAAAAAATGTAAAAAACTTCGAGTGGCTTTAGGAGCACTGCAGCAGCTACAGGAATTCTGGCACGTTAGGGCAGATGGGGTTGTGTAAACTTTAATTAGGGCTTGGGAAGCTGAACCACACTGATAAATAAAACATGTCAGCAGCCTCACCCAACTGGTTGCAGTTCCAGTTCTGTGCATGTTAGTGATTCAGAAGGGTGAGACCATGCAAAACACACCTGAAATGAACTTGAAAATAGCTTTGCCTTCATCTGGTGTTGAATGAACTTTAAAAGAGGAATTTCCCCCTGCCTGCCGAGTCTGTAGGGATTAGTTATTTCATGATACTGAAATGCCTGGTGCATTCCTATATTTGAGGTATTTGCTGATTTTTAAATGGAATTAGGTTTTGTAAATATTTTGTCAGCCCCATTTCAGTGGGTGTCCCGTTTCTATAAAACCTGAAGAAATGCTGTGTCAAACCCCCGTGTTTAGCCATGGTTTATCCTATAGCATCTCCAGCACTAACTAACAGCATTTACAGTTTGAGAGAGCAGGGAGTGATTGCTTAGGGTTGTTTTTCCAGTTAACATTGCATGTGCTTTCCTACTTTTAACATGGAAATAGAATTTCCTCCAAGTACTTTTTCCAGCATAAAAAATGAAATAATTTGTGGTGCCAAACACTTCAAACTATGTTGCTAAGCATTGCCTCCTCTTATTGCACTAGTTTTAAAACTCAGTTTTTGATCATTTACTGTCCTTTTGATGGCCTTTTTTAACAGATTTTCCCCCAAAACCATTTTCTAGTGCTGAAAAATGCTGGTGCCCTTTTGATTATGTCACAGAAACCTCAAAGAAATTTACCACAGACTGTGGGTGAAAGAAGCACTATGTGGGATGAAGTAATAAATCAAACTAATCAGATTTTGATACGTTTCAGAAATCAAAGATTAATTTATGATTGAGATGTGATTGTGTATTCTTATGGAGTGAAATACTGGAATATTCTTTTATAAGAAAATTTAACCCAGTAGTATTAAATTCTGCAATTAAATCTATCTCTATAATTGATATATAATAATGTAAACTATTACCCAAAATTTAAATTTTACAGTTGAAGAGCACACAATGAACTGTGTAAAAGTATGATCTTTATTTTGTGAATCTTTTTTTTTTAAGAAGCACTTTCCTATTACCAAGTAGCACGTGAATGAATTTTAGAATCTCTCATTTGTTATGATCTGTAAAAGTGAAATTTCTTCAATCTGTCCATTAATGGGTAAAGTCCATCTGACAAATGCTGAAACAAAGCACCTTATACTATGCTGCTTAAACTTGCTTGTAATTGCACCTTCTGTTATCTGCAGAGTTTTCTTAATGAGTATTCTTGTGTGAAATCATTGTTCCCTGTGGGTCTGGGGGACGATTAACCAACCTACAGCATCATTTACTTAGTTTCTCTTCAATACAACCTTGTATTGTGAGTTTAGTGCTTCGGAAATAAATGCTAATTTCATTTGTCTGCTTTGGTTGTGTATCATTTATTTCTTTTATACAAAATCAAGTCAAGTCCATTATAAAACTGTAATAATTTGAAAATTAAGAATATTTTTGCTAGAAGCCTGACTAATTCTTTCCCTGCTAAAGTAGTCCCACTTCATAATTAACTATTTTAAGGTAATTTTGGTTTCAAAATAAACTATATTTTAATTTAAACCATTCTTTAACCTTGGGCATGTATTTATGTGTAGCAGATAACCTTGATGCTCTGACTAATTATTTAATTTTTAATATGTACATATACCTTAGAGGTTTAGCAGTAAAGAAACAATGAAACAGCACCTCTTCTGTGGCTATGGAAGTTGCACTGGTTTTGCACTGGTTTTGTACTATGTAAACAAAGTTTCTATTTCTGTAGGAGTTGTAACTTGAACTAAAACCAGTTATTTCTTGTTAAACAGACAGCAACCCTTACCTTCCATCAAGCTGACAAAAATGCACATTTTAACAACAAAATACACTTCAAAAAGTCATTTGAACCTTAGGTCAGCATCTGTATTTAATTCCAGCCTTGAAGACTTTATTGCATTTTGTACTGTAAAACCTGAGATAATTCCATTTAAAGGAAGTGTAAAATTCTAGTCAGAAACATGAAGTTTAACTGGAAACTTGTCCTATATAAGCAGTGGTCTTTTAAACATGTAATTTGAAGTCCCTGGACTGACAGTGCTTGCTGCCCACTGGGACTCGGTGTCCTGCACTCCCGTGCAGTATTCACTACAGCATTGCTGGACACGGGACTTGTTTCCATTGAGTGAAGCTCTGGAGATGTTTCCTTGTGTTGTCTGTAAGGACTCGGCCACAGAACATCAGAGTTCTGCTTATTTGCAGCCTTTTCAGTTGGCAGCTCGTTAACAGATGACAATTACTGTGCCTGGCTTATCAGCTGGCTCTGTGCTTTCATTGTTGAATGGCATAAAGCAAAATTTCCAGCTGACAAATGGGTCTGTGCACCACCCCTCCTCTGTCAGCTCCACATCGTGGCACCGACACCAATAGGCTGCTGCCAGGAGGAAGCTGTTGATGAAGTACAGCCAGGGCACGTTCATCTCCACATAGGCCGGGATCTGCACACCCAGGAACAGAACCACGACCTGGAGAACAACAAGCGGTGCCCAAGTGCCAAGGAAACACAGGAGGAGCCTGCTCAGGAGCTGCCACTTAAAGCAAGTGTTGTTGTTGTTAGGCACGTAGGAGAACATCAGAACAGGCTGGCTGGAAAAGGAGAGGAGCCTGGCAGACAGCAGCATGGTTGTCACCTCCTTCCAGCGAGCCAGGAGGGCCGTGCCCAGCAGCAGCACCATGGCACACGACACTGAATAGCTCTGCAGGCTGCCAGAGAGAGGGCACTGCGAAGGGGAAACACTGTTCTGCATTTCCAGCTCTTCAGAGACAGCGGGAACTTTGAGAGTGCAAAAAAACCCTGAAATCCATATAACCGCCACAGCAAAGACATAAAGTAACTTCCGACGTCTTTTAGGGAAGTGGGATGTTTGGGAGACAGTGGTGTAATAATCCAGAGCAGCCACAACATACACTGGGTAATGCAAAATTCCGTAGGTCAGAGAAGCGATCTGAGTGAAGAGGCAGATGTGGTACTTTGTGAATCGCATGCCCCATAGTGCAAAGTCCTCAAAACAGAAAATGAAACAGATACTCAGGAGCAGTGTGAAATCGAGAAGTGCCACTGAAGTGCAAAAGTATTCCATAAAACTGGTTTTCATGGGTTTTGGCTTAATTTGCAACATGAAGAAATCAAGGAAGACTTTTCCAAGCATAATCAGGACCAACATGTAGCTGATTTCAAGAGGTTGGCTGGCTTGAGTACAGTGGTACTGACCAGAACCATTTTCACAGGGTCTAGCAGCCATCTTCCAGTGGTGAAAACGGCAAAAATAAGTATCACAGGGCACAGTGCTTCATCTCTGAAAAGAAAAAAAGATTGTAGAAATTTATTTCTGTGTACCTCTACCAATTAGTTAATTCTCCATCATAGCAACTGCCCAATTTGTCTGAATTTTTCAGGCTCCTTAATGAAAAGAACTTCACTAACTCATCATTAAATTATCAACAACTGCCTAAATGTTGTGTTCTTTGAATTACATTCTTCAGAGTTAAAAGGTCAACGTAATTTATTTTTCTAGCTACTGACCCAGGGAAGGGTTTAGGAAATAAGGTTGACTGTGTTGCTTTCCTTTAGAAAGCATGAGAGGTCTTTCTGTGCAGCTGGGCAGAGGGATGGAAGTTTAAGAACTCCTACATATTTTGAAAAAATTACAAGACAGAAATCATACAAGACACTGAGGAGATGCTGCAGCACAGCCTCACAGTTCGTTATGCTCATAGAAATCTGTACGAAGTCAAGACTGCAGAAATACCTTGAAAGCAGAAAAAGCATCAAGCATCACCTCCTTTTTTGGTGCAAAAATCCTGGAACTCTGAGGCAATCCAAAGCACAAGGGCTTCATTAGTGAATTAGGCTTTTTTGTTCATCTCTACTACAATGACAGACCTCAGAACAGCTGGTTTTCCCTTCAGACTTCCACAAGTTTCTTTATGATAACTCTTTTCCAAGTGTTAATTCCTAAGGAAAATGAACATAGAGTGGCTCTGTGTATGTCAGCAAGACAGCATGGACAGCTTTGTCTCATTTCTTCTCTCTTTCCTTAAAGAGGCAGGACGATGGTGTCAGTGATCTCAGTGAGAGCAAAGAGCTGAGGAGCCACGGCAGCTGTAAAAAGGAACGGACTCGTAGGCTTTGTGTTAACAGCGAATTGCTTCGATTTAAACAGACACCTGCAGTTTGTGACCAGTTTGCCAGAGTCAGTCGACATTTGTGTTAGTGCACGTTTGAGTTTGTGCATCCTGAAAAGCAGAGTTAAAACAACTACGAGACCTTGGCAGCACAACTTGAGAAGCATCCATGGAGTTTGTTTACAAGCCTACCTGGGCTCGCCGCTTCGCTCTTCATCTGCACAAGTGCATCCCCTGAAACCTGCTCTGTCTTTACAGTACGACTCAATTCCGGTGTGTTTTGTCTTCATGTACCGGACGCTGCACTCGTGAACGCAGAAAGGAGGGAACCTGCACGCAAACAGGGTCCCGTTCGGTAAGAATAATAATAGTAACAATAATAATAATAATAGTAATAATAATAATAATAATAAATATTGTAACGTGGGATCACCTGTCCTGGGCCGTGCGGGCACAGCCCCCAT
>VZTE01000118.1:770558-794405 GCA_013397775.1 Eulacestoma nigropectus
CGGGCGGGGAGCGGCGGTGCAGGCTCGTGTCCAGGGAAACAGGGCATAACACAGGTAAAACATAACATATATAACACATATAGCACATATATAACACAGGTAACACATATACATGTAACACATGTAACAACATATAAAACAGCTGTAACATGTAACACGCATGACAGCATATAACACAACAGGCATAACACATAGTACATATAACACATAACATTTAGCACACATAACAAACAACACATATAATGCACATAGCACATATAACACACACAGGACATATGACACACATAGTACATATAACACAAAATAACCACCCTGAGGAACAGGTTCAGTGTGTTGTGTTTGATCCCCTGGCAGTGGGAGGTGAAGCAGCCTCATGGTGCCCCAGCACCGAGTGCAGCATGATGGGATTCCCAGATCCTTATAAAAGTAGCAGATAAATATTTTGGGTTCTAAATGTGTGAGGTGTGAGTGGAAAAAAGGCAATGGTGAGGCATAAGGGCGCTTCAGCAGGACCCTCGGGTCCCCCTGCATGGCAGGGAGCACAGGATGCTCCCATTGGAAAGCCCTGTGCCCACACGGTGGGTATTGTTTGATGTATCTCTGTGTACAAAAGTATCGAGTGGCTGGCAGGACCTTTGAAAGCAATTAACTCTCTGGAATTAAATTCAGATGTAAGTTATGATTTCCTTCCCCTCTATTTTTCCTTGCCCCTCTCCTCCCCCCTTCCTTCTTCTCCTTCCATGGGTCATCTTGAAGATTAAAGAACCTGAGGGAGAAAAAAGTTCTGAGGTTTGTTTGGTTTGGGTTTTTTTATGGAAAAACAAGATGATCAGTACTCTGTAAAACCGGACAGCTTAAAGTAATCTTCAGCAGCGTTCATGCTGACTGTAGTTACTAATCCACACAGTGTTTACTAGGACTTTTGCAGAAATTGGGGTACAATAAGAAAATGTTTACACCTGAGAGGGATATTGCACCTTCTGAGCACCCACTCCACCCACAAGTATCTGAATACTGATGCTTTCGTAGTCATTTTCTTCTTAGTTCTAACCCAGGGCAGAGCAGTGAAAGGATTTTCCCCGTGGGAACAAATGAATTGTTTGTATGTCTGGGTTTGTTTCTATTCACGTCTCTCTTTTGGACCGCAGAAACTACTGCACAGGCCTGGGTGAGGAGATGCCTGGATGGTGGAAATGAGGAACCAGGAGAGGACAGGGACAGTTTAGACATATTTTTTCTGCTGATAAAAATCTCAGTGAGTGTGTGACCTCCAGACTGTGTCAGCTCTGTGCTCAGTGAGCCTTCTGGGAGAGTTCCTCAGCGTGGCCCACAGAGCACAGTTCTGCCCGCATTACATCCTCTGTTCGTGTTGTGGCTACTTCTTAGCTTCCCTTACCCTCCACCACCTTGTGCTTGTTTGAAAGTTTGCTTTGTACTCACTGATTACTCTTGTTTTCTGCTCCTGAGTGCTGCATCTCACCTTCCGTCCCAGAGAAATGATGGTGCAAGATGGGATGTCCTGGAAATCAAATGCAGGGCTTGGTGCTGGCAGGTCCTTCTTGCCGTGTCAGGAGCTGCTCACTCCATGTTGGATAAGGGCTGCCTCTCCCTTCACAGGAAAACTTGCAGGTACTTGACAAGCACCATGGGCTGAATAACGGCTTGAACCCATCCTGCTTAGTTAAAGAGGTTGCATTTATGTCCATGAGCAGCAATAGAAAGGTTTAAGAAATTAGTTTATATTTGCATGGAGGCAGCTGTGTGTGAAAACAAGACAGGAGACTCCTCCTCGAGGAGGGGAGTGCATGAAATAATACAGAAAATCTCTTCGAAAAGCTGTTTCTGTATTAAAAGCTCATGTAGTGGTTCTGTGTTGTCTGAGACATTTGCATAGAGGCTTCCTTCCTTCTTCGAGGCTGTTTCCTGCTGCTGGTTGCTCATATTATGGGTTCTGTTGTCCAACTTAAGCATAATGGTAGGATTTTAGGACAAAGGGGAAAGGAACGAGAAACAAGACCACCTCTAATTTCAAATCTAACGCGATCATTTTCTGAAAGAAGCAGTGACTGAACAAACCGTCCTCACTGAACAGGTGTTGGGCTCCACCCTCTCCTCCCTGCTGTGCTGGAGCTCAGCACTGCAGCCCCATGGGTCACTGCGGCCTCTGAAGTCACTTAGAAAGAGCAGTAGGGAGCAGGAGAGTCCCTGCATGTTGCTGCTGCCTGATTCAGGGCAGGAGGTTTCCTTCAGACGGGGGGAGGTGCGGATACTGAATACAACTCCTTTACACGGAGGAGTATGGGCTGTGCTTCCTGTGCAGTTAGAGCTGAGTCTACTTTCCCCCTCCTCTTCCTGTTTGAGACTGTGCTGTGCTTTAGGAGCTCATTGCTACCTGTCCCTTTATTGTGTTGAGCAGAGGAGTAAATTGAAACCTCACCTCTGTGTATTTCAAGCAATCTTGTGTTGGCATCTTGGACACCTCAAGCCATGTGGGCAAAGACAGGGAGATCAAATGCATCTTTATGCATTTTGGTGTCGTGTGGGGAAAGCTGCACACTGTGAACTCCTGCACAAATGATTATGAACATGCCCTCTCCTGAGCAGCAAGGGGCTGGGGGTGACTCACTTTGGAGGTGGATGGTCCCCACAGCCAGGGGCAGTGGACCACTGGAATGTCCCTATGGAATGTTCTCTGGAACACATTTGTCTGTGGGGTGAGTGCCAGTCTGACAGCCTTGCCTGCATCCTCCCTGTTTCCTTTAACTGGGTGTAGCCCAGCTGAGCCTGTTTAATGCCCTGTCAGGGTTTGTGCCTTGTCAGCGCTTGATTAGCAACCCGGGTTTTGCAATGGCAAGCGGTTGTGGAGCTGCTGGTCCTGAAAGGCTGCGTGGCTCAGAGAGACAGAGTTTATGAAGATTTTATAATTTTTAATTGAATATTTAACTAAAAGAATAGGTAAGCAGTAAACTATTTAACCAAGTTTATTTTTAACTAACTTTAATTTTAAAGAAGAAAATGCTTGACCGATGTCCCATTTGCAGGATGTTTAATTTTTCAAGAACCTTTTAAAAGGACAGACAGTATGTAGTGGATCTTCATGTTGATCACTTGAGGTGCTCATCTTAAAAGTAACACGTTTGTTCTTAGGACAATCTTGTTTCCTGGTGCTCATGATGTCACTGCAGTGTTGGTGGGTTTTCGTCTTGTCTTTGACATAAATAATTTTTCAGGGAACTGGAAGAAAGATGGTACGAGCAAGGCCCTAAAAACTGCATTACATGAACCAGTAATTTAAAAACCCAGTTCGTGGTTTGCTGGTCACTGTAACACAAAACTAAAATTAAGACTGAAGCCAACGTGGAGTGCAGGGTGTGATCAGACTCTCTTTGTGTTGCTCACGAAAACCAAAGCAGAGCTAGAAATCTTTTGTAACATTTTAGTATATTACTACTTCTTGGTAGACTTCAACTTTAAGCAAATTTTGTTGTGACACTTTCATATAAGAGGAAGCTAAAAAGGGGGAAATGTAATTTCAATCCCACCCTCAGTGTGAAGAATTCGAAGCTCCATCTTCTGACTCCCAACAAACAGGCTAATTACTGGTTGAACACTCACATGCCAGAAAGAGAAAATAAGAATTTACTGTGAAGGCCAGTGAGAGTCACCCGGGGCTCTGCTCTGTGTTTTTATTGATTAGCAACGATAAACTGCCAGAGTGTCTCTCTCCTAAGCACCTCCATCCTTCACTGGATCCAGGCTACAGGGGACTTTCAGGGATCACAAGCTGAGCCTTTCCTGTGTTTGCCTTCTGTTGTACATGATGAGGATTAATGGTTGTTACCACCTGCAGAAAATCTTTGATCTTTATCTAAAGCAGGATCAGTGTTTACTCAGTACTGTTAGTTCCCTCTTTACTTCAACTTGCACTGAAACCTTTTGCACAGTGCTGTTGCTAACTCTACAGTAATTCCTCTCAGAAGTCTTTTATCACAAAACAATTTTTTTTCTGTGATCGTTATTTTCACATACAAAAAAACTATACACATGGCAAAGCGAATGCCTCTGTGTCAGCCAGGCAGTAATGGACTCTTTGTGGACACTATCAGGAAATGTGCCTTTTGTTTTCCTGCACCTGTTGCTGAACTACAAATAAAATAATCCAATGCTTTATTAAATAAAATGGGAGGCCCTAATGAAATTGTACCAGCCATTACCAGGAAGTCTATTGAAAACATTCAGCAGCTGCTTCAGTCTCAGTTCACTTACACTGATAGGATTGTTTCACCCTTCTCCTTGTGCTCTGAGTGAGAAGAGCACAGTGCCTTGGACCATCTCACACCACTCTCCTCTCTCTCCCTGGGGAGGATTTGGTCAGAATCAGTAATCAATGATGCTCAGCAATTAAGTACCTTGGACTCGTAGTTGTTAGAAACCAGTGTCCCAGGCCTTGCATCTGAGTGTTTTGCAAACATCAGCTTATCCTGAGTGTGATAAAACAGGTAAAAATCTCCTCTTTGATTCTCATTCTATAGAGAGGGGTTGATCAGAAAGGTTGAGAATCAAATCAGTGAGTCCTTCTCATTAGACAAAATACCTCAGCAGCCTGAGGAATGCCCTGGAGTGAGCTGGGCGTCAGCCTTGCTCAACAGAGTTAAATGTCACCACTGCTTCGCTAAAGGTCTTCAAGAGAATTAATCTGTCTCTGCTGTGTTTAAAAGTCAACACATCTATCACAGCAGTGCTGGCAAGTAGGTGGAGACTCTTTCCCGGGACAGACTGTAATTCTTAACAAGAGCAGCCTCATTTTAAAAGGAAATTCCAGCACTATTGTCCGTGCTGAGCCCTGCATGAAAACCACTGAGAAGCTGCATCTCAACCGCTTTGGATCTTGGGAATTGTTTGATACAGACTTTCTTGTACAAATAGTGTAACTAAGAATGGTGTTCAGACTTGCATGATTAAAGGTTTGGTTTTAAAAATGTATGAGAAGTAGCCAGATGAAATGTCAGCCAAGGAGTAAGTGATACAGCCGTCCCTTCCCACAGCAGCTGGGAAAGGGTAGAAGGAGCAGTGGGAGGACATGCAGGTCCTGAGCATCTCCTTTGTGACCACTGAGTGTGAGCAGGAAATGATCTCCAGAATCTCTCTCCTGCTCTGGTTTTGTGGTGGCTCTGATTTGTGGATCTACTCTGAATTTATCCCACTACAACTCCTTGAAGAGTTTAGACTCGAATATAAGGAAGTACAGCAAACACAAGCTTTCTAGAACTCAAGGAAATAATACATACAGAACTTTTCTATTGGAAATGTTGATCTAGGTCAGGATAAGGCAAATTTTGGGGATGAGAGGGAGGGGAAGGATGGATCCCTGTTACAAACAGCTGGGCTGTGTCATCTACAGTCAGACCCATCGGGACCAAGAGCTCATTTAGGTTCTGGGACAGCCAGCGAAGGTGAAGCCGGGCTTTGTCCTCACCATGGCCCCTCCAGGGAGGGAAACAAGTATGCACATACTGAGACTTAAATTTTCCACAGTGGTATTTTTTCCAGGTGTTTTTTAGGTGTATTTTATTGTGTAAATTGCTTATGTTTGTGGCTGGGATAGAAATTTTGGCATGGACACCGCAAGGGGTACCCAGCTCAAGCAGTTGCCTGAGGGAGGCACAGGAGAGGAAATGGGAATGTTCTGTGACTCAGCTCACTTGAACTAATTCTGCCAACAGATCCAGGAGGGATTCTGGCAGGACTTCCAACTGCTGCCAGTCAATCACCTGCAGCTGGAAGAGGATGTTTCTGTGTTGCCCAGGGCTTTTGATGCCAGCTGTGAGGCTGGAATATTGCTTTGCTGTCACTGTGACCCTGTTAGGAAAGAATTACATCCTTAGAGGAGCTGCAGAGAACCTGGCAAGGCTCTGAGGGCTCAGTGCCACAGTGAGAACTGCTGGGGGTTGCAGGAAGGAACATAAAAGCTAAGCCTGGCAGGTGTTTTCCATTTCTACAGTTCATGTTTACATTGTCTACACTCAGTGTTTACATGGGGCAGATGCTTCTGCCACCACTCTCCAGAGTCCTGGGAAAGTGTAATGAGAATGAACTGAAGAACCGAGACATTCTCCAGTTTTATCTGCCTCTGTTTAAGGAGCCCAGATCGTGACAGGTGAGCTGAGGTTACCGTATCTGTACCAGAGCAGAGCACACTTGGGTGTAACATCTCTGCTAAACACTGATCTGCATTAATATTCATTTGTGTTTTATCAGTCATTATTTAATTTAAAAGAATATATAGGAATAATCGTATCTTCTTGCAAAGAAAAAAATCCAGAAAATTATACTGAGAGGAACATCAGTAAGACCACTATAAAATTTTATTGCAGGAAGGACATTTTAGTAGTGTAGTTATTTGAATAACTTTCCACTAAATATCTGTGTATTTGTTCTCATGAGGTCACCCTAAACTCTACAAGTTAAAAATCAAAATCATTAAGAAGAATGTTGAAATGCCCGATACAAAAATCTAAAGGTGGCCAAGTCCTTTTGTGATTTCCTCTTTGAACTGGAAGTTTTTGTCATGATACCTTAAGTCCACTCATAATTTTACTATTACTGGCATGTTGTAACCACTTCTTTCATTATCTTATTCCAAAATACTTCAGAAGTATTTGAGAATATTTCTAGGAAAACCACCTTACAGTAAGGAGTCATGAAGTTCTTTCCTTAACCACTGACCAGATCTTTCTTACCCCACCTCAGAGATCAGAGCTGTTCTCAGCAGATCAAGTGAGGAGTTTATGGCCAATTCAGTTTCTCGTCTGCAGGAGCCTGGAACTCTGTCAAGGTGACAGCACAAGTGTCTGACGGTTAATTCCGAGACCAAGACACCTGGCCCCAGGTGGGCAGCGCTGGCACGTGGCACACACCCCCTGAACAGGGAGCAGATGGCAACACAGAGTTTTTATTTGACCATTTCCACTTGATTTGCTCAGCAAGGCCCTGAAGATGTTATTTCACTTGGAGGAGGAAACGTATTCGAAGTAAGTGAAAACCACTGCATGAACTTCTAAGGCTTGGCTGCCCTGTGATGCCCCAGTGCAGGCTCTGCTCTCCCCATCACATTGTGCACACCCCAGTCAGGTACAACAGGACTTCGTTAGCTCTTTTAATCACTGATAACACACAAGTGGCCAGGAGTCAATCTGTTTAGTTAATGGGTCCTTTAATTTTTTGTTATATTAATAAAAAAGTGATCCAATTTATCTGTTTCCTTATGGAGTAACTATTCAGGATTTAAGAAGCAAATAAACCATATCCATGAATTGTTTATCAACACACCCATGATGATGTATATATTTGCACAATCTGAAAAATTAGTCTTCATCCAAAATGCTGATGCTGGAAGGATGGGAAGCAATTTAGGATAGGAAAAAAAATTCTCTTACCCTCATCTTCTCTGAGTGGTCTGGGGAGACAATCAACTCTATTAAGTCCTTGAGAGGAAAGAGGCCGAGTTGTAACTTCTTTCATGCACAGTCAGGCAAGACCTCCAGTCCATCCTCCAGAGCCAGCAGGAAGGGATGTGCAGGAGACACCGCACCGGCTCCTCCGCGGGATTTACAAACAAGTTATTAATGGTCATCTCACATCAGCTCTGAGTCACCCAGCTTTGGGAGCACACCAACACTCTCCTGCCTCTTCAGCTTAAAACTACTCCAGTTCCAGAGTACAGAGAGGTTTAACATTAAGGCATCCATACAGCTCTGGTGTTTGCTTTCATTTAATAAAGATCAATTTACTCAAATACATGGAATGTTGGCACAAAACTAAAGCTTCTGTGGAACAGCTACCAATCATACACAAATACTCCGTGAGGTCCTCTCGACTTGCATTTCTCTGATAGATACACCACAACATGGCTTCAATAATACAAACTGAATGCTGGATCAAACCTCTAAATAATAAGTAGCAGTTAAAGTAAATGGTTTGCTTTATTCGTAAATTATGTACAGAATACATTTTTTTATTTAATTATGATGGAGCAGGAGAAAGAAAACAGCCATCATTTCCAAACCATGCTGCTTCCTTTACCTGCTGGAGATGACATCTCTCTGCACGGGATGCACAAAACCAGTTTGGATTTCCTCAGTTGCTGGCACACAGGCTGGAGAAACAGAGAACACTGCAGCCAAATTCAGCACTACCAGCTCCTCTACTGTCAGCAAAATACTTCTGCTAAAACTAGTTTTCTCAGGAAAGTTCTCACAATCTTTTGAAAACAAAATCAAGAAAAATATCAAGAAGGCTGTGGGCTAAGAAGGGCTTTACCTAACTATCAGATGAGTATAACTACGAATAATCTGAGATTTGGTCATTCAACTTTTACCTGGTTGACAAAAGCAAGTTTGAGAAGCTAAACTAATTGACCAGTTATGCAAGTACCAGAAAATGATGTTTTTCAGTACGTTTGAGAACAATCTGGGCAATCTATCAATCAATAAAGAACCTGTCAAATTGATAAAACTTCCATAAATGGATATTAATGATTAACATAGTACCAAGTAATCAAGTTAATGGTTAAAAAAAAATGAAGGAACTAGATATAAAACTGTTTGGTAACACGGATATCTCAGCAAACGAAGATGCTACTGTATGGTCTATGTTTTGGTGATCAGCCAACAAAGAAAATCCAACCATTTGCACATACTTAGTCCCAAACCACAGTGAGTTATGATTTTCCATGTGAAGGCCCACTTTCGGTATCTTCCTCCTCTTCCTCCTCACAATCCCCTTCATCTGTTTGCTGTTCCAGTTCCTCTTTTGTGATCATTTCAAAGTCGTTTCCATTGCCACTACTGTGCTGGGACCTGTCATCTTCGCGCCTGTCACTATCAGTGTCTGAATGTCGCTCTCCTCCTGAGCCATCTGTTCCCGAGTTCCTTGTGGCTTCTGTTTTTCCATCCTCCTCTTCTTTCTTCTCACTATCTGATTTCTCCTCGCTGTCGTATTTTTGCTGCTTTTTGGATTCTGATTTTTCCTCTTTCTTTAAGTCTGCTTTTGGTCCTTTGTATTCGTGTGTGTAGAGGGGCCTGAAGGAGTCAATGAATCCCACATCTGCTGTAAGGTTTGGCAGGAACCAGAAGTGATGCCTTCCTCCAGTGATGAGCCAGATGATAAGGAAAAGGATGCAGCGAGCTGTGTGAAAATAAGGGAAATTTTGGATTTTGTTACAGACACACACAATGTACAACCATGGTGTAAGAGATGTTCAGTGCTAATGCCCACGTCCAGCCAGGGACTGGGGGCTGTTGGGGGAGAAACCCCTCATTCCACAATAGCTTTGTGGAGTAATTTGTTCTTACCACGTCTCCCTCACCCCACTAACCATGCATCTTATCTCTGATTTAGCTCTTAACCCTCTGCTACAGAAAGCTTTAAAATCCTGGTAACACCGTTCTCACCTCTAAATCTGTTTGTGCGTGCAGTTCCGGGTTTGTTCTGTACTTTTTTGTTTAAACAGAGGCAGTAAACGAATCTGCACTACACAGGAAACACCAACAGGGGACACGAGCCTGAGCTCTCTCTCTTTCCGTGGCACAACTGTGACACCCGCTGGCCGGAGGGAAGCGCCACCGGGATCCGCCGGGCTGCGGCTGAACAACGTCCCGGGAAGCAGCACCGCCCAGCTCCGAGCTCAGGGAAGAGCTGGGCTGTGCCTCTGCCCTCTCAGACCCCGCCTGCCGACACTCACCGACGGCAAGGAGCAGAATACTGGCGACAAAGCAGCCGGCACCCACGCTGAGGTAATAAACACCGACACGCATCTCGGCTGGCCAGAGCGGGAACAGCGTCGCGGCTATAACGGCAATCACTGAGCAGGGAGGGCAGGACAGAGGCACGAGAAGCATCATTAGTTTTTCCTGGTACACGTACAGGGGTTCCAGGCTTACTGCTCATTCAAAGTAGTGCCTTTGATTCAGTTAACATCCATACTATTTTAGGTTAAAAAAATAAAATTAGCTGATTTGTCTTATCGTACACAAATACAAGTTCTAGGGTCATAAATGTATCATTCATAACATATTTCATATTTTTACATAACCCACATTTGCCCACTGGACAACTCACTGGTTAGCCTAAGGCAACAGAAAAAAACAAGTTGTGTCTACTCTGACTTACCAAGTACAAGTCCCATGGCAAAAGTTTTAAAGTGAACAGGGTCATAGATCCACACATACACCTACAACAGAAACGATCTGGTTTACACTCAGAAAACAAGCTCTCTGATAAACATCTCACATATTCCCTCACCCAAACACTCACTGCCAGGCTGCAATGCTTGGTGCTGAACAAAAGGCCTTCTGGTCAGCACCCGGGCAGGGCAAGGGGTCGTGATTCCTAGGAAGGGTAACTGACAGGTGATGTAATCCTGAGGAAAACAATCAGACAGCAGAACTGACTGGAAAACGAAAGATTCAGAAATATCACTGAATCAAGGTTTGGTTGTATCTTTACTCATTAACGTTGTTCAGCATGAAGCAAAAAAAAAACTTCTGCAAAAAAAAAGTTTCCCAAGTCCACCAAGTGGAAACAAAAAGTCCTGTGAACTTTGAAGAGATAACACCCAGACGGAACACCTGGAACAAAGGATGCAGCTGGAACGCTCACTGCAGACCCTGTGCTGGGCTCAGATCAGTGCCATTGTACCCTCTGTCCCTCATCACTTTTACCTCAGTGTCTACAGCTGCAACACAGAGCCAAATGTTTGTGTGAGAACTGTGGATCCATTTGAGTCTCAGCTGCTCATCCATAAACAAGAAACTTCTTGGTAAAGAGCAGGATTTTCTGAACTAGAAAAATCTTATTTTTTTCTTAGCAAGCTAAACAGTTTGAATCTGAGCTTCTAACTGTGAAAAGAAGCTGCTGGTTACCAGAAACCAGCAACCCTCATTGCAGATGTGTCAACACCAACTACCGGAAGGACATGTGAGAGGCAGTGGTGATTCCGTGTGATGCAGTAAATATTTAACATTCTGCTTCTCACAGGGTGCCAAAGTTGACTGTATTCAGGTGTAGCTGCTGCCAGTCAGCTGTTCTGTGAGCCCAAGCAAGCTGAACTGGTGCAAGCATGGTGACTGGGCAATAAGTGTGTGATATCCAGTGTATGTAAGTGCAAAATAATGAGGAAAAGGGAAAAAACCCAGCTCTAATGTAAATACACAAGAATTGGCTGTAAAGTAGCTACTACTTAAAAAAAGCTCTTGTGAGTTGCAGATGTTAAAAAACATCAGCTCATTAATAAACAGAGAAGTAAATGATGTTAAGACAAGCAGCAAATACTGTGATATTGCAAATACTGTGCTGCAGCCTCATTTGGAATGGGCACTTCATGTAAAGACGACAGGGAGGATCAGAGCTGGCTGTGATTCCACACAAGGTGGGATGAAACAGAGTAAAACATGTGTAGAAGAACTGAGAAAGATAAAATCAAGATACAAAGGGGAAGCACATTTTCTGCACAAGTGATTTATTTACAGAATTTGCTGCCATGTATGTTTTATAACCAAAGGAATACAAGAATCCTGGGGGAGATTCCAGTACAGCCACACAGCATCAACACAGCACAGTAAAACTTACCACTTATCCCAAATTTGAGAAGCACAAATGTGGCTCTGTACATTACAGAGCTGGTAAATAATTAAATTCTTCGTCTTCCAGAACAGCAAAACACAGAGAAGTATTTAAGGCCACAGTTTCAGTGGTAAAGCCAGAATGAGCATTCAGGAATGCTAAAGGGTCACCTGTCTGCTCAGATGACAAAGCCAGGCAGATATTTTTTATTTCCCCTCCTGCGACCGAACACAGTGTCCTGGAAGGCTTGTTTGGTTTAGAACAATTCTGGCACAGCAGCAGTGGCTGTGGGATAAGTTGGGCCGGAGGTACCTCAGGAGTCTCTGTCCCACCCTCCTGTCCCAAGCAGGGTCAGCTCCACCAGCCCCTGCATCCACCCCAAGGACAAACATTTCACCTCATGGCCACCGACACCTCAACTACTGGTTAGGAAGTTTTCTTTGGGATTTTTTTGAAGTTACTGTCCTATATTTACCTGTCTTTAACCTCCTTGCAAATATCTGAAAATCTGGTTTTAAGATCAGACATCACATTGCCATTAATTTTTCTTTCAACGACACGAAGGAGTTCACGGAAATCCAGTAAATTAAGCTGTTGTCTGACAATAGCATGGTGACACCCGAAGTTGAAAAGCACCTATAAATCTTACCTCATTTCCATCCAAGAAAACTTGGTCTTCATGTGGCTCAAGCTTAAATTTCCTCTTAGTTTCCTTTTTCTTGGGTGTTCCTGGGGTGTCATCCTGAGGACAAACAAGTATTTTATCTATATCTAATATATTATATGTATAAATTATAATATATATAAAAATACATATACAAATCATTATAAATTACAAAAATTTAAGATGTTTTAATTTCTGTATTTAATATTGTGTATTATTTTTACAATATATTTTTATTTAATTTATAGTATCTGTTTATATATTTAATCTGATAACTTTTCACAACTTAAGACCACATTCACACTTTTTTTTTTTAAGTAAAGATACTTTATTTCCTCCTGTTCTTATTTATTACCAACTGGGTACCTCAAAAATCAAGTAAAATTGTAAGTAAAGGGAAATTTCTTAGTTAGTGTCTAAGGACTGGACTATGACTTCAGGATTACACTGTGTTGTCAAATACCTAGCAAAGCTGGGCTGATATTAACAGGAAATCTGTACAGGGATCAAGAACAGGGATCAACACTTCACCATCACTGACTTTGTTAGAATTACTTGCTATTTTAGTGCCATATTTACCAAACGGGCACCCTGGCAGAATCAGTTTCTGCCCATTTATTCTTTGTCCTCCTCAATCTCTCTTTGGATCTTGTGCTTCCTCTTCTCTGTCTCCTGTTTCCCTCTCTTTGCTTATTTTGTTGTGAGAAATTAACTTTGTGATTTTGGTCCTGTGTTTTGTTCAAGTTCCTACCCACTGGCTTATATAATCCACTAAATATCTGTTCAATAAGTAATGATTAGTTTAAAAATTAACATACATTTAATAATGTACCTCCCCTGATGACAGTGGATTGGAGGAGTTCGTTACTTTCATAATCAGCATTCTGCAGTACCTCAAGAGCTGAGTAATCTTACACTGTGCTGGGACTGCAGTGGGACTGTTCTGTTTATAATTCTTTTATTCCCCATTTAGGTTTCTTCTGACACCCAAACCTTTGTAGACAGACTATAACTCTTAGTAGATGTGCCATTGTTTCACTTAGGAATGTCTGAATGGGAATAACTTTGGAGCACTATCCTACTAACACCCACTGATTCAGACCACTGTACATAGAAGAAACACCATATTCACTCATCAAGTTTCTCCTGCAGTTTCCCAACATTTGAATTTAGAAATTCTGTTCTGCTAATAAGAAGTAAGCAATAAAACCAATCAGGAGTGAAAACAACCCCAAACCACATTAAAACCCATACAGTAGTAGTAGTTTAAACTTGGAAGATCAAGTGAAAGGAGGCGGGATGCAGGTCAGTCACGGAGCTGTTACACAGCCAGTTACAGGCCCCACATACCAAATGTGACATTCCAAACATTCTTGTTACCAAACACGGCAAAACTGTTTGTGTTTCATTTGTGCAGCTGCACTGGTTTGGATGTTCGGTCATATGCACATGTGTCATTCTATGGTAACTGATCTACACAGCCTCCCTGCCTGCTGCCACTGGAGAGAAACAGGTTTTGATTAACTCAGCCCACATTAAAAGATGACAAGGTACAGAAAGGCCAACTGAAGCCTCTTTTTTGATCTAGACTAAAATAAGACTAACTGAAAAGGTAACAAAAAAAAGCAGCATATTTTAGAGATGAAAACGGGGGGAAAAAGCAAGGCGTATTTTAGAATAACCAACTTTTGAGCCAGTGCAATCTTAACCATCAGTTGATGTATTTGTTACAGGTTTGTCACTTCTCTTACACACACTGTACTCACCTTCTTACACTCATCTTTTTCACCATCCTTTTTCTTTTCCTTTTCTTTCTCCTTCTTCGATTTTTCATCTTTGCCACTTTCCTTCTTGCTCTTTTTCTCCTCTTCTTTCCCGCTTTCAGCCTTTCCTTTTTCCTTTTCTTTCTTTGTATCCTTGTCAGGTTTCATTTTCATCACTTTCAATGCTCGATGAAAGAACTGCTTTTTCAGGAGTCTTAAAACGAAGAAAGTTAAATGATTCATTTAAGTGCAGCTGTGAGAACAACATTTACACTCAATTATGTTATTAGACACCATTCTAGATCACCTCTCTAACATAATCATGACCAGCATGACTGAAAGGCAAGGTCACCATCATCTGCTCTATTTACAGCTACATACACCAGACCTAATTATTTCATGTCTTGCCTGTTGCATTGCTTTTTTTGGTTCATCTGTTCAAAACTGGGTAAAAACTGTACTTTTCTGTGGCAGCATTTTGCAGATATAAATGAACACACAAGATGTAGGATACAGAAAGCCACCAGATCCATTTCATTATCTTTCCTATTAATGCAATTCCTGCAATATTTATTCTCAAGTTCATGTCAACGCATTTCATAGCCAAAATAAGGAAGTGGACATACAGCTCATCAAGATCATTGGTAAGTGATGCACAGTGAACAGAACTGCTCTGTTGAAACTGTGGTATGTATGCAAGTATTTCCTTCCCGTCAGCTACAAACAGACCTTACCGCAAGTGCATGTATTACCTATATATGTATGTAGATATAAAGATATAAATGCATGGCTAGCAGGGCACCAGGATGTAGTATTTGGTATTCTTAAGGTCGTCACCAACCAGAAACAACCTTGAAAGAAGCACAGCTGAATTCCCAACAGGAAGAGCAGTACAGAATCCTGCTACTCAGACAGCAAGGACAGAGAGATTTGAGAGCTCTGACCCTACTAACTTCAAATATTGCCAAAATTCCAGAAATTCATTTGGTTCACCTTGCTGCCTCAAGAAGTGCAGTGAAAGCCTGAGAGAGTTTTGGGAACAAAAATAGTAAAACTACACCACTTCCACACTCAAACACAGCAATAAAAATACAATCATTATTTTTGCATACATACAACCACTAAAGTTTTAGGATGCACAAAGCCCAAGTTACATTGGTTCCTAAATAACTCTAACACCTGGACAACTACAGTCATTAATGACACTGATGAAGTAGCCTGGGTCATACCTGTTGCAGTAATCAACTACAGACTCTCGGGTTGTAAAGAGAGCCTCCTCTCCTTTCTTGGCCTTTGCCCACTTAGAATCCAGGAGGCAATCCACAGCTTTTGAGGCTAGAGGAAAAAACAGAATTAAAAATGTATTAAAATTTTTTTCAACATTTAGTCTATGTTCCTTGAACCACAATGACCAGTCTGTTCTGGTGATGTTCCACATCCTTTCAGTCTTTCAAGTAAGACTAGTCAATATTCTGAAATATATTCCTGACAACACACACCTTTAAATCACAGAGTGAAAACTTTATTGCATTTACTCCAGGCTAGTGAGATTAATTTTATGACTTCCTAATACCTTGGTAAGTTTTCAAAACCAAACTCTAAGATCAGTACTTATTAGATAAAGAACTATTAATAAAAATAAAACAGCCTCTCCCACCCTCCAAGTACAATGTTCGAAGAAACCTTAATTCTCTGGTTAAAAGCAACCCTACCAATAAAATAATCAACTCGGTGGCCCATCATGTTGGTGGATTTTGTTGGACAGTTGAAGCGCAAGTATTTAGCAACAGCCTTCTCCTCCTTGAATGGCTCACCAACTTCCTACAGTGGGAAAAGTCAAAAATTATTAATACAGTTTTAAACACATAAGAAAATCACTCATTTGGGCTTAAAAAATCAGGTATTGCAAAGTCTTCATTATTTCACAGCAATATATAAATAACAAATAAAATATAAAGGATGTGAAAATAAGTCAAGTCATTTTTCCTGAGAACTTTCTGTCTACATGAAGCAAAAAGCAGGAAATCTTAAGTTAGATGAACTGAAGGTAAGGAGTACAAACTCCTTTAGCAGATCTGTAGAAAGAGCAAACTAAAGGAAAGCCTAAGGAAGGCAGCACATGGGAAGCTGCTTAAGGCACACAGCTGGGATGGAAACAGTTGTGAAGCTGGGAACAAAGTAAAAATAGAGTGAGGAATGAGTGTGTATGAAATGACAGCAATTTAGGCACTCTGACAGAACACAGAGCAGCACAGATTTCACACGAAAAGGAGAAAACCATGTTGAAAAGAAGCTGAAAGATTTGGCTAGAAAATTTCTTTGCCACTGCATGACTACAGAATGAGATTTTAGAGTACCCTTGAGGAGATTCTTCCAATCTACAGAGTAGAACATCAGGATGAAAGCACAGCAGGATGAAGTATGAACATCAAAACCAGTGTTTTATTGAAAGGGAGCCCTTAGTCTGCACACATTCACAAATTCTGTGCTTTTACCACCTTGCAGAGAGGTAACAGAACTCTGGGATGTGTAAGGCAGAAGGATGGAGATGGGTATTTTCAGTTATGTAAAATTAAAATCTAATATTTGCAAGAAGGGAATGGAAGAACTTTCTAATGTTCCTGCTTCACAAAAACGTATCTGAAAAAAATGTAGGTTGGGATATTAAACTGACTTATGCTAACTTCTTCAAAATTCTTTTCCATAAATTCTTTTAATCCATAAGGGTTAATTCTCCAACCCCCCTGCTACTTGTGCATCAGTAACACAGAAACACCGGGACAGCTTTCCACACTGCAGTGCCTTCTCTGTACCCATTCCTCTCACGCTGCCTGAAGAAACAGATCATATAAGCCACAAACCAGATTGGTCATTTACAGGAATAAAAGTTTCACAGTCTATTTAAAGACTTAATTTTCCTAAAGGTCAATAAACATATATAACCTCCATTACTGCTTTTAAGATGTATAATCATAATATCACAAGCAGCATGTTAAATGGAAATGCAAGGTCAAATAGATGTGGTTACACCAGAATAAAAGCTTCAGATGGTAAGAGTTGTTAATTTTCAACAGTTCGAACAGCTAACTTTCAAAACCTACTGGTTAATGAGTATCCCTCTAGAGGAGATTGTTGTTTTTCCTATCTGAGGAGAATTTTGAAGAGAATAATACAGACACAAGGTATCCAAATGACCAAAAGACTCCATAGTCGTTAGTTCTGAGATTTTTAAAAAAAGTCTAAATCCTCCATATGAAAGGAGAAATATTCTCACTCACCAGTTAGTTTCAAAAACATGTGCCCAAATTAGGCTAGATGATACTAACAGTCCTCAAATGGATATTACCTCCTTCTGCATGTTCAATCTTTTCTTTTACTTCTAAATTTTAAAAATCTGTATTGAACATCAGATAAGGAAACTATTCCTTGACAGTGCATGTATGCACATAATTTATGTGGCTTCAGGTCCTCTTATATGGTACAATTGTACCAGTAACTGTAAATCAAACCAAACCACCAAACTTGGTACCAGAGTAATTTAACAGCAACAAAAGGAGCTCCAATGCACTGAAATAAAACAAGTGACTGTGTCCCATCATTACCATGCGTGCTAAGGCACCAGGAAACTGGGGAGTGCAAGCAGCAACTGTGTGTGAAACACTGCTTTTCTAGTCATTCGTATCAGCAAATGAAATTTGGAACAATTCACAGGGCAAATGTTCTTCACAGCACAGACAGTAAAACAGAGAAGCTACAGATATTCACATCACTGTTAATTCCTCTGCTAAGGTGGTTTTTCTCCTTCTTCCTAAAATATTTATGATCCTGCTGGGTCATGTGATGCACTACACAGGCAGCGGCTGGCACCAGGAGATTTTTTTTATTGCTCCTTTCTCTCTATTGCTTTGTCCATGAGGGATAGTTTCATAACAGCCCAAACAAAAAAAGCTTCCCTGTGAGAGAGACTGCCACAGTTTAACTGAGCTCATTCTGCGAAAGTGTCCCCTGCAATTTAATCCCCATTTTTCATCCTATTTTCATCCCTTTGTTTGCAGAGCCAGGCTTCTGTTAAAATATGAAAATAGATGACTGACAGAAAATATATTATATTCCATCAATAAATGAAATCGGCCAAAGCACTGGCAAGTTCATTACCATGGGCACAACTTTTAAAAGTTGCAGTTCAACCAAATTTTGTGTTCAGTTGTAAAAATAGCCCAAACCCAGGCACCTGAAGCGTCCTTAGACATTTAGGAAAAGATTATACAAATTAATCAAGGGATAGTTCTGAAAAAATTACAAAGCTTTAAACCAAGTAACAAAGTCTTAAGAAGAGTATGAAAATTTCCTGCTATTTAAAGTTTGCTTTTATAGGAAGGACAGAAAGATTCAAGGAACGTCTTGTGTAATCTATTTCTAGAATGTTGTAGAATGTTAAAATTCTGTGATTAAACTATTATAAAATAATAAAAAAATAGGATAGTGTCAAATACTTCTAACCTAGATTTTGTTATAGACTCTTAGATCTACTTTAGTTTTGTATATTGAAAAATGTATGTTGTCACTAGACAGCATGTAAAACTTAGAGATTTACAATCCCTGGTAATTTACAAACTCTGGCCATGAAAAATAAAATCAAACCAAATTTCTTACTTGTCTAGACAAAAGAACTCCACCTACTGACAGGAAAAGTAGTGCTCAGCCTAATGACTTGCTAGAAATGCAAAGACATTTTAAATTTTTAAGAATAATTCTCAATCACAATTCTGCCCTATATGAATTCATAAAAGGACATTGAGATTTTCAAACCCAGGGACCTTCCACTGAAGTGAGGGGAAAATCCTAATGTAATTTACCATTATCTCCCAAATCAAAGTACAGCACAGTGCCTTCTGGACTCCAATACATTGATGTAGTTTCCAGTTAATTCAACCCCCAGCTGGGACTGCAGCACCAGAGGGGCCTGAACACATCACAAATAACATCTGAACTGAGCTACTGAAACCAGTGTGCCCATGAGCTTCCTTCTCCCCCTCAGCTCTACTCAAGCATGACTTATTCAGGTTTTCCTACTCCTGGAACACTCAGTGGATGACAAAAGGGCAGAGCACATTTCTGGTTTGAAAATTGCATTCATTTTAGTCCCTCTTTGCATCACAGTTGCAAGAAGACAGGTATGACCTGACACAGGACAATTTCCTTCCACAACCTGGTAACATAAACAGGACTTCTGGAAAATCAGAAGAGAGTAAATGATGAGTGTCACTAGCAAGACAAGTTATTCTGTGTGCAGACAAATGCATTACAAGGATTTATGCTCCTCTGTTTCAAAGGCGTCATCAAAATTCTTTTATTCCAATGAAACAAGTATCTAAGTTGATTTCTTTGCTCTTAGATTTTCAGAACACCATCCCTCAAAGCAGACTGTTGAAGCCTAATTGTTTATCCAGTTTTCAGATTAAGGAAAAGAAGAAATTTAAGCACATTTATCATGTGGTGCCTGTTTTTCAAGCTGAGAGGTTACGTCAAAAATGACAATCTGTCAGCCCAGGTTCCATTCCACACATCTCTCCTCATTGTGAAGACACTACAACTGCATTAGCCTACTCTTCTCTTCTCTGAAAGTGCTGAGCACATCACAGCTTGGGCTGAACTGCAGGATTATCTTTTTCCCTTCCCTGTTAACTGTCAGGACCTCAGAGTGGATGTTCTGTGGCAGGGGAATGGGTGATGCTGAGATATTTGTACTTTGCCCAAAATAAACCAACGTGCCATAGACAAAGAAAAAGCACACAAATTGGCATGATTGGAATGGGTAGGGGGGAAACAAACACACCAGGGTGTTAGGATTTGCTCTTAGGACTCCATCTCTATTTTCTTCAGTGACTACCAAACATAAACTTGCCGGACTCCTGCACTGATGACCAGTACAAGGACCGCCCCAGGTCTCTTAAAAGAAACTGTGGCAGAGCCATGTGGAGAAACCAGTTTTTCTGGATTACCATGGCCATGTGCTAGTCACAAAACATTAACTTTTCTTTATTGAAAAAGGTTAGCAGATGTCTTCAGTGTAGTACATATCCTATGAAAAAAGAAGTATCTGTTTTCTTCCCTCTTTCTTTTCAACCATTGCTAATTTTTTTGAGCAAAAACTGTAAACATACAGAGGTCTAAAACAGATCCAAGAAGCAATGCAGAGTATTTTGAAGCCAAAACACGCCAGCTTCAGTCCCCTTCCAACCCCAGGCCAGCTGTTTTGACTTTTTCCCTTCTCACCACCAAAAATGTAACTCAAGATTCCCAAAAGACTGATTCTTGTTTTAATGACAACTCAGGCTGCTACTTTTAATTCCCATTTTCCTACTTTTTTTGCCCCCTTGATCTTTTTTCTTCCTCCTCTATCAGCTGACACCACTCAGCTTTCAAAGACGTAATTTAACCATTCTTCCTTGTTATCATCCAACTCATCTTTACTAGTATTTATGAAGAAAATAAAGCCAATTGGGCAAGCTGGACTAAAATATGCGTTACTGGAAAACCATTGCTTTGTCCTTTCTGCAGATCCTTTTCAGAGTCATTCACACAAAACTGCAGCACAGGAGCAGCAATGCAGCTGTTGCATTTTCCTTGCAGCAGAACCCAGATCATGACAGGACACAACTGCAGGCTACAACAGTTAATGATTAGTAGATGTCCTTCATCAGGAGAATCTCAGAGCTTGAATCAAAGGAAAAAAGTCAACAAGGAAAGTACCTGTCATTAATGGCACTGATGCCACCTCAGCCATCAATTTGCAGTGAAACATTGACCCCCAAACTGCCCAGGAGCTGTTTTCTCTGTTTTCAGGAGCAGTATTTATGTGCATCAACATTTCTGGAGTGCAGGACACAGCACCAAGGGGCGACACAAGCGCTGTTAATCCTAACGCAAAGATCAGCCCAAAATCTGACACGGGCAGACTAAAACTGTGCACGTGGAATCCAGCCAAGGTAATGAAAACGTAATGCCTATTTAACAGTCAGACTGCAGAGCTGCCAGCACTGTGCCACGTGTTACCCGGCCCAACGCCTGTCAAAGGGAACCAACGCTGAACATTTCGTGGTTAAATGAATATTTCAGGACACATATGGAAAAAAATACAGTTCCAAGACACGAAATAGCTTTGCTCAGGTTGCTGGAGTAACAGGCATTCAAAGCCATCTCCCATCTTTTGAGATGTATTTTGTCTAAAATAAAAAGATTAAAGTAGCCATTAGACAACACATGTTGTTTTTCTTTCAGTAAGTCCTTTATACACAGCAAGCATTCTTGATTTCAGACATCTGAATCATGTGGGAGCCACTAGGTAAGCAACCTGCATCCTACAGACCAGCCTCCTTTCACTATGGCACGTCTGAATTAATCTCTGTTGATTACAGTTAAATTACCATCAGGAATGACACTTAGAGAATTTTATCTCTAAAATATCTTCATTCAAACTTCTGAAGTTAAAATTTTTATAACTTTTGCAACTTTCAAAGGAAGAGTCTAAGCTATGCAACACACATTGGGCAATGTGTCTTTTGATGAAAATGCATTCCATAAAACACATCCTTCCTGTGACTGCTTCCAACGGGAAACACAGACTAGGCTAGACAGAACTTTGAACTATTTTTTGAGCCTTTTCCCATGTCTAACTTTCTAACCTAACTACCACAATTCTCATCTTGATGGCAGGCATAAAATCCTATAAAATTCACTCCAAACCCAGGTTCTGTGCCCATGGCTTTTCTAACTGAACTCCATTACATCAGCCTGTTCCACAGCTAAATATGCCAACTTCTCCCAAGAACCTCACTCTTGTCAAGAAATACAGCTCTGTTTAATGACAGCAGGGTATTCAGATGCCAGACTTGCGTGCAGTACGATAAATAATCTCTTTAGGGGGCCAACATCACCTTAAATTAAGAACACACTGCTAAAACACTTGAAGCACCTACGAATAAAAATCCCACACTTCATTTTACAAGAAGACACTTTCAGCATGAGCCTGAAAACGTGATAATCATACTGCAAATATGCCAGTAAAGTTCAAAAAGCTTAAGAAAAACGAAACCCAAAACCAACTACCAAGAAAAATATGAGTTGTTTTATTCACTGACCAATTAAGATCACCCCTTGGGCATTCACCAGTATTCTTTGTTCACTGTCTTGTCTTCCCATTGTTGTTGACCTACACTGGGAACCTATGAAGATACACATTTATTTGCATAATTATATCACAAATTTAGGCCACGACCTTAAGTGTTAAAACTCAGACATCAATTTAATTACTAACAATCTGGGAAATACTTTTACTGCTAACAGGCTGGAAATTAAGTATGTGCTTAACTGCCTGCAAGACCACAGCCTTGGGTGTTATACAAACATTAAACTACATTTAAATTTGGTTTGATGGATGCTTTACTGAGCTGTCATCAGCCTTGGAAAGGGACAACCTATAAAAATCTCAAAAAGAGAATAATTCGGCTATGTTTCACAATAACTCATTGAATGCTGTGATGGATAGGGCTCGTTCAACAAGATTTTGATTAATTACTCCTTGCATTTCTCCCCCTGCTTCGCTAATTTGAATTACAGGAAAAAAAAGGAACCTTTACAAGTACAGGCAGATCTCCATCTTCCTGGGGGAAGGGAAAGTGGGCTGGGAAAGGGGAGGATGAGAAAGGAGAGAGGGCAACCAAGCAGAAGGGCGACATGTGAAGCATACATTGTTGAACGGCTCTGTGATCTCTCTCGTGAATATTATCTGCTCTTACAGCAGAGCAATAAACCCCAAACAAACATTATTTAGGCTGAGTGTTGATAACACGTAACAGTAACGGGCGTTATGGTCACTGACACTGTAAGAACGCCCAAAACATGCATTAAAAACTCTGCAAAACTCCCTGTAAAAATTGCGCCTTGACATATCATACTCCCAGGTAAATGAAAACACTGAAGCAGCCCTCAGTTTGCCTCTCAATGCCACCACACAATTATCGCTACATTTTAACACGATCTCAAAGCTGATTAGGTCTATTTTTAAGCGCGCCTGTTTGTTTATTTTTTCCAGACACAAATTTCCTTTCCTTCCCGCATCATTTCCTGGTTGGGACACATTTGCTTTTAAGATGCTTTTACCATCTGTCCCACGTCTTTCGCTTACGATCCTTGGGCCGGACACGCCGGGTGAAGGTGCAGCTCCCGGGTGTTTTGGTGTTACCCGCACTAAGCTATTGTTCGACACTGATAACGGGGGAGATTCTCAGTGTAACAAGGCTATTAAAAATAGGGAACAGCTCCAAATCTCATTTTTTGATCACAGAGAGACGAAGAACTTCTGAGAGCGCAGAGCCCATGGGGATGAAGCGGGGGCGCCTCTGATGTGCCGAGGGGCCCCGCCGGCCGCCCCTCAGCCCCGAAACGCTCCTAACTGAGCTCCCCCGCTCTGTTTTCACAGCGTTCACCAATGTGCTAGAAAATTCTGAGGAAAACCTGCCAGCCCGGGCTCCCGCCCCGGCCTGAGGTGCTCCCAGAGCCCCGAGACTGGGGCGCTCTCCTCCCTCACCGCGGGCCGCCCGCAGCCGCCGCCTCGCAACAGCGCCGGGCGGGAAGGCCGCGGAGGAAGCCGCTCTGAGGACGGGGAGGGGGGGAGCCGCCGGGCGGGGAGGGAGGGATGGAGAAGGGGGAGTCTCGGGTACCTGGACGCGCTTCCTGTGCCGCCGCCGCTCCGCCATGTTGTCCCCGTCCGCTCCGGCGGTGACGCGCGCGGGGGGG
>VZTE01000118.1:797891-865121 GCA_013397775.1 Eulacestoma nigropectus
GGAAGGAAGGAAGGAAGGAAGGAAGGAAGGAAAGGAAATTCCCCAGCAATCTGTTAGGAGCCATTTCCTAGATTATCTGCAGATGGTAGCACACTGCAGGCTCTGGAGTGACCTCCCTTTTCATCCAGTCAGCTTCAACACTGAATGGGCTCAGAATATAAGGAACATGGGCCTTGTGCTGCACAGCATCACATACTGTCAAGGCAGGTTCAGATAAAATCCACCCACAAATACATGAGTCATAACTCAGAAACATATTCCAATGTAGACATATCCTGAGTCACTTCCATCCCAAAATCTTATAAATATTTAGTTAGCCACTTAGCTTTTAATTTAGCAGAACAACAAAGGTTTATTAGACAAATCTCCATAATTATCTTTCAATAAGAAAGTTCTTAAATACTTCCACTCTTGCAAGTTCCTTTTCATTTCTATACAACCCAGAATTATTTGCTACATATAACTGACAAAAATCCTAATTGAACTAAAAACTAATTTCTCTGGTTCTTCTCTAATTAATTGCACCTATTTCTAATACCAGCTTTGTTCATTGTAAGAATATATTTTCATTTAAACAATAACTGGTGAGCCCTAGTAAGGATATATCTCTCCTGATGTGGGGTGGCACATCAGCTCTTTCTAAAGACCACTCAAGACTCAGGTCAGTCAGACCATGCTGGAATAAGTGAGGATGTACATGGACATGTAAATGAAGAATACATCAATACATTTTCTGGAAGAACTAGCTGATGTTTTGGAGAAAAGTCTGTATAAAAAAAGCTTGCTTACATCTCTGTTTTTGCCAGTGGCAGAAGGGGAGGATAAGAATTATAATGTTTAAGGTATAGCCTTAGGAAAAACTATCTGTTATTGTTTTATAAAATCATAAATTTGTTGTTATGAGTACAAGTGTTTGAGTTAAAAATATTTTTTATATAAGGATGCAAGGCTTGAGTTTACATCCCTTCATTTAACAGGTTGAACCAGAAGCCAGCGAGTGCTTTACAAACCATCTTCCAGTGCAGAGTGTTCAGGGACTGCTGGAGTCCCATGAATCCCAGCTGCACAGTGCTCCTTTAGCAGAGCTGTTGGAACCCTGGAACTGAAAGGTAATCAGCAAAGATTGGTTAATGAGCCAAGGCTGCAGCAAAGGACCAGGCTGGTTTGATGCTTTCTTTTTTCCCATGGTCAGTGGTGCTTTTTCTGTTTTGCCATTATGGTTGGTTGATCTTTATGTCAGTAATTCATACACAGAGATGCTATATGTGGTTTTAAATTCTGATAAATCAAAATGTCTATTCATGTCTTTGCTGTACTATAGGGAAAAATACTGCATCATTCTCTATATAACATAGACAAAAGGTTCTTCTTTTCTCTGGGCTGGATAAACGATTTGCCTCCTCACCAACAGGGAACCTGGTGGTTCAAGAAGAGCATGGGAATAGTAGCAGAACTAATGTCTGTCTGGACAAAAACAGGCTTGGGTCAGCTTGGGAATGGGACAAAAGAAAGGACAGCATAAGGGCCACATCAACAGAGTAGTTCTTGTGGCCTCAGTACAGGAGGAGCAAAGCCTTCCCAAAGAAAGAAAGGAGCCTGGCAACTGCAAAAAAAACCCCCAAAGCCTAAACAAATGAGAAAGGAGAGGTGAGCTTTTCTCTCAATATAACATGTATTAGTATACTGAAATTGCCATAGCAATAAAGCTACAGCTATTTATTATTGCATGAAGAGCTAATCAAAACCAACCATCAGAGGCAGCAGAGCCCTGATGAACACAGGGGTTTGGAACTGGATGATCTTTAAGGTCCCTTTCAACTTAAACCATTCTGTAATTCTATGAACACCCAGCCTCATAAAGTAGACTTGTTATTTTCCAGTGGATAATAAAGGACTTAGGTAGAACATTACCATGGCAAGGTACCAAAAACAAGAGCTGTATCTAGTTTTGGATGCTTTTCTGTAAAGTTTCTGATCTTGAAGGTGACTCAACCAATCGACTTTGTATGAGGCTATCTGGAAAGTTGAAAATATGAGAAATTTCTAGAGAGTTTAAAACTGGAGGTGATTTTAAAAACCAGAGGGGGTTATTTTTTCTGTTTCACACTCAAAAGGATAATTTAATGTTCTGAAAACTGTTTTGGGGCAGATTCACAATTGTATAAAGTCTTAGAAGATAAATTATTATAAAAAAATTTCTACCACGGTGACATGGGTATGGGTCAGTTAGAAATACCATCACCTTGTGGACCTACCTGTCTGTTCTTGTGTTTGTGTGCTGGATTAGAGTGACTGCCTGACTTGAACCAGGTGAGAATTCTGGATGACTTTGGTATGTTCATAGCATTTTTTAGAGATTTTTCACCTGGGGAATTGATCAGAGAATTATCTGCTTAGGTCCATGTGAGTTTATATTCTACATCATCATGATCTTCAGCCTACACGAGGCCAGAAACACAGGTTGTTGTAGGAACGACATTTCTTCCTTTTCAGGTCTTTCCTAAATCTGTTATTTATGGTACAGGACCATTTTGCTATATATTTTTTATACCTTTTTATTAATCTTGTCTTTAACCTTGGCCCTATAAAAAAAAAACAAAAACCAAAAAAAACCCCAAAACAACAAAACCATTAAAAAATGGAGGTCTCTGTCCCTAGGAGCCCACACATTTAGTGTAGGTACAGACAAAATCAGGAACTTCTACAACACCTCTTCTTCATTAACTGCATCACTGCTATGGACTAATATAGCAATAGATGTTAAATGAAACATTTCTAATGATGCAACTCATATTAAAGCACATCATCTGCATCCCATTGTGATTTTAGTTGCATAGCAGAAAAAATGAATGCAGTGGTGGCACCAGCACCAGAAAGTCATTAGGAAGCAGAGTTCTGCCAGCTTTCTTAGGTGCCTGTGATTGCTAACTGAACCCCTTTGCAGCTGGAATAAACAATAAATGTCAAAAAAAGAACATGAGTAAGGCCTCGATGTTTACACATAAACACAATTCCTGAAAACACATCAAAGTCTGGAAATACTGGTCTGTCTACTCATTCTGTATACTTTTTTATTATTTTTACCTTTTATTTTCATTTTCTCGGACGTGCTTGTAGGAGAGGGAACATTCATTACCAGTGGTATTTCCTCCATTAGAAACAGAATCTATTATGTCTGTTTAGGTAAATTCCTTTCCTTCCAATTTCATTTCACAGCTGTTTACCATTCAGGGCTTATTGCATTTTGGCTGCTCCAGCACATCTGCCCCCAGTACAGGAAGCTATGATGTAATTCCTTTTGTCATTTTGGGAAGAAGAGCCCAGTATGTGCAAAGGCTCGTATGCTTGGTGGGTTTTTTTTTAATTGCAGAAGTAATACAAGACTGCAAGCTTTGCAGCCCAACTTTCTCAGCTTTTGGCATTGTTCATGTCTGACCCATTTACAAAAACAATCACACTCTTCAGAACCACATTTCAATCCTTCCTCTCTGGCATATGGGACTTCAAGTCAAGCTTTTCTGCTGTTGCTTTAGAAAAACAAGTTCAGTTTCTTCGTATTGTTGTCCGTAACACTTCCCCGGTACTTCAGGTGTGCTGCGTTTCCCTTCGGAGGGGCAGCAGGTGACCTCGAGTAGCTTTGCAGCGACATCTCGTGGCCTGACTCCCCTGGAACAGAATCAGAGATTCCTCTTCCAGGGTGGAGAAGGTCTCATGTGGGTTGAGTCGAATATTTCACACAGAGAGGAGATAGGATGCCATTTGAAAACCAAGTCATTAACTGTGTTTAATTAGATAAGTGACACTGTCAACATGATTGTCAATTGTACAAAAAATAAGTTAGAAATTGTTTCACATGCTAAAAAGAATATAGATATTTGCCAATTTTCCAAAGGCTGCAAAGTTTGGACAGTATGGTAAAATGGACATCTGAGGTTGCTGTTGCAAATATCTAATCCCACATTATCTAGTGCACAAATATAACAAAGATGTAAAACAATTTATCTCTGGCTAAAGTAAAATAATAGAATATGGAAATACTTCCTCTCCTCGTGTGTTTAGCCACTCACCATCTAAACAGCTTCATACTTCTTGGGGTTTAAGTACTTGAGGCCACACGAACTAAACTAAGGCAGAGAATCTAAAGTAGCAACATACAGAAAGTCCACAGTCTGTCAGCCCTCAATTTACAGAACTTGATTTTGTCAAAGGTATTTGTGTGTCCTTTGGAGTAAAGAAGAGTTCTTGCAAGGAGGAGAGTAGAAGTGTACTGACTTCCAAAGTCTACATGGAAAACCAGTGTAGGACCAAACCCCTAAAAAAGGAACAAGGATAAGTCACGCAGGAATCACAATAAATACTGGGGATTTGTCCTTAGCTAGAAGCTCTATTTCTTTTTCTTGTGTTCTGTGAGATAATGACTCATCAGTAGCAGAAGTGAGGGGAAACCATGTTTTTCCAGAGAAAAGGGAGCTCTCAGGCTAAATTGATGGCCTCTTCCAAAGTGAAGAACACTGAACCTGCTGCTGAGGGAAGGGCTTTCCATGGCTCGTCCAGGTGAGCTGATGAGAAGGGTGTTCTGGCAGAGGCTGGTAGGAACCAGATGGCTTTGAGCCTGCTGCCTGCAGGGATTGTCACTGTCCCACTGACTGGCCTTCATGGCAGAGGCTGGTGACTCAGCTCATCCTGCAGTCACGCAAAGCAAATTCCAGCCCGAGTGATAAGAATGCCTTGGAATAATTAAAATTGCTGTCACACATGGTATTTTCATGTTCAATCTGTGTATCTGTATAAGCTGTATACCCTTGCCAGGCACTTAGAAAGGCTTCATTCTGGAGTAGCAATGGATTAACTCAAATTGCTGAGTCTGGGATATATTTCTCTATATTCTGCAGGCAATTCCATACTCTCCCAATGAATTCCATATGAATATTCTGTATAAATTTTGTTCAACAGAAGCAGAAGTCAGCTATGTTTGGAAGCCATGACTTTTCCTTGTAGTTTCTCAGCAGCCCACTGGAACACACTGTAAGACATAGAGCGCACTCTGAGTCTCTGATAGCTTTCAGTGATGACCCTGGACTTCAACGAAAAATTCAATTTACCTGTTAACTCTACTGGTATTATTTTCAATGAATTGCACTTGAAAGTAATTGCACTAACATGTAGCTCCATTTTTTAATGCCTTTCAGATACAACACTTCCTCATGCTGCATTGGCAGCTAATTTCCTTCAGCCCCAGCCTTACAGAGGTTTCAGGCTGTAGCTTCTTCTCAAACACTTTTGTAACTAGAGGTTCCTGTATTATTAAAAATATGTTATGTCCTGGACTTAGCTCAACTTTTCTGGAAAGCAATCATCTGGAAGTCAGCCTGAGATCCAGCTGTGTCACATGGATTTTCCCTGCTTTCTGAAACGATCTGCTCCACTGCCTGGGAGGTTTCTGGGTCCTGGGAGCAGGGACTGTCCAGTGTGTCACCACTGCTGTTGCAGTGCAGAGGGGAGGTCATGTCAGAGGGCTGCTCCGAGGGTTTCCCTGGAGCAGGAGGCAGGGGCACGGACAGAGGGACATTCATCATGTAGAACACGTTGCCCAGACGTCGGGACACCTTTAAGACAAAGGCACAATTGCAGCAATTACTTCTTGCTGTTAAAGCCATTAAACATCAAGCCTGACTCTGGTACAGCAATGCCAGGGACATCCCAGGCATCTCAAAGGGTTATCAGATTCTTGTGAAAAAAATCCCTTCCATTTTCACTCTCTCATGTTTTTCTAGGCCCAGGTTGTGGAAGGAGCTTGTCAATACTCATCTTAGGACAGCTGGGCCTGACAGCAGGATCCTCCTGCTCCCAAGGTGCTGCAGCACCCATGGAACAAAGGAGACCCAAACTGCCAGCCAGGGGCGGGGAAGGTGGTTGGAATGAGAGAAGAGTGAGAGAGTACAAGGGATTAGAGAAAAGGAAAAGAACCAGGCAACAACAGAAACACACAGAGAGTTGATATTAGTGGATGAAATTAAGGGCAGAAAGCTGCAAACAGAGAGGGGCAGCCTGTTCCTGAAAATGTGCAGTCATATTCCTTAGTGTCTCCCTGCATGTTGTGGTAACATACAGAGACGCAAAAGAAAACTTTGGTGGAGTAATTTCTTTTCTTCCAATATTATGGCAGTTACCTTACCAGTGGAAAAAAAGTGCTTTAGTTTGGAAAAATTCCCTCCTATCAGCTTCTGTCTCTTTCGTGTCTCTATGGCATACATTCAATGATCATACCTGAGAGCGGATTTTTAATGCTGGTCCAAGTTTTAATCCCATTGTATCCAGGAGATGTTCCTCTGTTAGCAGTGGAAGGGTTTCTCCATCAATAGCGTGCTCTTTAAATATCTGGTGAAATGATAAAACACATCATAGTGCGCTAAAATAGACTTTGATTGTTATTTTTCATGCTTAACCCTGGGGCATAAACAATAAAAAGAGGAAATAATAATTTTACTGTTTTATCTTTGTATTTATCTCCTAACTGCACAATGAAAACTACTATTATATTTGTAACTTTGGGGCAATCGACTACCCTCCCACATTTAAATTTGTTTGCTGACATTTAAATCTAGATGGTCCTAAAGACCTGAAAGTGTGGTGAATGTTTATAATCACCTGGGCATAATCTGAGCAGCCTGGGAGGCTGACGATGAAGTTGTGCACATCATCAACTGTCCACTTGCGAATGTCTTCGATGGAAGAAATGTCTTCTCCATTCAGGATCAGGCCATGAGCTCCTTTGAGGAGGAAACACAGAAGTTATGTTGGTAGAATTTTGCTGGCAACTCAGGAGGAAATGATTGTTGACATGAGAATTTTTACACCTTTTCAGACCCTAATATATTAACAGCAGCATGTAGTAACAGGCAGATACAGGAGTCCTAGGCATAAAATCACTGGTGATGAGCAGAACGTGGTTCTGAAGGGGTTTTTTTGGGTGGCTTCTTTTGTTTACTGCTGGCACTGTACCTACCAGTCACTACACACATAAATCATGCTGCAGGACTTCCTCTAATGAGTACATTATCCAATGCTTTTTTTTGTTAGACTTTACTGTTGCTTTGATTTGACTAATATTTCAGTAGGACAAATCCAAGCCTTTGCTAGTCCATAGTGCCTACTGTGAGTTAGGACATATAGAAAAATCGTGGGCTGAAGGGAGAGGCTAACTCACAACTTCATTCAGCAATTTTCTTTATTTTAATTAAAATTCCTTTTTAAAACAGGAACTGAATACAGATCTTACTGTTTGCAGCATTAGAATTCTACTTTTAGTTGCAATGACTCTACCATACCAAAAATTCATTTAAAACAGACGGAATAATTGAGACACCAAATCAATAAAAACAGATATTATCAACATGCCACTGTAACTGTAATCTGGAGATCTGACAAACCTGAAGGTAGCAACGGGTTGTTGGGCACTGAAAATCCGTATGGTAACGCTGAGAATGGGACTGCAGAAGGGTACAGGTACTTGTCATCAAAAGCAGCACAGGAGCTGTTGGCTTCCTTCTCATTTGTGTTGCTGCAGCTGGTGGTTTCAGTAGGAATTTCATGAGTAGCACAGTTTTTTCTCAAGCCTTGTTCAAACTCTTTACAGTTTTTGGCAACTGCAGATGGCTCAGTCTGGTTTTTGCTCTGCTCGTGTTTGTTTGGTGTCTCCACCTCTACTTCTTTCTTATCTTCTTTCTCATCATCCACTGCAGCTGAGGCAGAGTCCGTGGATTTGTCATCCGCCTGGTTCTTTGTGCCGTTGGCACTGCCCTCGGCACTTTTGTGATTTCCAGCTCTTCTCCCTGGGCGGCGTCCCCTCTCCCTTTGCAGTGTGGTGACTGGCGGGTATGGGCTGCTTGCCATGAGCATGGTGTTGCCATGGATTTCATCCAGGGTGGTACGATGAACATACAGGTCGTTGGGAAGGTGCCCTTCAGGCAGTCTGTGCCTGCCACGGAAAGCAATGGGACTCGCTGGCATCCCGTGGTAAAGGAAAGGGGCTTCCAGGCTCAGGAGTCCTTTCCGATGGGCTTTCTCCATTTCCTTTTGCTGAAAAATAGCACTCATCTCCATTTCCATTCTGAGGGACACACAGAGCACAAGCAGTTAGGGCAGCTCAGTTCCTTCATCACCTTTTTTTTTTTTCAGCAGCAGATTAAAACTCAGATAAAGGAATAGGCAAGAGTACTGCTTGTTTTGTCTCTGTCCTACATTGCTGTGTGTGAGGGCACAAATTGCAGATGGAATGGCAAACCTGGCTGTATTTAATGTGCTGTCAGATACACAGAGTAAACTAAAAGAAGGGGAAAGCATATCTTCCATGTGATGGCTCTAGAAAATACTTCAGACAAAAAAAGGCGTTATTTGTGTATTGCCATTGCACACATGGTGATTATATTCACTTGGGATTTGGAAAATTGTTTCCCGGGTCATAAGCGTTGAAAACTGAAGAAAATAATTGATTTATGTGATCAGTCAGAAATTTGTACTGAAAACTGCAAAATTCCAGTGATATTGTAAATGATAAAGAATTAGAATGATTTTATCTATCAAATCCGTGCATCCATTCAGAGTAAGCTAAAGCTGAGTCTCTTGAGTAACCCTCCACAGTGCCTGGCACCTGAGCATGACTCTGAGGGTGTGAAAGGGTGAGATCATGGTGGGAAGTGTTCAACTCATCTCCTTCCTTGTGGATAAATGCTCCAGAGTCCGTGCCAGCTTCCTGCTCCTGTCATCGTAGGTAGGAGGTCTTACCAGTGGGATACAGAGAATACAAGTAGTAGTATTTGTCTCTGCTGTACCAACCTTTGCTGGCATCAGCTTTCTCTGGAGCCAGGCCAGTGATCAAACAGAAAGCTAGAGCTCCTAGAGGAGCTTTGAGGAGCTTTCAGTGGGATTTCTGCATCTTTGGAAAAGAGCCTGTAAAGTAAAGCACTTTAAAGTGTACCAAGATATCTTTCTTAAAGCTGCAATGAGGATAACAGGTCAGAGAGAGTCTGACTTTCAGAAGAGTGTAAAATTGTCAAGAAAATAGTTTGGGCAAAAGCTATCTCTACAGATTTTTGTTTTGAGGAGGAATTATTTGATCACATCATTCAGGGCTTTTTCTCTGCCTTCTTTTCATCTTTGAAACAACCTCCAAATTATTGATTTTCTGCTCTCAGAGATGCAAAGGAAATATTTTGTCTGTGTACCATGTCCTTGTACGTTTGCCTGATTGTCATTATTCCCGCTCAGCTCTTGAGGCCGAGATAAACAGCAGAAAGCATTACATTCCTGCCTACTCCTCCAGCTGAGATAGTCTGTTCCTGCCAGGACCAGCAGACAGAGCTTTGGGATGAGGCAGAGTCCCTTGGAGAACAAGGATTTGGGCCCAGGTGCTCAGCAGCACAGCTGCACCAAGTGCAGGAGATTGTCAACACCTGACTTCTGGAATGGCTGAAAGGAGGAAGTGCAGCCCTACGGATGACATGTGCTGCAGAAAGCTGTGTGAATACAGTGGAAATTGCCAGGGGGGGGCAAAAAACTGGGGTAAAAGGTTTTTAAGGTTTAGGTGAGCTGTTTCATGTTGGAGTTTTGCTGTTTGGTGGGCTGAGGGAAGAGCCTGAACAGGTAGGACCAGCTCTGATGTGGCTGTGGGTATATGAGATGGCCGTGTTTGCTGCTAGCTATTTCACTTGTTTTTCTCAGGGTTTTTGCCATGTGGCAAGAACTATAGGAAATGTGTTGCTGATGCACCTCTTGTGCTTGGAGGAGTTCAGTAATTGAGCTTTGCTGACTGAAAAGCTCAAAACACTTCTGTTATAATTCTCTTCAGATGTACACACAGAACTTATCTGTTCTTTGCTCTTAGTCTCACTGTGTGAGGGACACTACTGCTGAGTATTGAGTACTGTGCTGCAGCCCAGTGCAGGAGTGGCTGAGGTTTGAGTTCCTCTATGGAAATGGTGTGGCTGTGAGGGAGGGCACTGGTGGTTTCTTAACCAGCTGCTGAGTACTCTGAAACTGGTACAAATAACTGGACTTTCTACAGTCACTCTGATATTCTGACTATTCGGCCAAACTAGGAAAGCTGCCCACTCTGGCAGGGTGGAGACACAGCTGCTCATCCCAAGGGCCCAGCTGCAGAGGCTTAAAGTGTTGTGTGTGATATGACACAGCTGTAAAGTTTGAATTTGTTTCTGAACTTTTGTAACTTCAGGGTGTTTGGATCCACAGTTCAAGGGCTGTGGCTGCAGCTTTTTTCCCTTAACCAAGCTAAGGGGTTTGTTTATTTTTGTTACATCATTTTAAGAATAAAAGCACAATAGGGCGAGCAGAAAGTCAGTAGCTTCAGGCTTTAATTGATACTCAAAGGCCCTCTGTTTCTCTGGGTGGCTTGAAAAAAAATCCCAATCACTTTGCTGCTTTAATCCTGGCATGAATCTCAGAACAAAGTTTGCTATTGATTACCTGGCAATATTTTGCTTTTGAACCAGTTCTTGTCTTCTGGCCACAGCTTCCATGGATTCTGGTTGTAGAAAGCTGTATCCTTAAAGGGAAGGGGAAAAAAATTTTTTTTAATTCACTTTTTTCCTCGTGCAAATGCACAAACCCCATAGCAATGCAGACACTTTAAAAAGCTTTGTAAGTTTTCAACTGTGGGCTTCACCAGGAAGGTGATAGAATTTCAAGTTAAATCCTATTTGTAGTCATTGTTTTGGTGGGAATATGTAGAAGGAACATGAAGTCCGGCATCAGGTGTTTTCAGGAGCAGATCGGTAATTAAGAATACCTGTCACTAACTATAAAACAAGGAGATGGCAGGGTGGTTTTATTTGGTGACTTATGACTTTGAAGTACATATAACTGCTCAGAAAATAATAGCCATCAGTTCAGCAGAGCAAACCTGCTCCTTTCAAGACTGCTTTCAGCCTGGAGGCTGAGTAATTTTAAATTATATTTCCTCTTGAGGGAATCTCTTATTTGAGATCCGTGTTAAGGGGGGAAAAAAGCTGAAGTCAGAAATTTTTCTTGGTAGATTGATGTGGCGTTGAAAATTCATTTACTCATCTCAAAGAAAGAATCTTAAGCTCACTTTGTATAAAGTAATATGTAAATTTTTGTGCAGCATGACATGAGTGCCATAGTTGTGATGTCCAGCTGTGCCCTGTAATTTTGAGCCTTTGTTAAAAAGGACTTGTATTTGGCCCACACAAATTAAGTGGCATGTGATATTATCATTAGAGAATATGATCAGTATTAAAGCAGCCAATGCTCATATAAGAGCAAGAGTAAAATGTAGTGTAAAAGTGTTGTTGAGAAGCTCTTTTTTAGCTATAGCCTTTTGTTTGGATGTGAAAATGCTTGGAAAACGCAAAAAGAAAAGGAGGGAACAAAAATATGCAAAAGATTCTTAAAACAGTGTATTTAACAAAAGCTAGCATGGACATGCTTAGACTTAAACTGGCACAGTTTAGAATCTCTGGTGAGCAGGCTGCCTCCTTTTAGTGAGACTGTTTTTCTAAATAAAATAAACTGTTATTGACATTACCAATAAACCTATGGAAAACTAGCAGGTGCAGTTTGCTTTCTGATCCACATGGTCCCACTTCCCAGGAGGCAGAGGGTGCTTCGTTACCTGGGCCTGGGTAGACACGGTTGGACAATAAGTTTGGCATGTTTGGGTGCTGTGGGACTGTGGGTCCCAGGTGGGATGCTATGTGGATTTGTCTGGGGTCAGCTGAGGCCATCATTTCGGTTGAAGGTAGCAGGTCTCTGAGAGGAAAAAAAAAAAAAAAATTTCAGATATGCAGAGGATATTGTTTAGTTAAGAATAACCAAAGGTCTTTACAACCTCAGGGACAGCACACACAGAATCATGATTAACTGCAGTGCTGGTACGGAGAAAGAGTGCCCAGTACCTGTCGACCAGTCGCGGCTCAAACTGGGAGGGGATCGCCTGCATCCTCTGCTGGCCCGGCCCCATCAGCTGCGGGTTTACTGCCATCAGCTGATTCCTCATTAGCATCTCCTGCCGCTGCCGCAGTTCTGACACAAAGCACACACAGTTCTGCTGTCAGTGGGGTAAGTTAGGAAGTGGTTCTGGCTGCACTATAACTTTACCAGAAAAAAAATGTTTTGTTTTCTTTCCTCAAGTGCAAATCACACCTTTTTTTTTTTTTTAATAGCAGCAACTAAAAACATGTTTTCACTGCCACCTGAACTACTTCCTTTAAATACTGTAGATTTATGCAATCAAACTGCAGTAAAAATAAACAGGATGTGCTCAGTCAAGTGTACCAAAGGACAATTACAATGAATAATACTTCACATAACACTATAAAACAGAAGAAAATAGTCATGCAAGTTAAGTTCTCTGCTTGAGAGGATTTTCATTTCTAATAGTTTCATTTTTAGAAAAATCATACTAGGTGGAACCTGCATTGTCATGAAAAAGCATCTCTAGAAAAAAGAGCCTACAATGGTGAGCCAGAACGTCATAATGTCCAGCTGTGGGTTTGTTCCAAGTTCTTGTATGACATTTACTTGTCTTTCAGATGCTCAGCATCTCTTAATCAAACACTGAATTCCAAGAGCCCTCTGTGTTAACTTTTAATTACTTTAAAAGAAATGTTTCTGCAGTTGCTCCTAAGATAAATTTGAAACACCTTTTAAAGACATAAAACCTGCTGCTGGCTGTTTCTTGCAGATAGGACAGATATCAGCAATCCTGTAACTGCGTGTGCAGTTGGGTTCCTTGCTGCTCACCTCCTGCTGCCATGCCGCCTGCCAGTCGGTACAGGTGCTTTTCCTCCAGTGTTCCCTGTTCCCCCAGGATGGACATCTTCCTCATGTGCTCCCGGGGAGTCATGCTGCAGGGAGACAGCAACTTAGCTGATGTAAAGAACTGAAGCAGCAGCACCAAAGAGAGGAATAAGGCATTTGACAATGAGAAACAGAGCAGGTTATGCAGGTTGTTTCTCAGATAAGCAGGTGGTCCTGCCCGTCACAGCTGTACCCTTCACTGGGTTGTAGTGTTTTCCATATAGAAACTTCCATCTTTCAGGACAATGCAAATGTTGCCCTTGTGTACCCTGTGTTGTTCAGTGTCCTTGGATCCTACAATGCAAGGAAAATCACGGTGTTGGAAAATAGCAGCTGCTCAAAAGGATGTAATTAAGCCCAAGCCTTTGCCTTTAGCCCCTGGTGTGTCACAGCAGCTCTGAGAGCAGTGATGTGCTCATACTTAGGAAGGCAGGTATCTTTGGTTTAATTTCAGAACTGTAATAGTTTGGAGCCCTGTCTACTGTAAACTAAGTGAAGCAGATGGAAAAAAATGGTAGAAATTATCTGTTCCAAATGACATCAGCCCCTTAAAGCTGCCAAATGAAGTAAAAAAGGTAGAAGAACATGTTTTGTAGAGATGAAAACAGTGATAAAACCGATAAGACCCAGATTAATTATAAATTAATATATATAATTAATATACACAATTAATATATATATATCTCATTAATAATTATAAAGGAAACAAGTCCTGTAACTCAGAGCCTGGATGTTAAAAAGCTATGCTGTATGGAATGCTTTGAGTTGAGGAGTTGTCAGAGGGAGCAGGCTGGCTCCAAAGGCAGCAGCAGGAGCATCTGTACATTCATCTTACACTAGACTTGCACAGCAAATGATTGATTTTTAAATTTTTTTTAAGTAAGGAGGTGAATTTCCATCCCCAAATAGCTCTGAAGAAATTGATTGTTTCTGTCTTCTGAAAGAAGGAAAATGTAATGCTGAAGTGTTCTCATCCTGTAGATAGAGTTACAGCTCCAGGAGTTCAACCAGCATTTGGTAGAGGTAACAGCGAGGGAAATGCAAAGGCAGGAGCACTGTTCATTATCCAAAAATGAGAGAAAAGCCAAGTCCTGTGTTTCGTTACCCAAGCCATTTATAAATTGGATTTATCATTGTAACTTCTTTTATTGCCTTTGACCTATTGATGAGTTTAAAATAATTTAAGTGATAGATATCAATCTAATTCATGTGCCTCAGGAATTTACCATTTCTTTGGTATGGTGAGGATACTTAGTCTCAAAATGAGTTTTCCGAAAGGTAAACAAGTGAGTCATTTCAGCCATTTAGACTGAAAGTAGAAACCGAACTTGGACTAAATCACTGGTGTTCCCCAAAACAAAAAGTGCTTTACATTTGTAAATGTAGATGTTGGATTCTGTGTTGGCCAAGATTCAGGTCGTCCTGGTAGCAGACAAGTCTGTCAAATCCCAGGCCAGCACCATGGCCTTTGTTCTTGACATATGTATCTGAACATGTGCTGCTCGACATGTTTCCATTTGCCTTTTTTTTTAGGATACTTTAGACTTAAAGCGATTTAGGATGCTGGGTGCCTCACGAAGAGCATTTGAGCTGCCAAAGTGCTTCTGAGCTGCTAAAGCATTTTAAAGCTCAGTACTAAAGCGATTTAGTGCTGGACTAAACTTTTCAGCAGCTCAAAAAATAGGTGGTAACTGGGATGATGGTATTTGCCATACCATATTGTTCAGTGAGCCATTTAGGTGTTTTCCTTTCTTGGATAAAGACACTGTATTGAATACTCTGCAAAACAAACTGCAATTTTAAACTTCATGCTGCCCTTCTTACAGCCTGGCCTTTGGCCTTTGGTGCACCCGACTAGAGAAACGTGGTCTACCTGAAGGTGTCAGTGCTTATTGTAGGGGCATTGGACTAGATGGACTTAAAGGTCCCTTCCATCCCAAACTGTTCTCTAATTCTGTGACATGAAGGTGCAAATAAATCATCAGACGTTCAGATAGACATAATGAAAGAAAGACCCAGGAAGTTTTAACATTTTTATTCCAGTAAATCAGGGAGAAAATAAAATTAATAGTGAGTTTTCATACTGACAAATTTTTGTCTGTCAGATAACTGACAAGTTGTGCCACTTTTGCTTTTTAGGAACTGCTAGAATGTGTCAGTCTCCTGTTTAACTCACAGTTGTGAATGTGCTTTTTTTCTGGGGAAATGTCCCTGTGTGGGAAGAAGACACACAGGTGAAAGACACTTTTTCATCAGGCCTTCCTAGAACTTCTACACTTCCCCCTAAATCACACCGGTGACTAAAATTGTATGATGCAACTTTAAATTGTAGAATCATGGAAAACCTAGTGGGAAAAGAGCCATCTGTTCTGGCTCAAATCCCTCATATAGGATCCCATATACCCTGCCTGTTCTGACAGACATCTCTCCAAAAGCAAGCAGCTGTAAGTGGTTAGAAACCAGTAGCACCAGTATTGCTGTGGTGTTCTCTGTGTAGTCCATGCAGTTCCCAAAATAAGTCTGGGTTTTTTGTTGGATGTGAAGGATGATACAGTCGCTGTTGACAGGCACTCTCACACTGCCTCCTTTCAGACCTGAAGCAGAAACTATGTTAGAGTTTTCTTTAAAACTTCCTCTTAAATATGAGGTTTTCTTTTAAATGTTGGTATTTTCCCTGATTGTAGGGTACTGATTACAGCAGCATCCACAGCAAAGTGATCCATATTTAGTGAGAATTATTATCCACCAGATGACCAAGACTCACAGACCACCATTTCAGACAATGTGCAACAGATAACTTATCCTTGCAAAGATAGACTGCATGGTCTGCTGGTTTGAAAAGAAAGATACAGTATAGAAAATATATAGTATTGAAAAAATAATAGAGTAATATGATTTAAAAGTTCTTTGGTATCTTCCACTAAAGCTGTAGCTTACTGCTTCCACTGACCCAGTTTTTGAATCACTGTGAGCCAAAAGGAGAGTTTGATTCCTTTTTGATTCCTTAATGAGGTTTTCACTGGAGTTGTTTCATGAAATCATTGGTTTTTTCATCGGCATGCCAATCATTCCTATCTAGCTTATCTTGGATTTCTTCTCAGATATGTAAAAATAACTGGGATTTTTGATAAAAAGTTGAGATGGTATTTCCACCAGAATTCTAATCTCTTTCTCCAAGTTGAATGGCAAAATATCAGTATGGTTCAAACTTATTTAAAAGGATGTGTTTTGTATGTATGTGTTATCTGTATTAAATTACTTCTTTATTTTCCTGAATTTCCTGCTAGTGAACTATTGAAATGATCAGGTGGGATAAATAGCTTAATAACCTAATATAAAGATTTGTAAGTAACTGTGTCAGGAGGAGGCACTGAACCTGACTAATCCATGTTATTCCATTTGGAAAAACACCTTTTTCAATTGCTTAGCTGGGGTTCTGACCTGCAGGTCAAATTTAGGGCAGTTTAGGTTTGCACTATTTTCATAACAACTCACATATTAGAAACCACATCAGCGGAGGAGGATCTGTGAGGCAAGAGGGAAAGTACACTTCTGATACATTTATTAGCTGGGATTTGAGAGTAGCTCAAAATCTGGCATCAGGGTTCATATAAATTCATACACACCAGCTGTCCAGCGTTAGATTCATATATGGCGCTGCTCTGATCCTATTGCACAAATCCTGGCTGTACAGCACATTACAGGGATGAAGACAAGTTAATCTCTACCTTTAGAGTCTTACCCTTAGCAAACCCTTCTTGGCAGCAGGCAGAACCACTCACCCAGGACTAATTCTGTCTCAATTTATTAGATGAGAAGTGGCAAGACACGAACTTCATGAACCAGAAGCATCTGCAAACCTAATCATGCAAGAGTTTCAAAATGTCTATAGCAGTCTAGGTGTTGATGTTATCAATTGCATTGGCAAAATACAGTTTAGTCTTATATATAATATAAACTTGTTGGAAGACCTGTTTTTTTAGTTAAATGCATTGAGATTTCATTAACTAATACTGCTTTTTTTTACATCAAGCACAGGGAATCAGCATTTTTTAAAGCAAATGTTTAATGTACTTCAGCAGTGCTCCACAGACTGTTTGGAAGAAGCTGAGTACGGTTTAAAATGCGGGGGTAAATTTGTGTCATCTAAATCAGTCAAACATATAATATGAACATGTATTCATGCTTATGAGTGAAACTTATGAATGAAGACATGCATAATCTCATTTGCATTTCCATTGGCTTCCCTTTTAGAAAAAGCTCACCTGATTGCTTAAGAAGTCAGGTGCTCTTTTAAAAAATAGATAAATATTCCAATATTATTAATAGTGCTAATGTTATTAACTGTAGGATCAAGGGTTCTTGCTCTAAATCTAGGCTGAGTCATAAAACTAGACATTGTAATTATTCCAGAATCCACAGTCAGCAAAATAACTAACTTTTGGAAAGGAAAAAAGCAATTATGCTAGCATTATGTCATACAGGAGCACGAAATATGTCTTCTTAATTGGAGTAAGGTGCCATTGGAGAGGCTGTGGGGCTAAATTCTAATCCTAGATACGTGGGCACAGACTGCTCAGAGACTGAGATTAGCGTGTAATCCTAAAACTGGATTGAGAACGATACATTCCCTAAAGAAAAGAAAATAACTATATTTATACCGTGTGTGTCAGCCAGCAGTTTGTGTTGCATACCTTCACACTAACTTGGAGACACGGGCGTTTCCCCGCTCTTGAGCCAGCTGATTGGTAAAACTGTGAGAAGCAAGTCAGTCTTTTTTAAACACACTGTTCTCAGGAAGTAGTCAAGGCTTAGTGTTGGCAAACTCAATCCTTCAGGAACTAAGCTGGGTTCATAAGACAAGCTCATCTTGTTCCCCTTGGAATGGCCGCGGGCAAGGGGAGACTTAGTCCTGTATGCCACTAAGGCAGCAGTCAGCCTGGGGCATGGGCTAAACCCACAGGTGGAGATGCTTTGTGCTGAGCTCAAACACACAGCGAGGGCCTGCGAAGCCTATGAGGTGAGAGAGACAGATGGTGGAGGAAAAAAGGAGCTGAATTCCTACTGTTTGATGTGGCGTTGGAGGCACAGAGATCCAGGACAGTCAGCAGCTGAGGTGGGAGTTGTGCTGAGCGCTTCTCCCTCTCAGCTCGGTGCTGTGACCACGGGACTGGTCTCTGCACAACCACAGGGCTGATATTTATTTGTGTTTGTGGCACCACCCACAGGCTCCTCTGGGATCACTCTGAGGGCTTTAACAACTCCTGTCAAAAAACTAAGTACAATAACTAAGCAAGAACTAATGAAAACAGTGGAGAAAGGGTGTGCATGCACACATGGAACACTGTACACCCACTCTGGATCCTGGCAAACTGGCACAGGGAGAAGATGTTTACAAGGGATGGGTCCTTCTATTACATCAGTTATATAGACAGAGATAAAAGCATGATGTCATTTGTTTTCCTTGTGGATTTATTTCATAATTAGGGGTGACACTTGAAACATTATCCTCTTTCTTTGACTCTTTCCGAAGCCTAGAGATTGCAAAATATGGCAAAAGTGGGATCAGTTAAAAGGAAACTAAACTCTGTATTTTTTACTTTTTGATAATTATTACTTTTAAAGCATTAAAAAGAAATATGTTGGTTTTTTATTTTATTTTTGAATACTGGAAATGGAAACTCTGGGACAGAAAGCTTTCTGATCATTTGAGGGCCAGGCTGGTACTTCCAAATGAAATGCAGTTGAATTTTAGTGGGATTTGTGTCTCGCTTTTACATGAAATATTGATGCATATGACAACTCTCCCAGTGCCAAAAGTAACCAGGTAGTGGAAAAAGGAATGAATTTCAGGTAGACTATTTAAAATTATTTTAATTTAGCAACTCTCTAACTGAACTGGCCAACTAAGAGTTTGAATCTAGAAAATTTGTACTGAATCCTTGGTACCTGCCCTTTTCAGTTAGAATATTAAATACTGAAGCAGTATCACTCGGATTTTCCAAAATCCTACATTTGATGAGTCTTCCACCACTAAGGTAAATCAAAATGCTGGGGGTTTCCATCATTAATCATTTCAGGTCGGCTTTCTTTATGACAAAGCAAGATACAGCACATGCACATCTTAAAATATATTTGCGGGTCTGTTTAAATATATATGTCACAGATGCCAGAAACTAAACCCACTATTATTATCCAAATTCATGTATGAAGTCACAGGTTTTAATACAAACTTTTTCCCCTTGTGAGATTAGCATGTGAAATTGCACACCTGACCCTGAGAACAGGCTCAGAAATCAGCATCTCAGACTGAACATTTTCAGCTCCAGTTTGAAGGATCAGACCATGATAGAATTACTTGAGGTGGGATTGCCTCCCTCTCTTACTCTTTCCATATTCTGGTGCACTGTGGAGGTCTGGAAATTCACGTTCTCTAACTAAGGAACCTGAATTTTTCACTCCAAAGACAATGTCATAGTGCCCAAGCCTTTCTCAGTCCTACAGCTAATTCTGCCCACATATTCAGATAATAACAAAATGTAAGGAATCCTCATTACATTATGATATTATTTTTAAAAATTTTATCCCACTGTGTACATTGGTGTCCCACGAAGCTGCCAGCACTGGGGTTTGTTAAGATGGCTATACACACATAGGCAAAATTTTCACTGGGTAAATCTAATGTAGGTACATCAGTCTAAAGCAGCCAAATATATCTGTGTGATGATAGCCTTGATTAATTCTGACTGCACGCTGATTTGGAAAATCCACTACACCAGGAAATAACTATAAAATATTGAGATTTTTCTGTTGTACTTTAAAAGATAAATTAGCATAAAGATTAAGATATATATATTAACAACCACTTAGCTTTTAAGAATATTTTGTTATGGATAGACAAGACAGGGGATCGTTTGTGCATATATAGCAAGCAACGCAATCTGAATCCAAAGTCTTCTAGAAAAATACTGAGTATGCAATGACAAGCCTTCCCGAAGCAAAATCCTCCATTTGTGAAACAGATCTTTAAATATTTCTAAAATGATCAAGTCATGTCATAAGAAATTCAGCATTTGCACCTGAATATGCAGAATTATTTACCCATAAGAATACCTATAGCAGATTGCTGAGAAATCAGAAAAATCACATACTTTATTTTTCTATATCACCCTGCCTATTCCTGACTTTATTCTGTGCACTCAAGTGCTGCTCTTAAATAAAGTCACCACAAACAAGTTTGCTTTGATCTGCTCCATTTCTGCTGAGACAGGTCTTTCCTATTTAATCTGAAAAATCACACACCTTTTGGTATTACTTAACAGGTGTTTCATCACCATTTACATTAAAAAACCAGCACTTTTTATTTCATGTATACTTACATCTATCGTGCAGACCTTAGTTTTGGGTACAGGGAAGCCACCATGAACATCCAAGAGCGTGTCCCTTCTCTGTGAGTCTTCCTTCCGGGCTGCCTCAGTAATGTGTTTGGCAGCTTTTAAAACACATCAAGATTAACCTGTCAAAAACTGCCTTAACTAACGCTGACTTTACTTTAAATACAAACCGAACTTGTCTTGATTAGCCCTCATCCCTGCTCCTAAGCCCTCCCCACTCTGACATCAGAAGCTCTTCTCCAATACCATCCCCTAACCAGGCTGTAAAAACATAATTACATGAAGAGCACTACACTGAGCTGATAAACCTATTTCACATTTAACCTGCTAAGCCGTTGTTAGCTTTTAAGATGCTTGATGCATTCACTTAAAATCTTCCTGTTCCAACAAGAAATACAAGAGAAGGTTTGCGATTGCTTGGCCCTTTCCTGTTGTGTTACCTATTTATACTGATTTTCAGAAAGGGTGCACTGCTGACTGGGCAAGCAGTTATCCCAGAAGTGTGATATCCCGGAGCTGTGTATCCGATGGGATTGGGGGAGCTGCAAGGTGGAAATCCTGTTAAGCATATTGTGAGGCTAACACAGGGATCAGTTGGTTATACTGCTCAAGCCGGCAGTTTACTCTTTAATTCTCACTGGCCATGAGTTGGCTCTCAGAACCAATGCCTAGAAATAGCAAGTTTGGAAATGTCAGGGAGTGCTTAGTTTCTTCCAATATCTGTGTCAGGTGATGGGATGTCAGGCTTGATGTTTGTTAATCCTTAATCACCTGCCTAAAATTCATCAGGTGCTTGCTGCAACAACAAAAAATTGTCCCTTGTTCTCTGTCAAACACAGTGCCTAAACCTGGGGCAAATGGGCTCATTCCTATTGAAAATCACTCTCAGGGAAGTGTTATCATTAGCAAAGGGGTGTAATTCTGCTATACTTCTCAACCTCACAGAAAACAAATTATTTTTTGTAACACAAAATATATAGTTTTTAATGTGGGATTATTTTAATTTTTTTAAGTGACTGTGACTAAATATTTTTGTTGTAAATCCCATAATGGCTATTTTGTTGCTGCCTGGACCTTCTTTATACAGAAGAAAATCACACCCAGAAATATTGCTTTAAAAATCCACTACTGGGTTTTAAAAATAAGTTTAGGTTCTCCTTTAAAAAAATCAAATTATTAGAGACCAGTTCAAATAAACTGAAAATAATTTTCATGTGGTGGTCCAAATCTTTGCATGTGCAGGCAGCCAAGGAAACAAAGGAGCATTCTAGGCTTAAAGATAATTTTCACCTTGTGTTCAGTTCAGTCCACTCACTCTGTAGCTGCCTACAGAAACCTGTGACTTGAAATGTAATGTGTAGATACAGTCTTGAAAAAAGTTCCTGTGGTGGGATTTTTTCAAGATTGTCTGGGTGAGGCTGGAGCAAATGCTGTGTAAGATGTGGGGTTGTCCAAATAAGTAAAAGTAAAACCTTGCATCAGCATTCATTTTTCATCAGATGTTTTAGTCCGTGTGAATCATGTTTCAGGAAAACCACAAGAAGTTCATTACCAGGAAAAATTACTTCCTTAGGTAGAAACAAACTCAGCAATATAATAAGGTTATATATTTATTTTTTCCTGTTTTACCTAATGAGGGAAGTTTGGAGAGAGAGCCGTTGCTTCGCAAGGTCTCCGGCATGTAGCCCTCGGTTTCTGGCACAGAGGCAGGATTTCTGTGTGCTGTAGTGAACTGTGACAAGCACAGTTCATAAAGATGCTTCAGTGGTCCCTCTCCAGAGAAGAGCAAGTTGTTCTTGACTGGATGTTGCAGGCATCAGGCAGGAGTGAGTGCACTTCTGTATCACACCGTGGTCTGTGTGTACCTCAGCATTCCTGTTCCTGCTGGTTGTCTTCACCCTAGGAAAAATGGCAAAGCACCAAAGGAGGGAGAGAGAGGCATGTAAGAAATTAGTTATGAACAGAAGAAATTAATGAAGAGTTTTGGGCAGTTTGGATACTATTCTAAATTCTAAAGCTAAATTAAGAACAAGGAGATTCTCTCAATTAATTTCAAAAGAAACGTTAACTGCTTTGCATCCTTCACAATTCCTGAAGTACCAGAATGGGTTATCACTATGCAATCAGCTCCATGCACTAAGGTAGATATAGTCTTACCCTTGTCACTAAACATTTTATCAGCGCTGATTTGGGTCAGAACTTTCTTTGTTCCCTTTTGACAAAATCAATGGCAGACATAGCTCAGCTGATGGGATTTATGGTCTTCAAAAATGGAAGGTAAAAATTATATTAGACAATTTTATTACCAGTTCAAGAATTATGTTGGTTACCAAAATGCAGTGCTGGAATGGATTTGTAGAAGTAGAGAACCTGCTAAACTAGAGCCTAAGCAGGTTTTAATCCATTCTAAACACTGCCTGTCAAAAGTGAGGAATCTGTGAAGGAGTGATAATCCCTGTTTCTTCTTATCAAGTTTACTGGAGCGAGATAAAAATCTACTTATCTCCACTTTAATGGAGACATATCATGAAATGAACTGATACAGAACTTGATAAATGGCTTATGTATCATGGGTCAGCCTGTCTTTTTCCAACATGAAATCTCTGTTCAGATGTATCAGATTCTTTAGCTAAACCTCACTTCCTTCCATGTTTCCCCCAGGAAGGTCTAATCTAGAAGAGAACAGTTGCCACAAGCAAAATAAAGAGGGGGTGGTCTGATGGATGGTTTAGGAAGTCTGGGACCAGTTCAAGAACGAACTTGAATAGAAGCTGCGTCCTAGAATCCTGGATCAGAAACAAACACCAGACTCTACAGTGATACACTGGCTTAGAAATGGGGTCTTAGTCCACAAGAAATTGGAAAACCACCAGAGAAGGGAACAGGCAAACCTGTGTGTGAGAATCACTGTAATGGACTGGCTATGCAGAATGTCCTTCAAGCTGGAACACTCCACGGGAGTTAATTTTTTTCCCAATCCCTTGGTTGCAAGGTAGGTACTTTTGCTCCTTCCTGAGTTGCAGGACACGAAAAAGTGCCCAACTTTGGTGTTCTCCTGTACTAAATTCACACTGACAAGGTCAGCAAAGGGAAGAGGTTGCAACACAATTGGTTGTTCAGTGGAAAAGATTTAAATTTACTACAATTCTTGAGAGAATTTGGAGACACTAGGTGGATTGCACAGCTGTCTCCTTCCCGATGGAAGTCTCAGAATTAATCAGGGAGAACTTCGAGCAAAACTCAAGCTACTGAATTTTGCTTAGTGTGGCTGATCTCAATTCCAAAAGCCAATGAGTGAACCTCAGGGATGAAATATGGCTAACCCTTGAAAATTCCTTTGAATTCCTTTGAAAAGTCAATTGACCAAACACTGTTTGTGGGAAGAATACTGAGTTTTATGTGACCTTGAATCAAAATGGTTTAGAAGGTCTAGATTGAAAGCGATACATGTTGAGGTTTCAAAGACCTGAATTTTTGTTTGGTTAACATGGTGTAAAACAGGACTGATAGGTTTTGGTCAAAACTTTCAAACTGGCCATTTTCTGAAAGAGCAAATATATTGGTAAAATTAAATTTTAATGGAAGCTGCACTGTGCCATGTTCCTGTCATTTATGGAATTTCTGGACATAGCTTTTAAATTGGAGTAATAATTAGTGAAGCAAATGACAATACACACAATACCCCTAATGAAAGTATTTCAGGGCAGACATGTTTTCATATTTGGTCTCTTAGTGATTTTTTAAAATTACCTTTTGTATGGATTTAGGGTATTTTTAGATGTGGAAAGGCAAGTTATGACAGCATTGGTATCACATTCAAAAAGAAAAGTGTTGAATAAATACTCGTTTTTGAAGTAACTTTTGAAACCGCAGCTAGAATACAGGGATTGGATGCTGTCATTTAGGATGACCCTAAAAATGCTTTATAACCAGCTCCTGTATCTGCATAAACTTGGTCTCTCTGGCAACACACATTCGGGTTGAGGTTCCACAGAATGCAATGGGGGGTTTTGCTGGACTATCCGGCCCCATTGTACCAGATGGTACCGTATGGAGGTAACACTGATCCTGTGACTCTGTTGATTCGTTATTAGGTTTCTAGTAATTAATGTAGTTTGCAGGCCTTGCATGAACTCTGCAGATTGCCCATTCATGTAAATGATTAACTGAAAGGGGATTAATCCTGGCAGAAGTTCAACCAAAAAGAATTTTCCAGACTGAAAATCTTCTCTATCAGTCTAGTATATTGTAGTAGAGACTGAAAGTTAAGTCTGCATTTGTTTAGCTCCATTTAAAAAAGAGTAACTTGATATCTGAGTGTTAAAAGTATCTGCATTGTGTGTATAAATATACATTTGCTGCAATAGATCTATAAGTTCTGTTTTTTATAGAATTCAAAATGCATGCTCAGTATGATTTAGTTGGAAAAATCTGCTTATTGTCACTACTATTTAGTAGTAGGTAACATAAATTCTGGCTTTGAAAAAAAGATTGTTTCAGAATTCTACAGATTGTGTTTAGCTGCTCATGCTGGAATATGCAAAGGTTGGAATTCTTACAGCTATAATAAATCAGTGACAACAGGGACTGGCACACAGCTCTGCACACAACCAGTTCATCCAGCACATGCCCTTACAAGACTGTCATAGGATCCCAGAATGGTTTGGTATCAAAGGGACTTTAAAGCTCATCCAGTTCCAACCCCCTGCCATGGGCAGGGACACCTTCCACTATTCCAGGTTGCTCCAACCCCTGTCCAACCTGGCCTTGAACCTGGCCTTGTCCTGCCAAGTGTGCAGCCCCTTCAGGTCAGGCACGCATTCCTTGGGGAATGGTCCTTCCAGCCCATTGTGTGTGCAGTCTCTCCTGAAGGATTTTGTCTGGCCCTAAAGCCCATCCCTGCTGCTCTGTGGATTGCCTGGGTATAAAGAAATTCAACATCAAATTAGTGGGTGACACAGATGCTTGCCACGACCAACACAGCGTCAGTGCCAGCTGAGGGATTCCCAGCTGTGTGGGCAAGGCTGAATTCTTCTGCCTCAGTTCTGAGGGGACAAAGTCAGAGGATGAGTGGAAGGGTCAGAGCAGGAGAGAGAGGGTGGAGAGAGCTGTGGAGACCATGGTTTGAAGCATGTGGCTGGGAAAGATGAGAGCAGCAAACCTGGTGCTGGACCAGGCCACTCTTCCTTTACCCTCCCTTGGCAGCAGCTCTTGGCAGGTGTGTTCTGAGTCAGTACAGCCCAAGAGTGCATCACCTGGAACTGGCAAAGTCAACCCCAGGGCAATAAACATTTTTCCAGCCCCACCAATCTCTTGCCACAAGTAACTGCCCCATTTCATCAGCGCAGCCAGCAACAAGTCAGGCCAAGCAAGAGAATCCTGCAGAGGCAAAGCTGGGGAAGGGAACGGAAGCAAACAAGTTACAGTGGTATTAAGTGCTGGAGGACTCAGATTATCAAAAATCCCTAACAGATAAATATCCCAAATCGTTACATTCTATATAAACATTGGGCCAAGTGCCTCCCTGATATAACTGTGATTGTACAACAGCAAGCATGGGTTTAGTCCAGTGTGTTTAGACTCTGTATTATTTTAACCAGATGCTTGGGGGTGTGTTTTCCTTTAGTGGATAATAGGGGCCATCCAAAACAGAGTTGCTGATTTGCTTAGGTTTCATTGAAAGAGACACTACTAAAGAGAGAGGAAATCCCCAAAATGATACTCAGTGATTAAGCACATAGAATATAGGATTTCAGTGTTTGCAAATCCTTTTTCTCAAATGAACTTGTGGCACTAATCCTCTAATGGCATTATTTCTTTGGAATATATGCCAGATTAAGGAGTCACAATGAGGCAAAGTACAAAAATCCACATTAATCTCTCCCCGATGGGTGCTGTGTGGGATGCATCTTAAACTATTTTGTTCCAAAATTGGTTCTGTTCCTAACCTTGGCCCAGGTCTAGACAGAGGGAAGAGTAGATATAAACAAGTGTGACACTGAGCACTTGGCAGATGGTCACAGGCCATTTAACTGGATAGAAAGGGGAAGGCATCTATTATTTTTAAACTCCAAAAGCTAAGCCTGCCCTGTGCTGTCCATGATGTGCTGCAGGAAGCAGACACAGGGCTCTGCCAGGCAGGAGCAGGACACCTGTTCAGAAGTGTGGCAGGGAGGAGATGGACAGAGCAGCTAACGTGGCTGGGCCTGGATGTTGTAATATATCACATGTTCTCAGCACAGCCTGGGCCTATTGCAGAGTGCTGCTCATATTTTCAGCCCAGTGCAGCCACGTCACTCTCATTATCCTCCTTTTTTAGGGGGATAACCCTTTTGTCACCTCTTCCCTCATAGCTGATGTGAAAAAAGGTAAAGATTTGCTTTTTAGGAAGAGGAGACCAGGTCACTGCGTTTTCCTTCTCACCAGATTACAGGGATGCTGTCGTGGTGCCGTGGGGTATTGTCACTGTTATTCAACAGGCTCAAGTGGTGAAAGAACTGCTGAACTGGCAGCATATCACCTGAAATACTGAAGTCAGAGCATGTGAGTTAGCCCAGCCTAACCACTGTAATTGATGCTTAACATGCTTAAGGATTTCCCCAGTTTCACAGGTAGAGATTATCAAATATTCCCATTCCATATTCTCACTGAACTGCAGTGGGCATTGAGAAGTCTTGGGCCAGGAGAGCCTGGGACATGTCCACAAACACCGATTGCTTGGTCTCTGCTTCATTCCGGGTCACTCTGTTGTTAAGCACAAGTGAAGAACTGTCAAATTCAGTTCTTTACCAACAGAAATGCTGGGATTTTCCATCTTCTGCATAGCTGAGATGCCTGGACACATGAAGTGACTTAGCACAAATACCTGATGTGGATACAGGTCTGTAGTGAGATGCTAATTTCAGAAACTGGGGCAGGACAACCACTCCTGGTGTCAGAAAACCCTAAAGCCAGCTTGGAGATCATTTCTGTTTGGGAATAGAAGCGTGCCCTCCTTTCCTACAGAGAAAGATGGTTGATCACAGTGGTTTTGTGCATTTCTAGCTGCTGTAAATGTTTCCCGGCATGGTACCTCTCATGGGCAAGAGGATTTTCCTGATGTTCACTTGAAGTTTTTCTTCTCCTCATCTTACCCTGTTGACTCCTTGCAGCACCCTGTGCCTCACTCCACCCTGTCTGAATCCTTTGTCTTGTTTTCACACCGAGTCAAGCCTGTCCTCAGGCTGGTGTCTGCTCACCTGCTTTGCAAAGGAATTGTTGGTTTTGTTTACCAGCTTTATCATTCCCCACCAAAATCACTCCAGTTTGCATATGTCTTTAGTGTGTGCATATCTATGGAGGGTCCCTTGTATCTAAGGAAGTATAAATTATATTGCACCAGGCGCAGACAAAGGTGAGCAGGAAATGATAAGGGAAATGAAGAGTTTGCCACATGAGGGGAGACGAGAAGGGTTTGGCTGGTTTAGCCTACAAAAGGGAAGACCTCATAGACTGAAAAAGATTATCAAGGCTAAAGAGATTCAGCATAAATGTCCATAAGTATGGTTAAGACAGAAATTGTGATGTTCACCATTGAGGAAATCAGACTTTAGGGCAGACAGACAAAAAACGGTGTGTCCAATGATTGCATTGTAATGTTGTATCATGGTGTTGCCCAGAAGATGATTGTGACCTCTCCTCTCGTGTCTCCTGTGGCCCTACAATGATCAGGATTGTCCTACTCCTCGGTATCCCTTTTTCTTACTGAGCTGTGCAACATCCAGCTGACAGCAGGGCTCTGCTCAGCCTCCAGCACTATTGCTGACCAGTATGGACAAAAGGGGTGGGAAAACAAAGAGCTTTTCTTCAGGTAGTCTTGTAATCTGATCTCTACGGTGACTCAGCCTCTTCTAACAACAGCTGTCTCAGGGACATGCAGTGGTTTGTGAGCAGTAGCGAAGATTTTGCTGCCACTTCCTGATTTCTGCCTTGAGAGTGATCTAAGCTGGGACATGATCGGAGCATTTAAATGGACTTCTCAGTTCCAGGAACGGCAGACTTTGGGATAGAGTACAGAGGAATAGAGACATAAGGAAAGATCCCACAAATCACTTGTGCAGAGCTGCTGCTATCATACTGATGAAGACAGGAACTTGTGAGAGAAAACTACACGGAAAGTTCCTGTTAAGGAAAGGAGTGGGGTTTTGTTTGCATGTCATGGCTCACCTATCCCACAAGCCCTGAAAGTGCTGTAAAAACTGAAAAGTGTGAAAGGGATCCTCAGTTGTACCCATGGAAAAGACAGGTATGTTCTTTGTTTAAAAAAATACCTCCCCACCGCAGGAAATCGCAGCCAGGGAAAGCAGGATTGCTCTACAGCTCAGTAACTGCATGTACGTCTAGGTACTTTGGTTTCTGTAATTCTTGTATTTCTCAGAAATACAGCTGACAACACATTAAGAGCCAGACTTTAAGCAATGCTTCAGCTTTTTGTAATTGTAAGTGCTCTGCTCTTGAACACTTGTATCACGGCTGTGATATATGGCTGAATGGAGGCAATGGTGGCAAATTCTCAGTGCATCTGAAAAAAGGTAAGCAAGAGTAAACGTTACTAAATCTAATTCTGTCTGCTGATCCCCTGAAAGATGACCAGAACTGCCAGGATAGGCATGAAGAGGACAACCCAAAGAGTTCCCCATTTGACTTTGTTATAAAACAGTTCCAAGGAAAGAAGTGTGCTCCTGAAAAAAAGAAAGAGCAGCCTTCAGCCATCAAACAATTCTTCAAGGACTTTGACTTTGGGAAATCTGAAGGCAAGGACAGAAAGGAAATGGAAGAAACAGAAATAAACAACTCTGGAGCTGATGATCAGAGTGAAAAGCAAGTAGAAGGTAATGCTGGTACAATAATGAAATACATGTGTATGTGTATATATTTTAATTTCATAGAAAATCAGCTGTTTGCTTGCTAGCCAAAATCCTGTATTTGCTGACCACGATTTATCCTCTAGCTAGAACTTGCTTCTGATTGGAATATTATCAAGGATGTACCCTCTGATTTGATAGGTGCCAAGCAAGGAGTTAGATCCATGTTGCTGAGGAAGGATAAAGCTTTTGAGTGAATTCTCTCTTGGTCTGCAATGTGAGAGTTAGTGCTGAAGTCAGCTCATTAGTTGCAGAGCTTATTTGGTTTCAGAGCCAAGGTTTGAGCAGTAGCTTGGCTTGTTGTATTTAAGATGGATCTCTGTCCTGCTGTCCTGCTAAAGCAGTCTGAAGACAACAGGAGCAGATGTTTCCTATCACTTGACACTGGGCAGGGGAAGGGGAAGGGAATGGGAATCCACCATGTATGTTATTTTGCACACACAAGAATCCTCTTTACATCCACTCCAGAGAAAATGGAACTATTTTTCAAAAGGAGCGGGAAGGTGAGGCTTAGAACCCCATCCTTTGTCCTAAGGGGCTTGGGTCAGTTTGGGGAAACAATAAGAGGGCAGCTACTGAGAGTGGGATTGCTGTTTTCTGTAGTTTTTTGCTTTGCAAAGCTCAGAAAAGCAGGAACTGCCTTACACATATGTTGTATGAAAATGCAGCAGGGACTTTGTACTGATTTGATCATGATGATCTTATCAGTCAGGTTCTTGTCCACACTGATGAAAAATAGAGCCTGGTTTATTGACAGATTTGATTCATTTCCTAAAGTCTTCACCTAGCAGCCTCAGGCAGGATTTACAGTGGTGTTCAGTAGCAGAGGTAACCAGAGCCCTGTTTCTTTGTTGCTCAGATGGACTTTCACATCTCACTTCTGAAGTGGAGTCACCATCTGGTGAGCAGAGATTTAACCAGTTTATGGAGAAACTGGGAAAGAAACCCAACAGCAAGAACCTGGATCTAAACAATTGTGCACTAAGTGCAGCAGATATAACAGAGCTGGGTAAATGCCCATTTTATTCAACTAATCACTTCATCTATTCCTTTAATTTTTATTTGCCTGTTCAATTATTCCCTCTCCTCTTTTCCCTTCCCTTTCTTTTATACAGGCCATATTGACATTTCATCTAATGGTCCCAGGTCCCTGAGAAATATTAGTTTATAAATTATATAAATTATGTAATAGTAATAAATATAAAAATCATCCAGGTCTGTGAAGCAGAGGAATGTCCTTACACTCAAGATACAGATAAGAAAAGTGAGGTACAAATTGTCATGGCTTTATAATTCTGTACTGGTCGTAGAAAACATCTCAATATTAAGATGTATTGATGTCCAGGGTGTGCAGAAACATGCAAACAGAAAAGCTTTTCCTTTTCTTTTCTTTCCTTACAGCTTCTTTACTGCCGTTTCTCCCAGAGCTGGAAGAGATCAGCCTGTCCTGGAATGGTTGTGTTGGAGGGACTTTGAAAGCTCTCACTGTCCATCTTCATCATGTGAACCTGTTAAAAGTCCTCCGACTTAACAACTGCAGGCTGACAGCTGAGGATGTCATCTCCTTAGGTACAGGATTTCATTTACATTCACTTCCAGACAGCTTGGGGCAAATGTAATCCATCTCATCTCTTCCTACGTCCTACTCCTGCTGCTTCCACACTGGGCAATGTAAACTCCTGCTGTGAACAGAAGAAACTTGGGCTTATGGGTGACCTTACACCTTTAGGTGGCTCGGCAGAGTTCGTTCCTCAGGGTGTGAAGCTTTCACACTCAGAAGGGAACAGAATTCAGTCCTATTTGCAGGAAAGGATGTCTTCAATTTGGATTAGTATTTTTTTTTGGCTAGAAGCAGAGTCAGTGACAATAGGGTCAGCTTAGGTCTTGGAGCTGCAGGGCAGGTGAGTATTCATCATAAGAACCCCAGTTGTCTTTTGGGAGGAGACTTAAAACCAGAAGTGCTGCTTCAGAGCTTTATGACTTGGTGTTTTTCAAGTCTGGGAGAAGCTTATTCCTCTGCTTACTTCTGTGCTTGGAGTGCCTCCACCCTGCTTTCTGCAAAGCATGAGATGTAAAGGTTTTAAAGGTGGTGTTACACACTCAGGTTCCAACAGAGAGTCACCTCTGGGCCTGGAGTTTACTCTGGGGTGGACCTGTGGTTTGTATTTAAAAGAAGGGCAAACACAATCAATTAGGAATTATAAAAGTCACTGCTTATTTTGTAAGTTCTAAAATGGGTCTGTATTATAAAGCTGGGGTTTGTTTATGTCATCATATCCAAGCCTTTTCCAGGAAAGGTTCAGGAATAAAATGTCATGTATGGTGGTAGATCAAAAGTGAGTCATGCTCTCTCTTGGGGAGGAAATAAGCATCTCTGCAAAAGCTGGTGAAAATAACTGCTCTGTTTCTGATGAGTGTAAAATCTGTGTTTAATTTTCTAACCTTTTTCCAAATTGATTTCATTCTTTTTCAAACCCTTTTCTCATTTGTGTTTTTGTTTGTTTGTTTTTGGTTTTTTGTTTGGTTTTCTGTTTGTTTTTTTGTTTGTTTTTTTTTGTTTGGTTTGGTTTGGTTTTTTGTTTGGTTTGTTTTTTGGTGTTTTTTTTTTCTCTTTTGATTTTTATTGGTTATTTTTACAATTAATTTATCCTGCCAGGTTCTTCAGTGTTGTTTCCTTCCCAGTTAGGTTTAGCTTCTGCTGGGACAGACGCAAAATTGATCACAGGACTTGAATTTCCAGTCAAAATGTGATGCCCTTGACACATGGAACAGCAACAGTCAGTTTGCATTGATTTTGCCTGTGATTTTGAAAACATCTTGTGTATTTAGGCCAAACCTGGCTGTGTGACCTTGTCCACATCTCTCTGCAGAAATGTGGCCTCTTGTGGACTCAGCATATCCTACTTAGAAATCAATGTCTGAAATATAACCATAATATCAACCTATTCTATGTGACTGCTCAGAACTTGACTGTGAGAGGTGATAGGAAACTATTCCTTTATTTATCTTCTGGGAGGAAAATGTGTCTGGAATTCTACAGTCCTCATGTCAAACAGAAACAGGCTATGCTGCCCTTCTCAACTGTAGAGCATTATTTCAGTATTCAACACTGAGGCAATAATTTAAAATAAATGCAAAAATAAAGATTAAGATGTTTCCTTTCCTTTCAATCCTGGATATTCACTTACAGAAATAATTATTTTTCTATTATAAATCTTTTGTGAAAAATTAATTATGAAAACCAACCAGATATGAAAGGATGTTACTATTAAAATACAATTCTCAATTATTGGACTTTAGATCAGAAAAATGGTGTATGACACTTTGAAATTGCATTTGCATATGGTCTGATTAATTGATCTTTCTTGGGAATGAGTTTATGCAAATATGCTCTGCCTGTCTCCTCTACAAAGGAAGCTAGGAAACTGGATTTTACAGTGGGATGTTAGTATTTCAAATAAACCCCAACACAGTTCAGATTGGCAGGTGTGCCAAGCCTGGAAAAGGCTGATTTTTCTGTATGTAAAAAAAGTCAGTTCTGTCTGCCTTGAAATCGTGGGAAAGTTAGTTTGAGTCAAAACAATGCTCATCTTGGTTTCTTATGAAATGAGTCAGAAATTCCTGTCAGAAATGAAACTTTCACATTTCAGAAATAGTTATAAGAGGAATTCTTTCATTCCCTCCAAAATGACCCATGGACACAGTACAGAGGATGTTGGAAATTTGCCAAATAAAACAGAGCAGGACTCTGCAGGACAGTAAATTCAGACTTGTCACTTGTATTGATTTCCCTCTAGACTGGACTTTCTGGTCCCAGCACAAGCCAAACAGCCTGATGAGGGTTTGGGAACCCAAATAAATTTCAGATTTGTGTGCACTGTGACAATGACTTGTGATCTATATTGCTCCTTAGACAATGTGAGATTTTATACAACACTGCTGCAGAAGCAATAATTCATTTATTTAACAATTTTCCTGGCAAGACATTCAATATAAAGTAATTTGAGTATTAAGCAGCTAACCTTCCTCTTTAATATATTCCAAACCTGTATTTTTGTTTGCACTGAAATTGATACATAGAATTAATCATCCTAGACTTCCATTGCAGGAGAGGCATTTGAAATTGTTTCTCAGCTTGAAGAACTGGATTTATCATGGAACAGTAACATAGGTGGAAAACTATCACTGCTGACAAAAAAACTCCAGGAAGGATGCAAATTAAAATGTCTGAAAATTACAGACTGTAACCTGACAGCAAAGGATGGAGAATCCCTTGGTATGTGTGTCTATTGAGCTGGACTGAGAGTGGCTTCACAAAAATGGAACTTGTTTGACTTAGATGATGGTTGTATTGAGCTCAGTATTAGTGAAAAGTTAATTTATTTCAAGCTCTGCATTATAACAGTATTTATGATGTGGGGATTTAATGCACTTTCTTCCAAAGAAGAAAATTGTTCTCTCTAATCATATGAGGGAGGGTTGAGAAGATCTAAACCACAGTCTGGCTGCCTCAGTGGTCCAGGGTTTCTGGATCCTTTGAGATCTTGAGCAAAAAATGTGTGCCAGAATTTCCACCACTGATTGCTTAAAATTAAGCAGCTGAATATGTAATTGGCCATGGGATTGGAAAGAAGGTCTGAGGATTGGGAATTTAGGCTGAGTTGGCAACCACTGACCACCCTTCCCTTCTGTCCTCTCACCATAGCAGCTTAATCCTGTGTGGTCTTTTTATCTTGTTGTGTGTTTTAAAAGATGTTTGCTCAGTAAAGAGAAGCCCCATGGCTCTCATCTCCACTGTAGGAGGAGCCCCACATGTAATACACATTCCTATATCTTTTCATTAGAAAATTTTCTTTCTCTTTGTATTTCTGCTTTTTATTCCCCTGTATTTTTCTAACAGTCCTTGTATTTTTACACTTTTATTTTTATAAATGTTTTTCACAGATTTTCTTGGTTCCTATCCAATCTTTATTTTACTGTGTTGTTTAGGTAGAATAGGAACTTAGCAAGTCTAAACCACACTTACAGGCAAACCCAGGCCACCTCTTCCTGTTTATCATGGTGCTGTATTTTTCTTGAGTTCATCTGTATGTATTCCAGACAATTACCAATGCTAGTTTTCTTCTTTTTTTTTTTTTTCCCCAGCTGAAATTCTAAATGTGATCCCAAACCTCGAAGTATTAGATCTCTCTATCAACAAAAACATTGGCTGCAGCATGAAGGTTATTGCTCAGGATCTGAAAAATGTGCCAGGCTTGAAAGAGTTAAACTTGCACATGTGTGGATTAAAGCAAGACAGCCTCCAGGGCTTAGGTTAGACTCTATGTTCAGAAGACTTTCATTCTGAATAAATTGTACATCTGAAAACCATTTAAGAAAGGCAATGAGGTGGGATTTTGCTGATGGTTTGGCAGTATTAACGGGCAATCATTATTTGCTCTTTGAGGACTGATAAAAGACTACAGGGCCTTTCAGCAGGAGTCGAATTTATCTGCCCTGAGCTCAAGCTTGTGAAAGTCAGTAGGGAGAGTCACCCTCCACACCATTTATCTGAGACATATCTCAGGGCTATGGCTCCCTGGACGTGCTTCCTCTTTCCCCAGACAGAACATAGACAAGGACACAGACAGGCCAGCTAACTTTTAACAAGCTAATCCTACTTTCCAAAGGAAATCCAAATTCACCGTTATCACTTAAAGAGTGTCCAGTGAAGCCACATGAAATGGGCTTGTTATCTGTGTCTCTCCCTAGTGGATGTGGCAAAACAACTGGCATTAATTAGCACATCCAGCAGTAATTTCTGCAAAAGGCTGAGGATTGACTGGATCTGGGGGATGAGCTGGCCTCACCTTCACCTGCTCTCCCAGAGAAGAATGGAGCTGCGTGGACAGGGAGGCTTTGCTGTATTACTGGGTGTCTGCTGTGATTATACACTGAAGCTTAGCCCAGGAGCTTTGCCTGCAATACCTTGGGCAGACTTTGACGTTGAAGTAAATAGATGCCAAAGCCCTGACCTGGGCTATTGTGGCAGCCAGTGACCAGCTTGTTCCCTTTTCCATTTCAGATGCTGCTTTACAGCACCTTGCAGAGCTAAGGAAGTTAGACATCTCGTGCAACAGAGAGATTGGTGGTGGTTTTAAAGACTCAGCAGCTCATTTGGCCAGCTTGAAAAATCTGGAAGTCCTTGATCTTCACCAGTGCTATGTCACAGAAGAGGACATGACCATTTTGTGTAAGGACATGTTGAGGAAATCCATTAAGGAACTCAGTTTTGCCTTTGGAAAATATCTCAAAGACATAAAAGATTCTGCCTGGCAGAATAGCTGATCTCAGTACTTTTTTCATCAGGCACCTCTGAAAGTGCAGTGTGGGGGAGAGCTCTCTTGATCAATATGGAATGGGTTTTTTTTGCTGAACCAAAGGAAATCTCAGAGTGTCTGATCCCATGTGGAACTAAGGACCTGAATCTGCCATGATTCAGACCCACAGTGGGAATTGTGGGAACTGCCACTAAGCAGTGCTTTTTTTGATAATCAGTTATTTAGGAAATATCCAGGGACAGTTCCCCAGTGGTATAAGTTGGATGAACCTGTGGTGTGTTTGTGCATGGAAATATAACTGCCTAAAACTCCCTTGGTGAGCTGCACACCGAGTAGAGGGTGATTTTAGGAGACCTTGCATTGCTGCTGCTGTGTGCTTTTTCCAGGTTGAATTGATGCATCTATAAACTCTACTATGAAGAAAAAGGCATTTCACAATGAATTTGTGAGACAGTTTATTTTTCTCTTTCTGTTATCATAACTTTGTCTTTACTCTTAACAACAACAACAACAAAAAATCCCATGACTCAAAGCCTATATTGCCCACATCCTATTTTCCGTGACAAAGAAATAACTTGAAGACATTATGATGATGATGAAGCTTTAGGATATATTCAGTATTAGTGATATCAATCATGATTTATTTTTAATTTATTGAATAATAGAGAATAATAGCATTAAGACAAGAAAAAAGTTTCAGTTAGCAATGAAGACATTTGGAAATTCCCTGCTTCACCTAGAAAATTTCCAGGAAGCCATGTTCTGACAACATTCCACACAGTATAGAAGACTTAATTTCTGAAACAGTTTTACTGAAAATGACAAGGCTATTTATGGTCTAAAACATTACTCACCATGAATTGAGTGTAAAAACTTGGTCTTGACTTTTGGATTGATTTATAAAGAAAAGAAATTATGTCAGGCAGATATACAACTACACATTCATTATGGGTCAGTGACTGCCTAATAAATTTTTCATATTTTCATAGCCCAGGTGATACCTTTACTCTCCAGTCTTCAAGACCTGAATTTATCCTCGAATAAAAATGTAGGACTCTCATCTGATCCTCTTCTGGGCAGGCTCAGATTTTTACCGAAGCTGAGATGTGTGACCATCAGCAATTGTGGCTTAGGTGAAGAGTCCCTTTCATCTCTAGGTAGGAGTGTTTCTTTAAAGTGTGCCTGTTCCGTGTGTATCCCTGTAGGACAAAGCATTCTCTTCTCCTCTGGCTGAACTCCAAGGATTATGGTTACATTATACCTCAGGTCCTGAGTGGAAAAGCCTGTGATGAAACCAGTGCTTTGCGGGACTAGCTTTCAAGGGAAGAGAATTGTATGACTTCCCCTACTATACCTGAGGGGATGGAGTTCTCTTAGTCCTTTGTCTGATTGTGAGCTTTTATATACTCCCTAATTTTGAGGAAAAAAAGAAAAACATGGTTTTGTGTTATGCTGTAATCATAGTCTGGATGTAACTCTTCACTCACTGGGGTAAAGTTTTGACTGAGGGTTTTTCACCTCACTGCAGGTGAAAATTTCAGTAGAAACTTTCTGGGGTAGAGTTCAGCACGGGGCAATGGAGGAAATGACTGCAGTGGTGGAACAGATATTGCACAGCTGTGAAGAAAAGTCCAGTCTAACACAGGACATGTAAATTCAGCCTCTTTTACCTACTTATTGCAAATCTCTGTGGATTAGTGGCCTTTGATAGGTGTTCCATATGGCACATGAAATCTTAGTACAGAGGGATCTCTCAGTTACTGTGTCTTGTGAACTTGTATTTCGTACTGTTTACAGTGACATTAAACCTGGAGTAAGACTTGACTGCCTCCAGCAGAAGCAGTAGCAAGCTAAGCCGGTCAGAGGTCCTTGCAGAAAGAGTATTATATTTATATCACTACAATTATGTAAGAGTGACACCATGGAAATCAGAGCTGTCAAAAGATAGAGAGCATTTCACCTTAAATAGTGAATTCACAGCAAAAAACTTGCTGTTTTTAAATTGATATAGAATGGTTTAAAAGCAAGCTGTTAAATTAATTCAGTGCAACAAGGCCAAGGCAATAATGTGAATAGAAAGACAAAAAAACCTCTCCATAGAGTCCTCATAGATTCTATAGGCAGACCCTTCTTACCTTCTTTTGTCTGACTTTTATTGGGATAAAAGAATTCATTCTAAGCACAAGTAGTCAGCCTGTCAGGATCCTATTTACGGGTGAATTGCAGGTGAGGTGTCTGTTGAGGCCATGTTGTTTTCTCTTAGTAAGCAGAAGTTGCTGGTCTTAATCTTTTCAGCTGAGGCTGCCCTTCACCTTCCTGAACTGGAGATATTAGACCTTTCTTGGAATAAGTGCGTTGGTGGGAACCTAAAGCTGCTTTTGGGAGCACTAAAGCTTGCAACGGAGATTCAAGTGTTAAGGCTGAGCAGCTGTAACTTGGTGGCTGAAGATTTGGCACTTCTAAGTACGTATAACATGGTATTTACTAGCACTCAAGGAGCCAGGGCATTTAGACCACAATTCAGAAGGGGCTTGTTCCATGGGCTGAGCACGTTTTTGCATAAATCAAAGGAAAACATGGAAAATACAGGAGTGTTTTTCCCAGAAAGGCCTTTCATTTTTCTGTGTGTCCTGGACGTGCCCAGTGGAAAAGCTGAAAAGGCTAAAATGCAAAGAATATTTTAGCACTTTTATGTATTAATACCAAAAAGAGCATAATTTAGAAAATGTAAGGTTTGCATATGATTTTTATATGGAATATTTAAAGCTGCCTCTGAGGAGTTTTATTTTGCTCGGATGCTGTTTTAGGGCTCAGTACTTTAGAGAAAATGTCTTTGCTGACAGCCAGTAATACAGGCACTACCAGCTCCCAATCCCTTAGGTGGGTTTCTGAAGTCAGACAACTGGGGGAGAATTAAACCAGAAATGTTTTCACCCACCTCTTAGCAGCTGCTAAGAAATAATGGAAAACAGGGAGCTGATAAAGGAAAAAATTCTAGGATCCTTTTAAAAACTTGCTTATTTTATACTCATCCTTGTGATTCTGTGGGCCTGACTCAGGGGTTTGAGTGTCTGAGATTGGCAATAGCTATGTGACAACTGTAAGGCCCTGGAATGTGAAATCTGGTGAGGTGAAGCCTGAATATTTTTGACTTCAAAAACCATCACCCTTGGTGGGTGTCTCCTTTGCCAATCATATGTTAAGGATCCCTTTAGGGTATATTAGGCCCTCCTACAGTGAGAGGTGGCTGTTGTAGTCATGCAGCCTCACCAAGTTTTGCTTTCCTCTTTCTAAATCTCCCTGTAAAGCCTGTCTGCCTCTTATAATTGGCACTTGATATAACTTCCTTCCAACCGACTCCAAGGTTTTCGGGTTGCCATACACTTTTAACTCAATACTTTGCTCCTTTTGAACTGCCTGTGCTTTAAGTGTTGTACAATCCTTCAGATGTTATAAAACTGTCTTTCTGAGATCAGCAGCAAGTGGTTTTATGTTGCTGAGGAGTTAAATCTTGCTGTTTGACTGCTGAAATGAGGTATTAAAATACCATTCTCCTTTCTGAGAAGCTTTTAAAGCAGTTGCCAGGATTTATTAGTTCTGTTTGTGTCTGTCATCTCTTGTAGCATCCCTGAGGCAAGATGGCCATTTAGCCAGATTGCAGAAGCTGGATTTGAGTTATAATAACAACATCTCTGACGAAGGCTGGGCTGTTTTCTGCCAAGGTTTAGGAGCATTCAAGGAACTCTCGGAGCTGGATGTGAGCCTCCGGCCGTCATCCTGCCGGGACTGCGGGCCATGGTTCAGGGAGTTGTTGGCAGCACTGACACAGCTGCCAGCCTTGGCAGAGCTGGGCATGCAAAGATGGACCCTTTCCGAGTCCCAGAGAAAGCAAATGGAAGGCTTTAATCAAGACAACAAAAGAAATATTCGTTTTGACTGTTGATGGAGGTTGGAGGTGTCTGGAAGACCTTTTGGGAGCAGCACATGAACCAAGCATTATGTGTCTCTGACTTAGAAGACTGCAGTTTTTAATAATCTCCTGAAATAACTTCACAATTACAGAAAACTGTTATTTAACTTTCTGCACCATAGATCATTCCGTTTAATAACATATTCTTTCAGGTTCTCTGGGCCATGCTTACACTACTTAATCTTCATGTTGTGAATACTGCCAAGGACACTGCCCACAGAGCAGTGCTGGATTCAAACACTGCAGGTTTGGCCATGGAGGGAAGGGCCAGTGTGTGTGTTAATGCAGGTGGGTGGGCAGTGTGAATGTGGCCTCAGAAAATACCTCTAATGTGAAAATACTTGAAACCTCCATGTTTTAAATTTTAGTTTCTTCTCCCCCCAAACTTTTGCCTCTTTGTGAATTAATTAAATCATAATTGGGAAATTTGGCAACTATCTCAACAACTCAACATTATAGATTAGTCCAGTCAGGAGAATACAGAAAGAGCTGGTCTGCCTCTGCTCTGACTCTTCGTGCCATCTCATAGTGTAGATGAGTCCTGTGTAGAGTATCAGCATAAAATCAAGGTAAGAAACCATTAATTGGTGTCTTTGCAAGTCTCAGGGGCAAGGAAAAAGCTGCGGTACATTAAATCAGAGATATGTCCTGCTACTTTAACAAGAATTTTGGATACAAAGCAATCAATAAGTGCCAAATTCTGGCATAGTCACTTGTGTCATGGAGCATGTTAACATGTGAGCTCCAGGACTGCAGTGGGATTATTCATCGGTAAGGTATTTTAGGAAGTAAAGATATTAGATGTGCCCACTGAGTGAGGAGTCTTAGAGAAATCCTGAGGCAGCTTGAGGGATAAAGTACTGCTCAATTAGCTCTGAGCATCTCTACATGCTGCAGCAATCTCCTGGAGGAGAGGCACAACAGGATCGTTCAGTGGCACTTTCCTAACTTGCTAAGGTCCCCCTCAGCAAGTTCTCCCCTGCAGATGCTGATCAATATTCAGCTTTCAGTCCATGCGACCCTTCCAGCATCAGCTTTTGCCTGGTCAGGGCTATAACCAGCAGCTGACCATGCTGTGCTGATACCTATTGATCATTTAATCCATGATTTCATGTAAGAGTCACCCTGGACTTCCTGGTTCCACTTGCAGTTCCACTTGAACAGTGCACTTGGCTCCCCCAGCTCTGAGAAATGCATTGAACTGGAATCTCTTGGTCAGAGGCAGTAGGCAATTGCTGTGTGGGATCCTAAACCTCTGAAACGATGCAAAGAGCCCCTGCTTCACACAGGGCTGACAAGAGAGGTTTTCAAGCAGTGACTTAAACCAGGACAGTTGTTCTAATGGGGAAATACCATCATGTCTGTCTAACAGCAGCACACCAACCTGTTCTCTTTATCACTTGTCTTCGTGTGACTTTCCTCCTCAAATCCACCTTTGACCCAACTGGGAAACTGATCTTTTATCTGTTCTGTGAGAATTTCTCTGAATTAATTCTTTCCCACTTGAACCTCTCTCTACAGTTCACCTTTAATGTCCACATTCTGTTGAAATTTTCCTAACTGAACTCAACTTCAGTGTTGGGGTTTCTTGTTCTTTCATAGCTGGGTGCCTCATTCTCAGCTCCAGAGCACAGTACAGACCCACTGCTGGCAAACTCTACCCTGTTCCTGATCCCCCTGCTCAGTCCTTTGCCTTCTTATGATTCTGTCATACCTATTGTGCCACTAAAAAGCTTTTGTTGCTTTTATCACCTCGACTAAATGTCCTGTCAATCTGCCAGTCTTCCCAGAAATCTCTCTTCCAGCGATTTCCTCCTTGGTAGTTTCTGATTCATCCTTCTCTCTGTTCCTCTTTGCCTTCACTTAGGGTGAAAAAATTTCATTAGACATTTCCAAACAATCAAAACAGCCTCAGTTACCCAGTGAAATGGAAAATCAGAACAGAGCCGTCCCACTTTCCTGCAGTCCCAGCTCTCTCCTGCCAACAAGCATATTAATGAGATTTCAGTATCAGTCAAGAGCCAAACAGAAATGAGTTCCATACCCTGGATGCAGATTCAGAGAGCACTACCTGGGGATGGAACTCTGTGAAGAGCTGGTCTCAGTGACCCTGCCTTCATCAACTCCCTCAGGATGCACCACCTTCCCTGAGGCGAGAAAAGGGGAGGGAGAGCAGGACTGCAGTTCTGACCAGCCAGTTAAAATAAACAAAGGGTTCTGCTCCCACCCACTCTGCATTTTGAACCTGCACCATGGCTGCCCCCAGTCCAGCTCACTGCTCTATGTACACTGCAAATAAAACTGAGGGGCTTAAGGGGTAGCTAAGCAATACATAATAAAAACTAGACAAGGACATCGTGTGTCTAGGACAAACAGCTGTCTGCCTGTCAAGTGCTGTAGAAAGACATGGTTGCATATAAATTTGGCAAGCAAGAATTATAGCAATAGTATGTTTGTCATGGTTCTTTTTAATAACAAAGGTGTTATGATGTGTCAGAGCCAGAATCATGGTAGAAATTGCATCCTGCAGACCAGCTGCTTTCAAATAAGCCTGTCATACACAGACACACCACAAACTGTCACCAAGCCATCTCAGAGATGAGCAGTACCACTAAGGAAGTGACAGCTTGCAGTCATTCAAAGTGCTGTAACTGCAGATTGTCAAAACATCAGTGAACAGTTTTGCAAAAGCGTGGAGATACTTTCAAACAGCTTTTTACACCTCTGTAAGACAGGATGGTAATGCAGGTCCTGGTAGAAGAGTGTGTTCTGCCTGTCTGGAGTCCTAGTCCATATTTCCAAACAAGGTACTGATCATTTCTGGAGGTAAAGTGCGTAAGTAAGGTTTACAAACTGTGACATCATTGGGAGCATTACTAAACACAGACAGACAACATGAGTTTTAAACACTGAGCTTTGATATTATTCCTGTTGTACAGCTCTGGCCTGATGCTGCACCATGTACCTGAAGAGATTAAGAGTCCCTTCAGTCCTGCATTTGGGAGCAGCTGAAATCCATGGAATTTCCATGTTGCAGCAGACTGAGATCTTCCCCCTTCTATTGCTCCTGCCTGCAATTTGCTTATGTCTTCTGGCAAGCATTTAATTCCTTTATCTTGTTCCAGCTATAATCTTTCTAGTGACTCCAAGAGAAAGATCTCCTTTGGAAAGATATTGAATTGATTTTCAGACAGGCTAAGACATTTAAAATTTTCAGTTCCTTCACCTCTGCAGGTATCTAGACACAGTCATTAAAAAGATATATTATGTCAATTAAATAGTAATCTTTGGGATTTTGTTTTTAGGGAAGGAATCTCCTAAGAAAATTCTGTGGAGCTGCATTACTGTTGATAGATGAACACAGAATATTCTGCTCATTAATGTCACATTATACCTCACAGTATGGTGGAAATTTTGGCAAAGACACCTATGTTGTTTCCTGTGCTGAAAAGATTTCTTACGGGTTTAATTTTATTTCTTAGCAGAAACATTAGTCTGCTTCTTCATTTCCTTCGTATGCACAGTGCAGGGGAGAGCAATTTAAATTAATGAAATCTGAAAGTGAGTATTTTGCATAAATTACTACTTCTGTAAATGTAACCTTCAAGAAGAAAACTGCACCAGTGAAAAAATCCTTGGGAAGAAAGCATTGCATTACATAAAAAGGGAAGTGTATTCTAGCCCTAAAATGAGGATGTCTACGAATACTCTTACACTTACCATAGCCCAAGGGTGCATGATTGTTCATTATCAAATGAACAGCAAATGTTCATGGAGTTAAAGACATTAACAATATCACATCCGTTTTTAAATTGCCCTTTGCTCACTTCATGACATATTGATTCTGTGCAAATGCAGCTCTTATTTTCCAGTGTACACAGAAAAAAAAAAAGATGCAAAAAACCTGCAGCAGTCCCTCCAGTCAGGATTCCATCTTTATGATTCAACACAAAGGTCCAGTGTTTCCACATTCTTGCTTTTTTCTCCCTGCCTGAATACTGAGATGCCAGCGATAATGAGGAACCCAGGCTCGGGTGTGTACCAGTGCAATGTCCCTTCTCACTGTGGTAGCGAAAAGGGGCACTGGGTTGTAATGGAGAACTTAGATTGTGCAAAAGGAGGGTATCAATAAAATAAAAATTAAAACAAAGGAACATTTTTCATAGTGCGCATTCCCTTAGGAATAGCATCAAAGCGTTTTTCACTCAGATCCAGTGTCCTGACACTGATTAAGCTGGTGGAGGACACAGGTACAGTGTGTAATACGGCATTCCTCACATAAACACGTGAAAGGGAAGACCAGCAGCAGAGCTGGTGTGGGATCTCCAGCCTGTCCAGACAGTCTGAGTGCTCTCGTGTCGGGGAGATTCTTCAAACCTGGGGGAAGTTTGTGCAGGAGATTACGAGGCGGACCCACCATAGGCAGCTGCTGGCAGTGCTGCAGTGCAGGAAAATTGAGCCCACGCTCTCCTGCCTAGGAGGGCAGTGGTGAAATCACCAGAGGGATTTATTTGCGGGAAAGGGCCAGCACAGGAATCTTTGAAGGAGCAGCTGATCCGTGTAACCACGGAGAGTTTTGCAAAGGCTCCTCGGAGACCGCGGGCAGAACAAGCCCGTGCTCTGGGGGTGCGGAGAGGAACCTGCCCTGCCCTGCCCTGCCCGCAGGGTCTGGGCAGCACCGGGGGCTCAGCCCCGCACAGGGGACACCGGGGGGCTCCTGGCAGCCCCAGCCCACTCCCTCCTGCTGCGGGCCCGGGACACCCTCCGTGGGAACGGGCCCGGGATACGCTGCTTAGGAACAGGCCCGGGCCCGGGACACCTTCCTTGGGAACGGGCCCCGGGACACCCTCCTTGGGAACGGGCCCCGGGACACCCTCCTTGGGAACAGGCTCCGGGACACGCTCCTTAGGAACAGGCCCGGGATACGATCCTTAGGAACGGGCTCTGTCAGGAGCTCGGCTCGGAGCAGCCCGGTTACCGAACTCACCGCGGGCCGGTCAGCGCAGGCTGAGCTGGGGACAGGGGCGAGGTGGTCATCGCTCAGGTAAGGCCTGTGGGGCTGGGGGTGCTCAGCTGCCACAGCGATCACTTCTCTGTTAGATCCGTTTATCTCTTGAGTTTATTGCAGAATATCCTGAGCTGGAAGGGACTCACATGGATCATCAAGTTCAACTCTGAAGTGAATGGCGCACCTTGGTATTAGTAGCACCCTGCCCTAACCAGCTACAGCACATCAGAAACACACCCACCGTTTTCCTCATGCTTTTCCTGTATCTGTTACTCCAAACCACGAGTTATAACCCTTTCCAGACCAAGCCCATTTGTATTGTTGTGCAGATTCCTCCTGGTGCTGTTGCTAGGCTGCCACAATGATGCAGTAACACTTGGTTTTGTTTTCCAGCAGGTCATGTCGGTTCTTCCAGATCTTCACCTGCACTATGTGCAGGCCTGTCAAAATTTGAGCCAGCCTGAAAACCCCTTCATTGCTCGTGTGCTTCAAGAAGCTGATAAAAATGATGAAATGTAAGGAAATAACAAACAGTGTGTTTCAGATGCTTCTGAAAGCCTTAAACGGGGTAGCAGGATGAGGAATTGAAAAATGAGAAAGTTCATGCAAGTTTCAGGCTTAAACACAAATCAAATTTAACATTTACTGCTGAAGTTCTGGTTTGACTCATCTTGACATCATCTTGGCAGAAGTTTGTAGCTATATATCCTTTCTGGGCAGCTTTACAAGCAGTGAAATAAAAAAAAAAGTGAAAAATGTACAGGATGGTGCCTTTCTGTCCCTTAAAGAAGCCAAACCCAGTGTCTAGTTATCCTGACTCCCTTCTTTGTGTCTCACTTCTGTTTAAAAAGCCTCAGCTGCATCCAGTTGCCTTCCAGATGGTCGTGCTTCCCTGAGTTGTCTCTGAATTCTGCCAAGCTATTAACCACCCAAATTCTCTCTCATTAAGGGGCTAGATACTCCTTCCTCACATGGATGGTGCTGGGGTCAAAGTTAATTGTCCTTTGGGGGAAAAAACCTGAGAAAATGAAATGGTTTGTGTTAGATTTTGATCCTGAGGGCAGGATAAAGTAAATAAAGGAAAGGGAGCAAGTAAAAAGAAGATGATGAGGTAACCTCTGAGATAATCTTTATTTCCACCTGCCTTCCTCTCATCTTGCTTATTCCTGCTTTCTCCACAAGCGTGGCCTTGCAGCTGAGCAGTGCCTTCAGAAAGGGCAGTGCTGAGCTACAGCTTCAATCTTATTCTGTGTCGTGGTGTTACCAAAGGCAGTGGCAGCAGATAACCCTGTGCAAGAGCACCGGTGAGGGCAGCCACGGGCACATCTCTGATCTAGAGAGAGAATTCATTTCTCTCTATCATTTCACTTCTCCCCATGTGCTCACATTTTTATGTTACTGCAGAAGTACAAAAGGAATCACATTAAAATTAGCTGGAAATAATCATCTGGTGCCTGTGCCGAGAGTTACAGATGATGATCTTGGAGTTCTTGCCTCTGTCTTAGGCCAAGCTGCCTTTGTCACAGGTAAGTTTTTTCCCTGTGTGATTGACATGGCTGTGCTAATATAAGAAAACATGATCAGTCTCGATTTCAGCCTTAGTTCATCTTTGTTTCTTTTTGTTCAGAGGTCAGTTCAATGTAGATATGCATCTGTCACATTCTTCTTCATCATTTTCAGGTTTGGATCTTGCCTATAATGTATTGACTGATGCTGGAGCAAAGACCATGGCAGCATTCCTCCAGGTGCCAAGAGATGTTTATCTTTCAGCAACTTGTAATTTATTTGTCTACAGTAATATTTATATGTGGTGTACTGGAGACAAGAATGAGCTGTCTTGGCAAAATTCCAATAATTTTGACTATCACATCCCAATCCATCCTACTATAAACTTAGATCGTATTCTCTGTAGAGATTTTTCATTTCTGGTAGGAGGCCTTTGGATATTTGGCTGGGGGGTCCTGAGAAAAGAATGATGAAATAAGCATGAGGCTTTTAGGCTCACAGTTCAGTTCAGCAAAGGGGGTGATGATTGTGTCAAGTGTGCCAGGGCCTTTGTTTCAGCTATTTTATAATCTCTGTTGACCTTTTTATAGGCCTAAACATAGGGAATTTTAATGCAGCCTTTTTGTCACTGTTAGCACCGGGATACAGGTGGGAAATAGTGAGTTGTCACCCTGTGCCTGTTCTAGAGTTTGAGGGACACTGTTAGGTTCACAAAATGCCTGAATTTGTACATCTGAGCTTGACCACCTGCCTTGTTTGGTCATGCTGAGCACAGGATTCCCGGGTGGTTCCTGAGGCCCCAGGAGGGCCCTCCCCACGACAGGTTTTATGCCTTGCCCTCATCACCTGACATAATTTGGCATTCTTTAACTACTTCTCCAAGTCATGAGCTGCCTGAAATGCTGCAAAGCACAGAGTTTTGTATGTGTATCTCCTTCCTGGAAAATACAGCTGTGCTTTAGAAAAAACTCTCATTGCTTCCTGCTTTCTTTGTTCCCAAGGAAAGCTCCACTCTGAGGTACCTGAACCTGATGTTCAATGACATTGGCACAAGTGGGGCAGAGCTGATAGCAGGAGCACTCCATGTGAGTATTTGCCTGGGAGATTTAGACAGTGGCATCTCCTTTGATATTTTTGCTTTTGATGACCAGTACTGGCTGTCCTGCCAACATCAGAGCTGGCTGAAAGGGGCCTCTGTCTTTGCTCCATTCAGCATGTTGCTGTGTCACAGGGATTGCCTGCTTTCCCAAGGCACACTGCAGAAATCAGGTTTCACACAAGAGAAAGTTGCACTGTGCTGCCATTAACACTTAGTTATCTATAAAAACACGTAATTGTCTATTAAAAGCGCAACTATTGCAGCTGGGTTTTTCTGTGTAAAAAATGCTATGCTACAAGATATATAATGCCATCTTTTTTTTCCTTTTTTTTTTTTTCCAAAGGCTTAAATTAAATTTGCCCGTACTTTGACAGCAATATTTGTCTTGATTCAAGATGTCTGAGACATGTTTTCAAAACTTTGCCTTACAGCAGCACCACAAAACCAAGATTGTTATTTTTAATGTGGTTTCCCAAGGAAATGAAGCTTGTCTGTAAGATTTGTTGTGTTTGTGAAAGGAGACTCACGTGAGCTCTTTCTTCCTCCTCCACAGTCTTTGAACCCTGAACTGATTTCAACTAAACTTGACAGGCCTCCAAAACACTAAGGCCGTGCAGTAGATGTACAATGCTGGGCTCATACAAGGCTTACCAGATTTAATTCAGTATTGATGCTATTTTCATCTCAGATGCCAATTTAGGCAGAAATATTTGCCTGGATTATTTTCATGAGTGTGATGAAATTCATGAACTTGGAAGAAACAAAAGTTTTCAGGTGCTGGAGTTTTGCTTTCAGGCTCTCATGTGTTTGATGCCACTGAGGGGAACCTGAGCCAAGAGCTGAGCCAGTGTTATCACTTAGACACAATTCTTCTGGAAGTTTGTTTTGTCTCTGTGTGACAACCAGGAGAATTCACATCAAAAAAGAAAAAAAGAAAAAGAAAAGTTGTTTTTCAGGCCATCTTAAAGGAATTTTTTCTTCTTTTAATTTTGTCTAGAGAAATGAAAGTCTTGTGCACCTGAGAATGACTGGAAACAAAATAGGAAACCAAGGTGGAATGTTCTTTGCTTCAATGCTAAAAATTAACTCAACCTTAGAGAAGTTGGATCTTGGAGACTGTGATGTGGTGAGTAACCCAGTAAAATTATCAGCAATAAGACCTAAGTCTTTCAAGGGTATTACAAGGGTCCTGCAGTGCTTAATTAGGGGGAAATGCCATCTGTTGTCATTGATTTTGTGACAGCCAGAGGTAACACAATATATAATATTGCAATGTGTGCTTGGAAGGGCACATTGCATAAAGCACCCGTGAAGTCAGAACTGGGGATATTTTAGAGCCACTGTGTCTCTCTAGGAATTCAAGTGCTTGGCTTGCACATTTTCTGAGGTGTTTTTCTGCTGTTCTTTTCTGTTAAGCTAAGTCCTGTATAGTTCATGTTGAAGAATGGACTTCTCATTCCCCAGAGAATCTTTTCCTTCTAAAGTGTGCAGTGCTGTAACACCTGAAGGTCACCCATCCCATTGCTCTGCTGCTCCTCTCAGAGCTTGACCCATGAAGGATGTAAGCACAGCAGTGCTGAATTGAGTAGAAAAGCACCCGATTGACTCTCGGACAATGTGGTTCCTCCTAGAGCTGGGCACTGAGATTTCTTACACAGTGCACAGGGAGACTTGGGAAGCTGTGCATCACTTTTAAAAGCCTACATTTGTCTCCTGGAAATTCAGAATTTGCTTCTAAGCCAGAAGGGGAATACCCCTCAGAAAGTGTGAAGGTGTTATGAATACATGAACAAGGAAAGAGTAGGCAGTGTAGGATTTGTTCAAAGGTTTAGTATGTGTGTGCTTGGTAGGGAGTTGATAGAGAGCTGGTTTAAAATGAAATGGCTTTGGGTACAGACCAGCCTAATTGAAAAGTAGCATAAAGATAAAATAGAGGGCAAATTAGAAGGAAATGAAAAAAAAAATCTAGATTTGCCTGATTCATACTAAGTATGAATTTACCTAGTGGACAAATGTTAGGGGAACTCACATAAGCTGATTTTGCCTCATAAATCAGGAAAATCAGCATACAGGATCAATTGAATGGACAAGTATTTTTGAGAGCCATTATTTTTGCTTTTTATTTTCTGAGTTGCCAAGTCATTTGTACTACTTAGTCTAATTTCACTCTACTATTCCATAGGCAGTTGGCAGTGGTATTATCAGAAAATCTGTTACGTGTCTGTAAGCAGTTGCCTACTGTACTCCCATCCCTCCAGAGTACATGAAGGCAGAAATAATAGTAATGGTAATTTGGTAGCTTAATCTATACACTGAACAGGTTTCTCTAAAAAGTTTATTTATTTTCATTTCCAGGGCCTGAAGTGTCTGATAGCAATAGCCATAGCCCTGACTCAGAACAAATCTCTCAAAGCAATAAACCTAAATCGTCCTTTGCTATCCAACCAACAGGTATGTGAGTGACTGTGGAGTCAGCTCAGAGAGAGGGGCATAAGTCAAGTCAGTACTGATGTATTTATGGACATCTGAACTACACAGCTCTCTGGATTTCCTTACAAACTGGAGAAAATGGTTGCAGGAATATTAGTTTTCTCTTTCTGTGCCAAGTTTTGTGCAGTCACTGACTGCCCCTGTTTAACTAGAAGGTTAAATTTTTAAAAATGTCTTTGTTGGTACATTTGTTAGATAATGGCCTAGTGGAGAGGGGTTGGTATTGGAGAACCAAGTGTTCCTTCTGCTGTTAGAACATGGAGTCTTCTGCATTGTTCAGCAAACTGAGGGAGCAATGCTGTGTAGCAGGAAATGAGGGGGAGCACAACAGATGCTGTTTACCTGAGCCTACAGAAGAAAGACCCTGCAGCAATACCCCACATTCTCTGGGCTGGGTGGTTTTGCTGTCTCACCCTGTGCATGGCTGGTGTTGCTCAGGTCTTGGCTGTAGAGCTGGGTGGAGGTGGATTCACCTGCCTGGCATCAGTTCTCAGATGTCTGGGACAGGATCGGTGTTTTCCTGATGGCAGGATAATGAAATTAAACTGTCATGAAGGCCAGATCCTCCTCAATTTCCAAAGGTAAATTTAACAGTTTGAACAGATTTTAGTTGTTTCTTTTTCAAGGCAGGGCTTGGTCTGCCTAACCTCAGCTTTGGAAGTCAGTTTAAACTACTGCTGTTGATAGCAGTAGGGACCTGGTCTGGACCTGTCAGAGACTCTGTTTGTCATTGTTTCCACCTTCAGCTCTATCATTTTCTGAGGCTTCTGGGTTTTTTCTTTATTTTTGACTCACAGTATTCACTCAGTTATTTTCTCAACTAAACACGACAACTTCAAACAAACTTCCTTTGCCTTAGAGTGGCTGGACATATTTTTTTCCCATAGCAGTCCTGTTTCTTTTGCATAGAATTAACAGACTCATTAAGGTTGGAAAAGATCTCCAAGATCAAGTAAAAACTTTGACCAATTCCTTCGTGTACGAAAGAATTAGTGTCATGACAAAATACTTTCAAATGTTAGCAGAAACTGACTCAAACATTCAGTTTTTTAAGAGTGATAACAGGGAGGGAAACTGATTAGACATAATTAAATATTGATGCTTCACTGATATTTGCAGGGATGTAGATAGGACTGTAAATCTGTAAATATCTGTAGTATTTTTCTTTTTTTTTTTTTTTCATTTTTAGCTTTATCATAAGATGTTGGTTCGTGGGTATTTTTATAGAATATACGAAATAGAACGCTACTGATGACCAGATCTCGCAGTTAGCTGTGCATCTCCCTTCTACTGAAGCAAGACTGTATCTTATCCTAAAGACCAGCTTAATAAAATTGAGTGTATGTTTTTAGGAAGAGACCACAGTTCATATAGCTCGGATGTTGAGGAGTAACTCTTCTCTTGTGGAACTACACTTGGGCAAGCATAATATGAAAAACTTTGGTGTAGAGCGACTGTGTGAGGCCCTGCATGGAAACTCCAGCCTGAGATACCTTGACCTTAGCTGGTGAGAGTGATTAAATGTGACACAGCCCTGACTAACATTACTAACTCATTTTCTTGGCAACTTAAAAAAAAAAAATTTAAATGTGCATCTCTCTTTCAGTAATAACATAACCTGTGATGGTGTAAAATTTTTGGGAGAGCTACTAAAAAGGAACCAAACCCTGGAGATCCTGGATCTTAATGCAAACCGAATAGAAGATGTTGGAGCCATTTACCTGAGTGAGGCCTTGCTTACATGGAACAGGACTCTGCGAGCGTAAGTATTTGCACAGATTCCCCAGAGACTGCAGGTAAGAAACCTGGACTTTGCAGTGGCTGAAATGGCATCAAAGCTCTGAGCCTTGATGTTGATCAAAATAGGAAAGTCAGAAAGTTTCAAATGTTTTGGTCAATTTTTCCTACTTGGGGAAAAAAAAAAAACCCTGAGTGAGAGATTGGGTGGGATTTCTTCGCTAAGCACAGGTGTCTGCTGCCATGTGAGATGCCCCAAGACCTGTGAGACACCCTGGGGTGTTGGAGGTGAGTGCCAGGTCTGCTCAGAGCCCTCACAGCCTTCACAGTCACCCTAAGAGGGTGAGGGGAAAGGCAATTGATCTGTTAGTTCTTTCTGCATCTTTGAAGTGCAGGTCCCTTTGGCACACAAACGAAAACAAGAGCTGTAGGTCTTCAGAATTTTGAGATAATCAGATTCCACGCTGGGATAAGGCACTATATTTGTTGGTTCTGATCTTCAACACTTAAGAAAATCCTCTGTTTAAGTTCGCTTCGGGTGAACCCAGAAGAGCTGTAATCTCTCCATCAGGGTGTCTTTTGCAGCCGAGTTAAACCCCCGCGGGCAGGATGTAAAAGCTGATCAAAGGTGTTACCTGAAGCCATTAGTTTTAAGTAGCAGACTGAGGAGGTGGCGGCTGCGAGGTGCCTCTGAAAGCCTTGCAGGTTCATATTTTATATTCACTAATATAAAAATAACTGCCATTCCACAAAGATCAAAGCTTAGCCTGGATAAATGCCAAGGTTTGGGCTTCAGAAGCAGACTAGAGATGAGACCTGGCCACCATGCACCAAAGTCACTGACACTGAAGAACTCAGTAGGGAACAACCTGGCTGCATGAGTCATGGAAGCGCCTTGAGAAATAGAAGAAGTCCATAGGCCAACTGCCTTTGGCCACCTGAAAAGGACATTAGAGTAGGACTGGCCTTGATACAAATAAATAATTATATTATTAATTTAAAAGTTTTTTTTATATATATATTGTATTTATAATAATAAGACTAAATAATAGTTAAATTCTTATTTTTAACGAAGAGATGGGAATTCCAGGGTTTGACACACATTTTCTCTGTTTTCTAGGTTGTCCATAGTAAGCAACAATATAACTGGCAAAGGACTTGTAGCACTTGCACACTTAATGCAATTCAACATGCAACTTTCCCATATTTACATCTGGGGGAACAAATTTGATACAAACACCTGTGTGGTAAGTGTTTGGTTCTGAATTCGCCTGAGAAGGCTGGGGTTTGTTTGTTCTAATTTGTCCTTCCAGTGTTGGGAAGACTACAGCAATAAGAAGACACCTGATTTATTTGGTCTTTTTTTATTGTGACTATAATGTGGTGGTGCTGGAATGAGACTCCCTGGAGATCTGCACCCTGAAGGGACTAAATCCCACGTGTTATCTTGCAGAGCCTTCACCGCAGTCCAAAGAAGTGCCACGTGTCATATTCCTGGTTTTATTCGTTCCAGGAATTCTCGGATCTGATTGAGATGGGCCGCCTCAAGCTGGGCTGCACAGACGTGGCTCCCTACAAGGTGGACGGGAAGGTTTTCCTGGCAGAGCTGTCCCACGGGCTGGCCAAGCACCGCTACTGGGCCCCGCGCTGCGCCACCGTGGCCCCCGGCGCCGCCAACGCCAGCCTGGAAATTGTCGCTGTCTCGGAGTATTTGTGAGTGAGGCTGCACCCCAGGGCACTCCCTGTGCCTGAGCTTTCCCTACTCCTTTCTAGTAAAATAGGTTATACCAGTATCAGACTTGCTGCATGTTGTTTCTTTGGGGTTTGAGTCTAGGGGGAATCTAAACCCGCTTGAAATGGCAACAGAGAGAAAATATTGAACAAATGACCTTGAAAGTCATTGCTAAGTTATGCCTCATCTATTAAGAGTCTGTAACTGTGAAAAGATTCACACCCAGGCAGAGCACACTGACAAAAGCAACACCCAGGACTGCTGCTGGGCAGCAGATCAGGTATCCTGCAGACTCAGATTCCTGCTGAAGCCGAGAGATTCAGGTAAATCCCTTTGTTAGCAGTGTTCTCCATGTACTCTCTCCTTTTCCTTAGTAATTGTATCCTTTTGGTCTTCTTCCAATAGTGACTTTTTAAAAACCAAGGTAAGTGAACTTAAGCATTAAGCCACAGCCATGCTAGAATTTAAACTGGTGAACCCAGTTTGCTGGGATATACATGGAATTTTGATTAAATTGTAGCACATACTTGATTTTTGTACTACAATTGGAAACCACCACCAAACCCCCTGCCATCATTTCTTCTCATCTCATGAAAACTGCCTAAAAACATTTCTGTCATTATAGCCCTGTGGCAATTCCTACACGAGTAACACAACATATGCAGATAATAGTAGTTAAACATTGTTTAATGGTTTGGATATAGACTTTGTGTAAGACTGGGAATCACTCTGCTTGTTTCCTTTTTCCATTCACTCTGCTCATCCCTGCAGAAGTGACTTAATTTATGCTCCTAAACAAAAAAAGTCACCAAACAGGACAGCAGAGGTTTGCTCCAAGCCTTTCATTAATGCAATCCTCTGCCCCTCTAAATGTGCCTGTTAAATATTAGCATAAAGTACCAGAATGATCTGTGACTGTATGTACCAGATCAAAGCATGAGGGGAAAAAGGTAAGAAAGTTATTTCAGTAAAAATAGCTGGGAAGCAGCAGTGTAACTGCTGCTGTTCTGACTCTGTATTTTCACTGTGGTAATGTAGGAACGGGAAGACATTTGGACACCTCTTCCCCAGCTGAAATGCCCAGGGCAGTTGTGAGAGCTGGTGTTAGGTGGAGGTTTGTTGTTGTTTTTTTTTTTTTTTCATTGCCCCCACCCCCAGACACAAATTAATCAGGCTCTGCTGCTCCAAGAGCCCCTGGTATCCTGAGAGGACTCAGAGCTAAGCCCAGGGCAGGTATGTTTGTTCTGCACACCTGCACAGGGCCCTCCCAGCCTGCAGTCACTGTGTTGAGCACAAAGTCCATACATCACCCTGTGAACACCCAGCTCTAGAGATGAGCTTGTATTTTAACTCTTGGTTCAACAGGAAGGATGGAGCAATGAGAACAAAAGTTGGGGATACACTGAACGTGGTGGTTTGAGAAGAATCTGCACACAATGAATATTTCTAAATTTTGAAATAATTAGATAAGCCTGTGTTGGTACTTTTCTGAGTGCTGCTGCTCTGGATCATTGCAGGCTACACTCTGATAGTCTCAGTACTGACACGCTGGTGACAGAATTTCTTGCCAGAAACACCACTACAAGACTCATACAGGTATTTTTTCAGTGTATCTTTCTTTCCCTTGTCAGGTATATGCAGTTCAGGCTAATTTGAGTTCACTGCTCAAATTAGGTCTTAATTTACTTGTATGAATGACATTTGTTAATCTGAGGTGGTAACAGGTACCCAGTTCTACCAACGGCAGTATTTTGTTTTTAGTGATGTGGTAAGATAGCAACACTATCATATATGTCAGGATAAATGACATCTACTTTCAAAAGTGCTGGTGTGTGTGTTTGAAGTATTTGCACTCTATCTGAACCCTTGTTTAACAGTAACTTGTTCAGCCCATAAAGCACTCTCCATTATTGACAATATCCATAAAAACAGCTCATGTGTTACAGTTTTCTCTGATATTCCTTTGTAAGAAAGGGCTGCAGAGTAATTCCTGTCAAATTCTGTATAAACAGCTTCCTGCAAACTAAGACAATCATTTGTGCAAAACCCTGTATTGCTTAAAGAGGTCTATGCCAGACTTTTACTGCTTCCTTCCTCTGACCTTGAAATTCTTACAAGATGCATCTTGTGTTCTTTGGAATGAGAGAATTTACATAGGCTAGAATTTTTTTGCCATGTTCTTCTGAATTATTCTAGTATGTAAAGCAAGCATAATCCTGCTCTGAAAACCATTTTTTCAGCTTTTAGACCTCACTGTACCTTGCTGAAAGGCAGCATTTTTGCCCCAATTTCAGAGGAGAGGAAAATGACTGATCCAGCAGGGTAGGGGTGCAGCAGAGGTCCCCCAAATTCCTACCACGTGCTCCAGGGGCCCCCATGGTCCTCGTGCGAGGGTGGTGACGGGGGGGGTTGTGTCTGACTGGTTCCCTCCTGCTTTTGTTGCTACCCCTTGCAGTTATAAACAGGAGACACAAGGTGAGGGAAAATTATAAAACAAGTTTATTAAAGTCTAACATAAAACACTTCAGACTAAATATGTACAACTCCCTCCCTTCCCAAGGGATTATAAAATTGAGAGTTGAGGTATATACAAATAACAGAGAAAAAATTGTATATACATGACAGATACTTCAAAAATAATTTAACCAAAAAAATCAGTTATTAGTCCTTATCTGAACTTAATTCTGCAAGGCTTATTGAGCCTCTCTGGGATCACAGCCCTGAAATCCTTCATGTGGGACTTGTCTGTAATTGAAAATTGTTTTGTAGCACATGATTTCAGAAAGGTTGTCATGCTTTGTGCCCACTTAGAGGCACTAATTTAGAAGTAAATGTGATACAAGGAGCTATTCTCACCTAAATACTTCCAAACAGTCAATTTAAAGATTTAGAGATGCAGATAAGCTATTCAGGCAAAACTTGCACCAACCTCTGTGCAAAATTGACTGAAACAGCACTGTGGCAAATCATGTAATTTTCTCTGTATTACTCTTAATAGAATTACTGAAATTCCTTCTTTTCTTTTGCAAGGACATGAATGCCTAAAAAGATTCCATGCTCTCCCATATTAATCCCTTATGGAAATTACCAATACTGTTACAAGCCTTGTACTTCAAAATGAACCCAGAATCCTTAAGCCTAGGACTTAGATGTGCAGCTGATTTCCATGCATCTATTGGCAAAAGGTACAGTCCAGACCTACAGCCTGAACACACCTACAAATATATATTTATTTATTTATTTATTTAAAATCTATATTCTAGTAAATGAATACAGTTGGTAGAGATCATACCTCAGCAGCTGAGATACCTTCACGAAAAGATGAGGATAAAAATCAAGATTCTCAGATGGGGACTCAAGAGTGCAGGTCACTAAATTATTGCTCCAAGACAAAACTACAAGCCTGTGTATTCTATTAAGAAAGGTTAAAATTGTTGTCTCGTAAAAAATAATGAATATCTTGTCTATAAAGAAAACTAAATGACTAATAAAGCAACTGTTACTGTTATAAGTATCTAAACAAATCCTGTATAAATCTAAGCACTGTATTTTTTAAAAAAGTCTGAAATCTAAGAATACAGTAATAAGCTATAATTTTAGAAATATAAAAACAGTCCAAACAAACACTGTTATGGAATGCATTTTCTATGTAGGAATGTAGTTATTGTTTAGGTTTCTTTCCAGAGCTAGTTCTCTCTCCTGGTTGTTTATCCTGGATATGTTTACCTTGAGCTGCTTTTCCTCAGCTACCAGCAGCCTATCATCAGTTTGTCTTCCAAAGCTGTTTAAATATGGAAGTTGTATGGTGTTTTCTTTCTCAGTATTCATGACTAAACCTATGTCTATCCCAAGATTTCTGTTCTACTTGCAGAGAGTAAAGAGGAAGCTTAGTACAAGCTACACACAGTCACGATCCCGATTTTGTGGTTCTTCAGTCTTAAAATGGCAAGGCTGAGGAATCCCTCAGGGGCTACACCAACAACAGAAACTGAAAGAGACAAGAGGGGAGACAGAGGGAAATGCCAAAAATAAAATAGCAGAGAACTTCATCCTTTGTCTTTTGCCAGCTTTATGAACATCAGCTGTTCATAAGTGTAGTGGGACAGACAAGCAGAGCAATTAAAGGCCCAGCAATAATTAGCTCCAGTGGGGACAGTGTGAGAGATTCCTGCATTAGGGATGTTCCTGTTGAACATGGCTGTACTCCTGCTGTCCATGGTAGGCATCATTAGCAAATCTACCATATATTAAAGCATAAAATGTGACCAAGCAGCAGGTTAGAGACGTGCCAAATACTAAAACGATCAACACAAAGCAGCAAAAAGGTCTATTACTTGACAAACAAACATGTAGGAAGAGAAAAAAAAGATTATAGTCACACTCAGGAGTCAAGGGACCATTTTCAGACTCTTTAAATCAAATCCTCCAAGAAATTTTTCACAAGTCTGTTTAATTAAGGTGCAGGTTAATTATTACTCCATGTAGAACAGAATCAGTTAAGAGGTATCTTCTATGCTCTTCTATTTCTCAGTGTCTGGACACAAGGCATCGGTGGAAATAAATGCTAGCACCAAGTAAATAACCAACAAAGGACAGCTTTAAATGCAATGTTGGTACAGTATCATGACTGTTTCATTACTGTTTGATGATTACATAAATAATGCTTACAATTGTTAATGGCACAAACTGGTAAAATGGAGTAGAAAAGTACTTCTATTGTCACCTAGTCTTTTATGACCCTACCAAGACATTAAAATGTTGCTTTTTAAATATGTCTGTTGCTAGTAATAAAACCTATCTTTACATGGGCCTTGCTAGGTACCAGTTTTGTGCAGTTACTGTGGACAAGTGACATGAGAGGTAAAGCAATACACAAAAACTTCAATTAGAACAAATCAGTTAAACTCTAACAAATCCTTGCCTGGAAGAGTATCAATCTGCTCTGTTGTATTATTCTTTAATGCCCCCTCATGTAGTGTTCACTTATTATTTTCACAGTGAAGGGCAGGATTTATTTCCTCTTTTGTACTTCCTCTCTAGCACAAGAAGCAGCACTACAGCAAAGAAAGGATTATGAAGCTCTGATTCATGCCTCACTAATTAACTCACTGCATCTTTTCGCCTCATCTACAACATGCATGCTCCAGCTCTCCTTCTGTTGCTATTTGTGCCAAACCCAGGATGTTTTAGGGATGTGAAAAATAAATCTGGGACAAGATACAACAATGCTGGATTCACTTAAACAAACAAAGGCAACTTGTTGGAAAGAAGACCCAGTAGTATCTATGCCATTAGGACCCTCCAACTTGCCACACTACAGACAAAAATTAACCCTCCTTTACTTTTCTTGTCAGGAAAATACACCCAAACCTTTCTTTCCCTCTGGTCAGGCTTCCCCTGAAGATGGCACTTCTGGCAGCCAGCAGCAAACCTATACAAGCACATCAGCAGAGCACTGACCTACCTTCACCACGGACCACTCGAGCACCTTGGAGTGCAGGCTTACTAATACCTCCAAATGATGATTTCCCCCTACACCTCTGGGTTAATCTTCCTGAACTATCAAATATGGCTTAAAATATCTGTTCTCAAATGACACTGTGACACATCAAATCAGCAGGAACATGGGAAGAGAACTCCAAAATACATTAACATATGTAACAGAGAATTCTTAAGGCAGGTGTTGCTGGAAAGGAATCATCTCCTGGAAATCAGTGTTAATCACAAACAGAAATTTGATTGTAGATTAGCACAATTCAGCACTGCACTATGGAAATGCCTTACAGGTGTCTTTACACAGAGGAAAACAAAGAACAAGTCCAATTCAGAGAGCATGACTGGTTGGTTGATTGTGTTCATCTTACCAAATATTTCCAAGTTCACTACCAAACTACCTGGATGGCTCTGCACTGCTCTGTCAGTACAACTGCTGCAGGAAAATAAACTGAGGTTCTGAGTATCCAGTCACAGCAGATCTCAGTAACGTTTCTGATGAAGGGGACTGGCTCCCTGTCACGGGGAGCAGCATCTGATGGTCTTCAGTCCCAATGGGGAGAGGAAGTGCTAAAGACATCTCAGAGGGTTTCACATCTATGGACTCCGATAAAGGACTTTTCTGACTCTGAATGGATTCTTGTTCATTGAAAGAATTATCAAGTGCAGTAGAATCAGGGGGAGTTTCAGGTCCTGTGGAAACAAACAAACAAAAAAAAAACCAGAAAGAAATGTTCAAAAGCTCATGTACAAATTCTGTAAATTCCATTTCCAAAGACTGTCAGAGCCAACACCTGGTGTGTCACAGGCTGCCTGGGCAGCTGGGATATTGGTGCTTCCATGTGCTGCAAAGCCAGACCAGCTGTAAGTACAATGTCAGCACTGGGAATCACATCTGCTGCTGCTTGTAGTGTGACAACTGGAAGGATGATGCATTCCAACCTGATCTCCACGTGGCATGGTACGGAAGATAACAAACCCTTAACATCACGGTGAACAAAGGATCTTCGGAAAAAATGTAATCATGAAAGTTTCCTTGAGATTTTCCACCCTAGAAAGTCTCAGAAGCAGAGCCACATCCAAGGACCTTCCTTTAACTGAGACAGCAGTGTAAAAGGTATCATTTGTCTGTAAACTTCTTTGGAAGACAGCATTTGTTAACTCCATTCCAGCCAGCCAGATTTCATCCAGTAACTTCAAAATTTACTTTCTATTCTTAACTGAAATCCCTGTTAGTGGCTTCCTTGCCGCCTTCCCGCTGGAATGCAGCCAGCCACTGCTCTTGGATGGCTCTCTGATTAAGCCACATCAGGTATCTGACCCTTCCTCTACCAAAGCATGCTCCAAAGCCTGTTATTTCAGTGCTGAGGCACTCCTGGCTGCCTGCTGTCTCTCCATGAGAGCTGGCCTGCCTTGGCAGCTCTCCCAGCTCACCCCTCCAGCTCTGCCAGGTGCTCTCCACACTCAGTGCTGCTCTGCCCTCACCACTGGCTTCCTGCTGCACTGGGGCCTTCCTAAATTCAAAGCTGTCCCTGTGTATGGCTCATTTTCTCACCCTCTCCCTCCCAATACAGATGCACACAGACACCATTTATTCCCTTTTCCATATGACAGAAGCAAGGGATTTATGGTCAACAAACCAGGATGGACAGAGGACAAGGAGTATGGAGCCAGTGTTGAACAAGGCTGGATACAGATGCCTCTGGCCCTAAAAACAACTACTGTCCAAAATTCTTTTGTTTTCTAATTTCAGGCCTGGATGAGCAAAAAGATTTATTCAGCATGGAAGGCAAAAGAACTGATGTGGTTTCTTAACCTTTCTTTGCACAAGGAACTCACCTGTGTGAACTTTCGTTTTGTGCTTCTTAAGATTTTTTATATCTGTGTAAGAGTTTCCACACATTTCACAGATAAATGGTCTTTCACCTGAAAAAAATTGGTTTGGCAGTGAGAACAATCTTGATGTTGAAAAAAATACGGTTAGAGACATAGGATAACAGATTTCAACGTTCTATTTTGAAAAACAACTTTTTAACTCTTATTTTGTCTGTGTCTCTATTCAGAATAAAATTATTTCCAGAATAATAGTTTAAAACAAAGCAAGAAGACCCAAACATTTTAAGTAAAGCCTCAATCATACATCAACACCTATGCTGTGGCACAGATGCTACTCTGAAAAAGGCAATTAAAAAAATTAACTAATATTTTCTTTACATTATGTTAACCCAGAGATACATAAATTAAGAAACCGTTCTACTTTCAAGTACAGCCCAATACAGTGTAATTTAAAGGCAAAAGAGTAAAAGTAGATTATAATTTATAGTGCAGGAAGCAGCTTGTCTGAAAACTGACCTGTATGGGACCGAAAATGTTTATTGAGCTCTCCAGAGGAAATAAAACTCTTTTCACAAATGCCACAGATATATGGCTTCTCTCCTAAAGGAAACAAGAGGACATTGTTATTTCAATATATAAACCAGAATACACATCAAGAACAAATAAAACGAAACAGAGAGAACGTCCAACGGGAGAAAGTGCTCCCTAAACTGGAATCAAGGGGAAAAAAAAAAAAAAAACCACGAGAAAGGAGCTGGAGGACAACTCCCAGCGCGGATTTCCGGGCTGTCCCCCCTCTCCAGCCCCGCCTGTGCCCCGCACCTGTGTGTTTGCGGGAGTGGGTGATGAGCGAGCTGGACACGGCGAAGGCTTTGCCGCAGCTGTCGCAGACGTAGGGCTTCTCGCCCGTGTGCCGCCGCACGTGGTAGGTCAGCGTGCTGGCCTGGGCGAAGCGCTGCCCGCAGCGGTCGCACACGTACGGCTTCTCCCCGCTGTGCTTCCTGCAACAACACACCCCCGTCACCCTCGGGCCGGGGGAGCAGCGCCCACGGCTGAGGAACCGGCCCCAGGGAGTGCTGTATCCCCAGAGCTCCTCCTGCTACTGCTCCGGGGTACAGCGAAGAGGTTCCAGCTGAGTCCGGCGTGAGCTCGCAGGTCCTGCGGGGTGAAACTCACGGCCTGGTCCCTCTGGGATGGGCACATCGGTGACTTCCACGGCAGCTGAGATGAACCACAGGCCCTGCACAGGTAACGTGCACCATGGGAACGCAGCATGCTTTGCACTTTAGGGTACTGAAGTGTAAGATGATGATTCCTAACACGGGAATATCATTCCCGATCCTGCTAAAAATGCCAAAAGCCCCACACAGACAGAAGTGAGAACGCCTCTCACTTCCCACCACGGAACTCTCTCCTCTCTGGTGCTACAAGCAGTTTAAAACAAGGATACCAGACCTAGGCTGTACCATTCACCCAGCACAAATCTCCTCCCTAATGAGCAAGTACATCCATGCAATTATTCCATTAGGCATTGTGAGAGAAGTCCCACGGGAAAAGGAGAGTAGACATGCCACAATCACGTGAATGTGTAACTCTTGCTTACACCGGAGTAAATGTTTCTATTTAAATAATCCCAAGGATAAGCATTTGCAGGATCTCACTTGTGCCTACCTGGCGTGGATCTTCAGGTTGCTCGAGGTTGCAAACTGCAGGTTGCAGACATCACATTTGTAAGGCTTCTCCTCTCCATGGTGCATCCGGCTGTGGAACACCAGCTGGCACTTCTGGGCAAAGCCTTTGTCGCACAGTTCACACTTGTATGGCTTCTCCCCTGGTGAAAAACAACACCCTTGTGCTCTCTATTTACATAAGAAAGCTTTGCAACCCATGACCTGACCAAAGCTCAGGAGTCTGTTCTAATGCTTCTTACAAAATAACATCTTGGAACATCCTGTAATCAGTCCACTGAAGTGGAACGTGGTAGAACACAGAGGATAACAGGACTATTTTTTAACACATTATGTTTGGGTAAAAAAAAAAAAAGTAATAATGTTTTTAATCGTGTCACCTTCTCCACATTATTTTAAGAATGCTGCTGCTTCAGTTTCAGACTCTTTGCTGGATATGTCTGTTCTTCATTCTGAATATTTAAAATGAACAAATTATCTCCTTTTTCTTGCTTGTCCAACAGCAACAGGTCTTCAACATACAGTCTAGTGCTCCCTAATTTCTTGTCAGTGACTGCTGCAGAATGTTACAGGTTCTTCTCTGACTATTCATGTTCTCTTAGTGGTGAACTGTGTCCTGTAAGGGCTTGTGCAACTCTGCAGTTCTATAAGGTATAAAAATGCCTTTCTCTACCGCTCTGTGGCAGTGCATTATCACACCTCATAAGTAAATAATGTACATAAAAACTTCAAAAGTAAAAGTATTAGACATCTAGCAAGCCATTTAGCAACCAACACCATGGAATTCCCTCCCCACTCTTGCAAAAATTCCCAGGACAATACCCTCAAAGGTACAAAGTACAGCTGACATTCCTACCAGCACTGTCCCTGAATTCTGCAATCAAGCTCCACCTCGTGTGAATATTTGTTTAGACCCTGGCTGACAGAATTTGAAACTCTCTCCCTAGGTCACAGGAAGAGCAAGGTGTTCTGCAGCTGTTCCTCAACATCTCCTACACCTACAGCTTCCTGGGAAAAAGCTCCACTGTGACCTCTGCTCAGAGCTTTCCAACATACAGAACATATGGAAAGACAAGCACAGGACTTCTCCCCTGCATCTTCCCAGGCTCCAGCAATTTGTTGTTCATCATCTCTTTAAGTCAGAAATGCTGGATTAAAACGTTTAAGTGTTCCTAAGTGATTTCTCTTGGATGCTTGATATGACACAAGCTCCTGGCAATGTTACTGAATGCAGAGATCATATCACACCTTTCAGCTGCACATCTACTAAATAAAATCCTGAATGTTGTAGTAATTCAGCCAACCTTCCTACCTTTTTTTGAAGACTCTATAGGACAAGTTATAAGACTGAATTTTTTCCCCACTCTTGTTTTCATATATTATGTTTTGAAGTTAAAAAAAAAGCAACAGAAATTCTAGTATCAAGTACAGCTTGCCTTTCATGCTCTACTGACAGTAGTTTTTGGCCCCTCCACCACTCTACAGAGCTAAAGGACAGGCAGCTCTCCTGAGTCTTTCCAGAAATCATGATACTCAGACAAATCAAGATGCTCAGACTAATATAGTCCTCTCTAGCTATTGAAAGTACAAACTACGATTTTGTACCGAAAAATGCTGAAACGTTTCATGTTGTCAGGATCCTGGTACTACCCCTCTGCATGCACAGCAACAACAGACAAAATTTCAAGAGGAAGAAGTAAGAATCTTTCCAGTCCTGCACTCCCAGGCTGTGTGTGATCCCAGGCCTCCACAGCCCGTGAGACACTGAAGCCAGGGGCTTACCTGTGTGAGTTCTTACATGCGTTTTCAACTGATTGCACTGGGTGAAGGCCTTCCCACAGAGCTGGCACACGTAGGGCTTCACCCCCTTGTGTATCCTCATGTGCCGACGGAGGCTGCTCGCTTCGGAGAACACCTTCCCACAGGTGTTGCACACTGGCTTGGCTTTGGAGAACTTCTGGTCCAGCTCCTCCCCCGAGCTCTCCAGCTGGTAAGCGCCCTTGTCACTGGCTATGTTGGACATGCAGTGCTCCTTCAGGGCACAGCTCTGCTGAGGCTTTCCCCGCTTCTGTTTGGCTGCCATGGTCTGGGCCAGGATATCCTGTGCCGCCAGCGTTTCGCTCTCCACCACCGCTGCCAGCTGCAGCTCCGAGTTATCGCTGCCCTGGGCAGCCTGTTCTGTTATGTGGGTGGCCAGCTTATTTGCATCTAAAAATATCTCAAAGGATGTGTTCCCGGCGACCTCGTTCTGATATTGTAGGGATTTATTCTCCATGCTTTTGGGAGGGCTGAAATTCTTCTTTCGCTTTTTGGGTTGAGGCGATTTCTTTTCCAAAGCTGCCTTCTTTGCCTGTGGTTGAACCAGCTCTGCAGCAGCAGCAGCATCTTCCTTCTCCTCCCGATTATTGTAATCTCGGAGAGTCAGGAGGCAAGTCTGCTGATTCATTTCAACATTCCCAGTGATACTGGATGTCTCTGTGGAAGAGGGATTAGCAATGAAAGCAAAGTCCTCCATCTTGATCTTGCATTTAGTGACCACTTCTTCTACTTTGAGATAGTCGGCAGCCTGGTGAATCTCTTTAACATTCCAGCTGCAAGGAAACAAAACTTGGGTGAAACATTCTGGACAAAGCAAACATTTGTTCTGCACCAACTGTATCACACACGGACACAGAGCTACGGAACAGTTGTACTGTCAGAAAATGTAACTTTGAGAACATACAGCAAAATTTAATTTCACAGTGCTGTAGTGCCACAAGGCTCTAGAATGTCAATTATTTCTGAACTGAAGGTCCGTGTCTAGTGAGGTCTGCAGACCCTCAAACCCAGGATTTTATGTTAGTTACATGTCTCTTGTAGAATTTTAAGTTAAAAGTCAACTTGTAAGGTGGTGAGGCTAGATGTGGGCTTGTTGGTCCAAACAGCTCAGAAATAACAGCACAAAGGGATAAAACACTGGAAAATAAAACACGTAAAATACCATTTCATAAACCTTCTGGCCAAAGTCTCAGGTAATTCACTAGCAGTGCATTCACCTCAGCACTTCGGTGGCAGGTATTAATCTTGTTTTATAAAACGATTTGCCAACAGTCTTAATTCTGTATCTGCCGCACACAGGCATCATTAACACCAAGCAAGTCCTCATTTAAACCACTACACTCTTTTTCAGTTCCTGCCACACAGGCAGGATGGTTTAGGAAAAAATGATATGGAAAAGGTGGCAACACATACCGTGAGTGCATTTATGGATTTACAGCACTTTAAAGAGAAATTAATGGTAAACAAACTCAGTCTAGCAATCTATTACACAGTAAATGTAATTGAACAATAAACAACTTGCCACAATTACTCTCCATATGAATACAACTGTTTCAGTACCTTGTACTATGTGAGTGCTGGGTTCAAAGTACCCTCTTGGGTACTTTGCAAACAGACTTTGCAGGCAGTTGCAGCAGCCCCAAAGGGACACAGGACAACATGACAGGTGCCACCTATAGCCAAATAGTTCTCTCTGGGCAAGAATGGTACTCTCACCTTCCTCCTCCTTCAGAGACCCACCTGCTCAGAAAATCTAGAAACTCTCCTGCTGCAGTCCCAGATGGACATCAAGAACTCTGCACAATTCTGCTCTTTTGTAATTGGCAAAGCACCAATCACTAACTTCAGCTCTGCTGCTGTTAAAGTTTGTAGCTAATTTAAAAAAATACTCTGCATCTATGCACTTAAAATTATGGAGTATGAGTTTCCACACTTCGGTAGAAATGAAAAGTTTTTAAGCCTGCATTTGACAACAGACATTGAGAAAGAAGTAAAAATCCTGGAGTTGGTAAGTCTAAGTAGCCACACCTCCCTCATGAGAGAGAAATCTCTTTCACTGAGAAAAAAGCCCTGCAAAGAAAAAAGCCACCCTCACTGTATGTGAAGCAGCACAACAGGCACAAAATCAATGCAGTAATGAGGGAACACACTTTTTCTGTGTCATTTTGGGCAATGTAATATAAAATTCCAAGTAATAGGTCCTGCAAATTTTAAAATCGTGCCTATCCTCATCCATTCTCTTTTAGTCTCCACCACATTCACAGTTCCTGTGTGTTTTTGAAAAACAGAACTACTGTAATTCACCTCCAGACACACACTCGTCCTTCCCTCTCCTGGTAATCATGCACGATGTTTAATCTCTCCCAACCCAGACAGAAACAACAGGAGACTGAAACTATCAGTGAAATATCTAACAACACACCTTTATTTTCACACTCACATGTCACGGGCTATTTTAAAGCAAACAAACAGATGAACTTCAAGTTGTCAGTATGTACCACATCCACTGCTATTTGTTTCTCCACAGCTTATTACAAAAGACCCAGTTCTGCCTTACCACAAAGTTTATTTCCTTATTCCCTTTCCCCCTTTAATAGAGTGTTACCTGTCAAGGTTTAAGTTTCCCGTATAAATAAATTCCAGGAGCTTTTGGAATCCATCAGCTTTCACTTGAGTCTGATCCAAGACGACGTTGTTGTCAGATGCATCTCTGTAAAAGGCCCCGAAGTACTCGCTGAAGGAGGCAAGCACATTCCTGTGTGCTTTGAACTGGAATTCCCCGATGACCACGGTGCAGTCGCAGAGGAACCCGGCCTCTCGCTGCTTGTTCAGCCTCTCCAGCAGGTGCTCACAGTGATGGGAATACTGCATTTTGAGAACGCGCCGCAGCCGCTTTCTGATCTGCGAAAGCAAAAGAAAAAAAAAAATCAATTTACATGCAAGATTTCACTTTTTTTTTCCCTTTAACAGAGTTAATGATTACAGAGCAGTCCGAGTCCGAGCCTGCCCGTGCTCACTCAGGACAGTCTGGCAGCAGTGCGAGGGACAGCGAGATGGTGGCTGCTGCTCGAGCCGGGGCGCGGCGATGCAGCGGCGGAGCGCGGGCGGAGGCCGTGCGCTCCCGGCCCCCCCGGGATCAGCCCGGCTAAGCCCGGGACCTGTCACACCGTGTCACACCCGGGCTCGGGGGAGCGGCCCGAGGCTCGGAACGCGCGGCTCGGACCGGCCAGCGATCTGCCCGCGGGGCGGCCGCTCCCGGGCACCGGCACCGGGGGTCCGCAGTGGCCCCCATTCGGTGCCGGCGCGGGCCCCGGGCCCGGGGTTTGGGCCGCCTCGGCAGCCAACGGGGCGCGGCAGCCGCAGCCCCGCGGAGCCCCCGGCCCAGCCCCGACGCCGGAC
>VZTE01000118.1:865198-885940 GCA_013397775.1 Eulacestoma nigropectus
CCCCGCGCACCTGCGGAGGGGAGAGAGGGGCGAGCGCTGCGCTCAGGCCGCCATGTCCCGGTGACGCCGCCGCCGCTTCCGGGACGCGAGTTCCGGCCCCCGCGCCGGGGGCGGCTTGGGAAATTGGGGAATAAAACGGGTTTAATGTTCCTGCCGCGCCGCGGCTTTAATTAAAACCACTGGGGCAAGGGGGTTGAAGAACTGAGAACGGTGCCGCGGCCCGGCAGAAAGGGGAAAAAAAAAAAAGCCACCGCGGCCTGTGTTTCCGCCCGGTTTCGAACCGGGGACCTTTCGCGTGTTAGGCGAACGTGATAACCACTACACTACGGAAACACCGCTGGTGCGCTTCTCTCCAGCTGCCTCCCTATGGCCGTCCCGCCCCGCGCGCCTCCGCCGCCCGGCCCTGCCCCGCGCTGTCCCTGCGCCACCTCCGCGTCCCCTCCGGCCCCGCACCGCGCCCGCAGCCCCGCGCTCAGGCGGGACCTGCACCCCACGGACACCGCCAAGCGCCCCCGCAGCCTCCCGCTGCCTCCTGTCCCCCCGCAGCGCCGGCAGGTCACCCCCGAGCGCGGGTCTCTCCAGGGATGCCATGCGCTCCCCACGCACACCAGAATGACAGGGTCGGTGGGAACGAGAAGCTTCAAGGAGAAAGGGAATGTTTGGCACTGCTGGCAGGGCAGGGCCGTGATGAAGCAGCGCACAGGAGAGCTGGGAGCTGGACACGGAGCGTGTGACACCTGGCAGCATCTGCTCTGCAGGCCTCTCGCTGCAGCTGGAGCTGGAGAATGGGGAAGTGACTAATCCTCCTGGATTTTCTAGTGCAGCAGGAACTGAAATAACAGATCTTGGAAGGAGCTACAGAAGGGAATGTGGTTTTGCCACTCTTTGCAAAGGAAACACGAGCCAAATTCCAACCAGCGGAAAGATACATCCTATAAACTTCTCCGAGGAGCTGAAGTTGCCTGGATTGTGACAGGTCAAATGCATTCACGGTATTTTTTTCAAAACAAAACACATAATTGAAGTGTACACCTTCCCAATGTCCTTTACCTGGGATATCCCCAAAATACCTTGGCCAAAGGTGCTGGTGAGATGCCAGAGATGCTGGTGTTGCCATGGAGACTGGGGTGGAAAAGTGCTTGTCCGATACCACTGTATTTTGTTTGATTCCTGTACTTATCCATAAAAGCATGGGATTGTCGTGTCCCGGGGAGATGGGAGGCTGTGGGAAGAAATGGCAGAGGTCTCCCCTGAGCAGGCTGCTGTGCCAGCTCTGTGTCAGTCCAGGCTGTGCTCCCACTCTGGCTCCAGGTCTCAGCACAGGCTGCGTGACAGACTCCAGCCACTGTGTCACCCACGGTGACAATCGGTGACAGCAATCTCTAAAGGCTGCTGCTTCCCCCCTGGTATTTTCCAGTGTGACCTGGACAGCTGTGAGCTTACAGATCATGTAACATGGATTCTGAAGGTGGCACTTCACAAGTGCCTGAGAAGCTGCTTGTACAAGGCATTAAAGAAAAATGATGTTATGCGTGCCTCAGGCTTAGGGAAGGGATGACTAAAAATCCCAGTGATGTGGAAAAAACTTTCCACCTTCCATGACATTACAGTTCAGAATCAAGGGCTTAATTGTCCTGAAAGCCTCTTTCACCCGCCTGGTTTTGGCACAGTTAGCAGGGATTGGCAAGTTCTGCTCCAAATCTATCATGGCTGAATCATCACCATGTTGGCATAAGGACTTCCACTCCAGTCCTTTCTTCTGTTTTCTGGTGACCTCTTCCGTGAAATTAAGCTCAATACATGGTCCCAGGTGTTGAGGTGAAAGCCAGAGCTTCTGCTAATAAGAAGATTTCAGTTTGGACAGAAGGCTCCTCGCTTCCCTGGGTGCTTTCCAGCCCGTATAGATTACTGTGACAGAGTATGGAGAGCCTGAGCCTAACACAGTGCACAGAAAATGTTTCTAAAATACATGTTCTTACAACAGATTTTCTTTAACACTTCATGGAAAAGAACCCAAGATTACAGCTACCTGGGAGCAAGCAGGGAGAAGCCTGTGTCCCTAGCACACCAGTAAAAATCATAACATCTGGCACAATTTATTCCTTCTTAGTCTGTGAATACATCTTTCTGAATAGGTGTAAAATACTTTTTTAAGGAGGCTCTTTACCAGAACAATCCTGCACAGCATATGTACTAAAGTTGGGAAGACCGAGAGCTCCACGCTATTGTTTCACACTCTTTGCACTTGCAAAACGCCTTGCTTTTCCATGGAAATCTCCGGGTCGAAAAGCAAACACACAAAAGCCTCTCTGAGGAACATGAGGCAGCAGAGGGGTCCGAGGTGAACGCTCCAGGGAGCACCGCAGGGAGCATCCGCCTCGCACAAAGAGGGGTCACAGCAGGGATGAATAAAAACCATCATCCAGCACAGCATGGGAGGGGGAGGAGGGGGCCGGTGGGGTTGGCACAGCCCTGCTTTGGGGGAATGGTGGGAGAGGGATGGCCTGGTTCCTCATTCAGGGACCCTCAACTGGGCCGGCATGGACCTGAATGCAGGCTCAGGCCCCCTAAATCCAGCTCACAAACACCAGGTCGTGGCCCTAAGCCCCAGGCACCAGCTCCCAAATCCCGATACCAGCCCCCAAACCCTGGCCCAAGTCTCTAAATCCTGGCACCAGCCCTCAAATGCCAGACGCCAGCCCCCAGATCCTGGTACCCGCCCCCAAATCCTGGTACCCGCCCCCAAGCCGCAAGCACTGATTTCCAAACCCCAGGCACCAGCCCCTAAATGCCCCTGCAAGCCCCGGGCCGGGCTGCGGGTGGCCGGTGCCCGTCCCAGGCCCAGGCCGCATCTCCCGGATCCCGACCGCGGCCGCGGGGCACGGAAGGCGCGCTCCCGTCCAGGCGCGCTCCCGCGAGCACGCGGAGCGTTCCAAACTCCCGCCACCGGCCGCGCCCCGCCCCCTCGCGCCGTCGCAGCCAATGGTGGCGGAGGAGGGCACCCCTCTGGCCAATGGGGGCGCGCAGGGCGTGGCCGCGGGGTATAAGATGCGCGGCGCGGCGCGGCCGCGGCCCGTGCCGGGGTGGGCAGGCCCTGCGGCCAACTAACCCTAATGGCGGCTGCGCCCCTCACGCCCGCCCGCTGTTTTACTCGCTGACTTTCAGCGGGCAAAGGGAGCGGCCCAAGGAAAGGGGAGGGGGGGAGGAGGTCCGGCCTCAAAAAAAGCCAGCGAGGGGGATCCACACCCCGGCCCACCCTGGGGTCCCTGTCCCTCCTCCGCAACCGGGAAAGCTCCCGCCGTCGCCCCTCGTGGAGGCCGCGGTCGGCAGGCTCAGCGCCACTACCGCCGCGAAGAGCTCGTCTCTGTCAGCCTCGGCGGCGGCCGGGACCGGAGGGCCGGCCCGCCCACCTTGGGCAGCCGGGGGACCCCAGCAGAACAAAACGGGCGCGGCGCCGCCGGGCGCTGAGCAGCCGCGGCTCCCTCAGACGTGGGGTGCGCGGCCGGCGCCGCCCCGACACGCCCCAAGCCCCCCCATCCCCGCTGGCAGGATCCGGCCTCTCGGGGTCGGGGTGTCCAGGCGGCCCCCGGCTCTGCTGGGCCGGCCGGGCACCCCGAACGGAGCTCCCGAAGCGTCGGTCCCCGCCGAGATTTGTCGTGTGCTCCCCTCAGAGTGCGGGCGGTGGGACGGATGCGGCCGCCGCCGCCGAGATCTTATCTAGGAGAGCCCTGCGGTGATGGAAGCTCAGAAATGCTGGACTTTATTAATCGACTTCAAGAAGTGTTGAGTTTTACTCATCTTTTTTGGCGGCGAGGAGCTGAATATGTGAAAACGTGAGAGACGGAGCATGGGGAGCTGGGGACAAATACTCCGCTGCAGTGTGGAGCAAGGATTGTGAGGGGAAGCCGTTGTGGCTTGTCCTCGCTTAGCAATTCCTCTCCCTGTGCTCAGGCTTTGGCACTGCCATGAAGAGAAGCTCCCCAGTGCGTGCCAGGGGCACAGCACCAAACCTGCCTATTTTGTGCCAGGGGCACAGCACCAAACCTGCCCGCGGTGTGCTGAGCCCCAGCACTGCCTGCCTGCAGGAGGAATGCCCGGGGCCCACCCTGTGCCATCACCATCACAGGAACTGGCTGTTTGGTTACTTCTGCTGTTAGTTCTCACCATAGCCAAACCTCTTTGATATTTCTGTATCTGGCATCAACCACTTACAGAAGGTTCACCAGGTCTGCGGGCACACGTGTGGAACACAGACATAGCCCTACAAACTGCGCTTGGGCATCATCGGTGCTCATTTACCAACTCTCCGTTAATATCCTGAGCGTTTGACCAGTGCCATCTTGTGGCCTTCTATTTTTTTTCTTTGCACAGAGAATGGGAGTGAACTTGGGTACTTAATTTTTTGATTCTGTTTGAAAGAAACCTTCTGCGGCCAGAATAAACACAAACAGGAGAGGCTGACCCCACACACTTGAAGATATGTAGGGCCTTTCTGGTACTGGAATCTGAATTTGCTTAATAAATCTGACCCAGCTAAAACTAGTGCTGGCTCTACTGATGGTAATGTTCTTTCTTGGTTCAAACAATTGTGTTTTCAGTGTTTTATCTTGTTTCCAGGCAACAGCTTTCACTTAGCATCAAATACTTCGTTTCAGACTCTCAACTAAACATGCAGAGCCAAGATATTTCATGTGCTTAGGACATTGTTTTTTAAATGAAATTCTACTTGACTTACAATTGTCTCTGAAAAAAGGTCATGCCTTCTAAATATGCCTGGTTTGGTGGCATTTTGAGTGATTTTTTTTTTAGCTGTCCCTTCTGAAAGTGGTGATAAGATTAAACTGCCAAGTTTCTGTAGTCATAAAAAAGTATGCGCTCTGCAGATCCACAGGTCAGAGAGAAAATGCTGAGGAACTCAGAACACGGTCTACTTTTGTTTCTATTTATTTATCGAAGCAAGGAAAACTACAACGTGGCATTGTCTCAGAGAGGGCAACAAACGGAGCTGTAGGTACAGCTTGCTACTGTTTCCGAACAGCCTGCACAGCTGCCCTACCTGCCCCAGTGAAATGGGCCAAAAAAACGTGCTAATGGGGCTTTTTAGGAATGCAAGCAGAAGCTCTCAGCTATTTCACCCCTGAAGTGTTTAAAACCATTTGCAAGTGTATCAAAGGAATTGTATTCAATTCCTCTCCTCGGAGCAGATAGGAAGATAAAGTCACCCGACATCCAGCAGTAATTGCCTGCCCCAGTCAGCAGCTCCATCTTGTATCATCTGACATGAAGTCAATTTTCTTCCCTCAGGACCTAAGTGCTCATCTTAATATCTCCAGCTTTGTTTGATTTAAAAATCTTTTTAAAATCCTGTTTATGATTGTGATTGGGAGAAGAGGAGCTCTTGTGCTCAGTAGAGTTATGAAAGGGTGTTATTGAGGTTCACACTCTGGGCTGCCGTTCTGTTAGTTTGGGATTTAGGGTTGCACATCCTGGGTGACTAGTGGAGCGCCAGATGCTCAGGAGCTTCTGTAGCAGATGTTTAGGCTGAGCTTTGAAGGACGGCTGGTTCAGGTCTGTTTAAGGTGGGCGTCGTGGCTGTTTGAGGTCAGTCACACGACATTTGCTGTATCAGGCTGGGTACAGGGACAGTGCTCTGGCCAAAGGTGACCCAGACCTGTCTGCCCTCCCAGCAGGGTGAAGCGGCCTCACTGCACTCCTGTGTGCCTGGGGTTGCCTTCCTTTTGCATGGTCGTCTTCTCGTGTGCTGTTTATGAACACCCCAGAGCTTTCTGTCCCTGTGGAAAAATTGATCCTTTTCTGTGGAGAACCTAGGAAAAAAAATCCGCAGACCATGGATGAAATCCCTTAGGAGATCCCATAGAACTGGCGGGATAGCAGGAGGGGTAACATTACAGTGCTTGTGCAAACAGCTCTGAGGGTGTTCTGGGAGCTGACAGACCTGGGGCCCCTGAGGGGATGAACATACCTCCCCCATTACCACATTTCTAAGCGCACATTTCTCAGGATGAGGTCTCAGCCGGGTTGATTCCAGCTGTGGTGCTGTGTGGCAGGCACGGTCCTGGGCTGTTCTCCACTCCTGGCTCTACCTTGGCCCTCTGCTTTCGGTCACCTCTCAACGTCGTTGCACTTTTCCACTCCCTGTACATGAAAGCAGCAGGGTTTTATCTTACACTGCGTTCATTAATCTGTTCCCGGTTTAGGTTTTAGCTTTCTCTCATTAGTTTGAAAACAATCACGGTTGTTTGGGCTGGATGTGATGTGTCAGTGCACAACAAACAAACCAAGGAAGATTTAGATCAGTGCAAGAGGTTTATATGCAAAGAGGGACAAGTATAAATTCACATGTTGGTGTGACTTCGTGTGCAAATTTCAAGTACACTTAGCAGTGTACTTGAAATGACCAACAGAAAAGCTGGAGTTTTTTCACTTACTGAAAATTCTGCTAAACACTTCCCAAAGTTGTTGGCAGAGGTGACAGCACACGCAGAGTTTGTAAGAGCAGCACGAGCAGAGTTAACATTGTACTGAGATACTGAGTCTAACAAAGCAGTTCAAGTTGACCTTGCTTATGAAGCAACGAAAAGTGTCTTAAGGAAAAATAATAATTATCAAAGAGTAAAGAATGGTTTAATTCAAAGACTGTTTAACCTCCTACAGGTCTGGCAAACATTAATAGAACCCTACCCTAATTCTGTTTGTAGATTTCCTCCACAAGGGGTACCTTCAAAATGTGGTTGGATGTGGTGTCTAAGGATATTTATCAGGAAAAGGAACAGAAGAAACATATGTCTCAATCATTTATACATAAGTAATTTAATGGTGAAGTGAAGACATGCAATCAAATCTTATTAAATGCTAAAAACTATGGACTAAAGATGGTGTAAGGATATAATAACTTTCTGTGCCTTTCTTTGCCCAGCTCTCTGCATTTAGCTCAACACACTTCCCAAGCTGGGAAGCTGTTTTATCCCAAAGAAGTTTGGAAAAACCAACCCCAGGCTAAACCTCTGGCACGAGAGCCTGGGAGAACCACTCTGGGTCTTGGTCCTGTGCTTGGTGACTCTGCCCTGCTCCATGGGTCAGGTCAGGTCCATTTTCAAGCCGGAGCTCTGCCTTGCGTGGCTGTGCTCAGGCAGCCGGGGCACGGCTTTTACCTCCTGCATTTACAGTTTTCAGGCTGCAGAGGCATGATCGTAACTTGGGCCTAATGGTATTTTAAAATTAAGCTTTATCAGTTAATTTTTTAAAATTTGTGTGTACTCTAGCTGCAGTTCTGGGTGAAGCCTTCCGAAGCCTCAGATCCGTACATAAAGAAGTTGTCAATGTTTGGATTCGTGTTTACTTCCCAGCTGGATCAGACCTAAAAATCACAGTGGCTTAGGAGTGTAAGGGACTTTTTTCTACCTCTCTTTGGTCACTTGAATTTTGTATGTAAAAGATTTCACCAGGGAGAGCTTATCCTCTGTGGCTGCTGAAGCCTTTGTTTCGCACGTCTTATCTGTGCTGTTATCTCCTGCTGTAGATCCTATTTTTCCAACGGTAGATGGCAACAGCCATTCATTTGTAAAACACTGGAGTGGAACTCGGTGCATTACACAGTTTAATGTGCAAAGAGGGGAATTTAAGTGAAACTATGTGCAAATAGTTGGTTGTTTTGGGTTTTTTGGTCTTTTTTTTTTCTTTTTTTGTTTTTAAGTACAAACTGCCATTAAATGGAAATGTTTGCAATTTAAATAAATTCTTTTTATGGAATCCAATTCAAAGCAAAAAAATTTAAAATGTTATTTAAGCCTCACAAGAAGGTACTAAAATGATTTTTCATCCCTATGTAAAAAGGTTTTTAAAAATGCATTTTTCAATATATATTCTAGATCAACTGATGTGATTAACAAATGTTGGTTAACATCAGATTTTTATTCCCTTTCAAGTTTTCTAATTTTCAATTTATGTTTGGTTGAGAAAATAATCAAAACATATCTTTGCACAAATTAAAGAGTTTTATTTCCTGTCTATCCTGTTTAGGATTCACCTTGGCAAAGTATTTCGACAATTTGACGCCATTGAAAATAGTGTCAGAGATCAGCATTTGCAAATCTTCAATTTTACTTTTGCCTCTAAAAATGAGTTGTATGATTTGAAACTCGATGTGCAAACGTCAGGCTTTCCAGTACACAGCAGTATGTTGTAGGATAAATTGCTTTCCATATTTCTCATTTATTTAAATAAACTTACTGCTTGCTTTTGTGGAATATACACTTTGTTTCCCCAAAAGCAGACGTGGGAGTTGTGTGAGTGAGGAAGGTAATCATCTATAACAAAGTTAATACCAAGTCACAGGACTTTTGGGAATTTTACAGCTGCAAGCCGAAGTTCTCATGCATTATCATAGCATTCTGGTTTGCCACGATAACGAGTTTAAAGGCTGGAATTTCTCTGTTTTTATTGAAAAGATAATCAGACTTTTGTACGTTAATGATGGGATATTGGCAGCTATGATAATTTCATAGGAAACATTTTAGTGTGGCAATTAGTATTTTAATAAGGTTGTTTCTTATTACTGTATTTGGTATTATCTGAATTGTACAGTTGGGCGCTTCACTGCGCTCCGTGGGGGACAAAACAAGGCAGAAAGGATGAAAACTGACTGAAATGAAGTGATGAGGGGGGGTTTGGTCCCAGGACTTCTACTGACTCCAGATGTGCCCTTCTGAGCTGCCTGGATTCGTCCTGTGCATCACGGTGGGAAGGATCCCGCCGCCCTTTGGAGGCTGAGGATGGAAGTGCTGAGCTGCGCTCTCCTGCTCTCCCCCTGCCCGGGGCAGAGACCCATCGAGCTCTATTGTTTCCGGAGAACCCGGGCATAAAACTGTCCTCTAGTTCGCAAACTTCCAGCATCAGCAACATTTAGCAAATCAGCACGCTTAAACTTTTTTTCTCTCCGGTTCAGCCTCCGAGCCTCCTAAAGAGCAGAATTCCATCACTTCTTTCATCACTCTAATATTCCTTTAAACAACTGTATCATGGGATCTATTGTACTTAGCTGTAGTATGTCTACCGTACAGCCCATGTTTTTCATCACAGGAAGCAGCTTGAACTGCTTAAAACACATGGAGTAGATATTTGTCTTGTTTTAGAGCAGCTTTATATCGTTTGGCTGGCTTTACAGCCTCTTCTGTGTCTAAAGATAAGTACGTTTAAGGATAATCCTGAAGTTTTTATCTTCTGCATCACCAGCCCGCACTTTCGTTACCATTTCGTATTGCGCTGCTCCAGGCAGCTTTGAACAGCCTTAGTTTGACAATTAAGGGAGTGAATTGGCAAAACGGCTAATTTCTCTCCCTTTCCTTTCACTCTTATCTCGTATTCTCTAAGGTACACGTCTTTATCTACGTGTTTCCAAGAAGGTGTTCAATTAATAACTCAGACAAGTCAGAGCTGATAGGATCTTTTCATGTATTAATTTAACTATTCCTTTCAAACGGAGTGCCAGAAAATCACTGTTTTCATGTTTTCTCTATTTATTCTGGCTGGATTTTTTATTTGAAGTTGCATGCTGTAGTCCTTTGATTCTGCTCCCAAGAAATTATCAGGGATTACAGTAGTGGCCTTACAGGTAATGGGGGTTCTCACTGATGTCTTGAATAGTGGCTTTCTTCTCTATTAATGTTGATTTTCAATTGTTTTTATTTATAGCAAAAAGATAAACCCACAGACTTAGCCAGGCGGGATACAGAAATATTAGCTGGTTTGTCACTCAGTTGGTTGTGTTTGTTTGTCGGTTGGGTTTTTTTTCTGATAACAAGAATGATGCAGCTCAGCTGATGAGTAGAACAAAATTAATTTTCAGTGGACAATCACAAGACTTGTCCAAAGGCAGATGTCTATTGGTGTGTGTATGTGAACAATTTAGCAGTTACAGAGAATGTTGTTTAAAACCTCCCTGTTCTTTCATTGGACATGAAGGACAATATGTTTAGTTTCCGCCTGTGTTAGTCTTGCAGCAGGTTTAAACTTGCAATAAGACCTAAGTTGATTTGATATAAGGAAATCATTCATTTGGCTCTTATCTACAGTTTAAATTGATCTTGTCCTGAGAGGAAACCCTTGTCCTGTGAGTTGTGAGATGCAGAAAAACCACAGTCCCTCTTGGCTAGAACGGGAGATGAGGATGCCCAACTCCACAGAGCAGCAGGTTGTTTAGTGACCATGAAATGGATGAATTTCCCTGAGAAGACAAGTAACCAACTCACTAAAACATGACGTTCTATAGTGAAAAAATTCTTTAAAACGCATCTCAGGGAACCTCTTTTTGTTTTGTTTTACTGGAAATTAAGATAATGATTCTTTATTGGTGTTTTTAATACCAAAATATTATTGATAAAGTATTTTACAGCTTTCTATTCCTATGGCTTACGAGTCCATGTTCTAATTGCCTTCAGAGAGAGCAGCCACCGTGAATCTAAAACTAAATAGATGGTAACTTCTGAAAAATGACAGGAGACTCTTTGTCCTGATTTTCCTTGTGAAAGCACAGGAACCTGTGTGTGAACAATATCCCAGAAATAAATGTATAGAATCTATAGGTAGTGTTAGGCAGTACAAAAATTGTTATGCAATACAGAAAGAAAATTACCCATTAATAAGCTTTTTGATATCATCCATTTTTCTACCAAGCTGATTTTTCATTCTCTGATCACAAGAACTTTCGATAAGGATTTTTCCTCAGAAATGCCATTTTTAATGTAGCAAACTTATACCACCAGGACAAAAAGTTGGTTTACATCCAGTGATGATCATAAACACACGTGGACTAATAGTTAAATCGCTGATTCTGTGATTAATACAGTGGTTTAGCTGTCAATCTATTTCATGGAAATCTTGTGAGCAGAAAGTTCAAGCTTAATAAGCTCAGGGATACAGCAGTTCTGGAGTATTTCCAGCATTTTCCTTCTATTTCCAAGTTTATCTTGGTAGTACCACCAAAGCAGGTGACACGTGAAGCTGCAGGTGGCTCGCTGGCTTGGCAATGTTACACTTTAAAATTCAACTTAGCTTTGTAATAAAACCTGTTCATATTTTAGATGTGTTCAACTTAAGTTCTGGCCAACTGTTTCAGATAGTTCAGGATTTTTCAGCTTAAAGAAAAAATATGCAAGAAGGAACAATATTTAAAAAGGCGAAAATCTACTTTCTCTAAGACAAGTCCTGCAACACTTTATTTCCCTTTTTTTAAAAAAGTCTGGCGAGGGCTTCAAGTGTTTTCCATCTTAATGTTTGTGCAAGGTAAATTGTGCATTTTAGATGAGCCCTTTCTAGTAATTAAGAGATATGTACATCGTTGGTTGAAGATCTGGGAGCCAAAGTGAAAGCCAAAGGAGGTGTTATTGAGTGCTCATTGGTATAAAGGCAGATCTTGGGCTGTCCCCAGGTTCCTGCTTGACAAGGAGGAATATATACTGACAGTGTTCCTTAAAGGAATGCTTCAAGGACAAAATGAAAACATTTCCATAGGGTGCAGCCATCAATCAGCAGAGGGGTGTTCTTGTACACCAAGTACAACCCAGCAGAGCTTTCCAGTGACCTTAGTGCACTGGCCAACACAGGAGCTGCTACAGTAATTACAGATTACATTAAGTACCCAGTAAAAGCCAACAGCCAACTACCAGGCAAACCTTTTATACTTTATTAAAATCATATCCTTCCCAGAAGATTCAAGCTAATAAAATTGAACTCGATAATGCAATCAGTAAAAAGCAGGTTTGGAAAAAAAAAAAAAAAAAAAAAAAAAAAAATCTCCTTTGTTGATAATGTCCCAGGAAATCCTATGTTTTATGTAGTGCCTCATATGCATAAGTGTGGAAATAATCCCCCAGGTATATTAACAGTTTCAGTTGCACATTCTCTGAGGCTGCCCTGAATTTTTTTATACTTACATTTTATTAAGAAATAATTGTTACGTATCAAGTGTGGCTTGCACTTAGGTTAAAGATTAAAGGCTGTGGTTACCTAATATTTCAGCAATTAAAATATAGAAAATTTTAAAAAGTGTGAAATTGGAAGGAATTTTCTCATGTATCAGGAAGCTAGTTCGCCTTCCTGAGCAACTGCCTGGGACAGTTTGTTACAGACCTTGAAACATCAGAAATATTAGAGGTTTGACATCACAAAAGGAAGAGGGAAGAAACACTTTGTATGTAAGGAGACCAATATTCCCTGCTAACATTTTTAATAAACCACTTATGAGTGGATATATTCTATGTTTGGACTCCTCAGAGGAGTCCAGGTGTGCCTGACTCTCAGACCAAAAGTTTCTGAAAACCTGGCATTTTGAGGGATTGACTGAATAAGAAATTTTCTTCTTGTTGGCCAAGACATTATATTTTATTATATAGTAGAACCAGGGTCAGCTGTGTTTAAGAATTGACACTACACAGCAGCTGCTTTTGTGAGGCTATTGGTCTTTGATTTCATATGACTCTTAAAATGTTAGAACAAGGTGTATACTATTACCATATATCTTATACAAAGTTTAAGAAAAAGGTTAATATTGAAGAATATTCTATGACTGGATTAGTTTTCTGTTTCTGTGAGCCTAAAGGGTCTGAGACCCAGCTGTAAAACTGTCAGCAAAGGAGTTGAGTGTGCACTGAACATCTTGAATATGGCTCAAAGCAGAATGTGGTGCAGATTCTCTTAGTAGGTGGTAAGATGATTAAAAATAAATATGGCCAGGATAAATCAGTTACATTATGATGTATTTTAAACAAAGAACACCCTGCTTGCAAAAATCTCTCCCTTCAGTCGTTAGCTGGCATGGTAGTACAAGATCCAGTCATGCCAAGTGAAGACCTACACGTTTACTGTTTCTTCAGTTCTCCCAAAATGACTTGAAATGTTTCAATTTTGTGCATTAGACCACAGCTATTCCCTAAAGCAAGAAGTACTGCCTGCTCCGTTCCTATGGAAGGAAATACTGCTTCCAGCAGGAGCTAACTGTGAGTTTATCAGTCTTAATTTAGGCACTTAGTTACTCCAGGCCTGGATATAGTACTAGCTATGGCTTTTGAACAAAAATTGCCTCAATAAAATCTATTTTTACTTTTTAAAAGTCAGATTGCTTATTTCAAAACCAAAGTGTGAGTTCCTATTTTTGTAAAGAACACCCCAAAGCAAACCCTCTCCCCCCTGGCCTGATTCTTTTTTGTTCACTGTCTCAGAAAACTTGTCTGAAGCAGCAAATAGATCAAGGAGTAGCAGCTCAACAGACCAAAGTCAGCCCACGTGCACGTCCAGTGCAGTCCTTGGAACACTGCCTGCTGAAACTGGGGCTGAATTTCTTCTCTATCTTCGCTGTGTGAGTAGAGATTCTGTTTCAGTTCTTCAGAGGTGCCCAAGAAAACTTTGTAATTGATGTTTTCCACTCATTTTCTTTCTCTGCTGGTTCTGTATTTTGGTAGAATCGTGTTTCCCCAGCTTTCAGATGTATGCTCGAACGCTGGAAAAACTCACTCTCATGCATAATGAAAGAGGAAAAGTTACAGAGGAGAAATTTCTTGGCTGGAGTCTCCATTCCTGCTCTGTATCTTGCTCTACAAGCTCCCACAGCAAGTGAGTGGTGGAGCCAAGAATAGAACACCACTTCTCTGACACCCAGTCCAGTGCCTTAACCCCTGTCTCCCGTGAGAAATTTTGTTTCGCTTTTCTGTGCAGTGCAAAGATAAGATCATATTTTATTTTGGTGCCTAAATTGATCTCTAGGGTGAGTGAATGAAGTTGGGAAATAGCCAGAGAATAACACAATGTAAATAGTGAAACGTAAGGAGGTTATATATATATATAACACTACAGCTTCTCAGACTGCTGTGTGTCTAGATAGAATTAATTAAAACTTGTATGAAGCATTTGCGTTCTTTCAGGGTTGTTTTGAGCACATGAGGACTTCTTCAGTGAGAAAGCAGGATTTCTTTTTCTCAGCTGGATTTTGTTCGAGAGCAGCCAGTGGAGGAGTTCTTTGCTCTGTGACCTAAAGTGCTTTTCCTCTGCTTTGTTGGGATAACAGCAGGTGTTGTGTTGCCTGTTTGGGGATAGCAAAGGAAATTTAGGGAAAAGATGGAGTTAGCATGGTTTGATTAGTTTGTCCTCCAGAAAGAGTCTGCGTTCTGACAAATCAGGGAGGTATCACCTCGAACTCAATTTCAGGCAATGTAAGAGCTTCTCTTTCCCTGCCTTTCCCAATATGTGAGCAAGAGGCAAGTGCTAAGTGCTGGTGGTGAAACCTGGATCCCACCTCTCTTTTAAAAGCATATAGGTTCAAAGAGTAAATATTTTTGAAAGATTTATTTCCAAAGTCTCTTCATACACCATGAAGGGTGGTGTGTGTGTATATGCAGGGAAGAGAGATTGCTGTAAAAGGATAGAAAAGAGGTCATTGTAGCTTTCTGCCCGTCCTCTTTAGCCATGTTTATTGTTTTTATGCAGGCATTTGCACTACGAACTGCTGAAGTGCATTAGAAAATGGCCCTATGTTATTCCAGGTACCTGGAATTGTGGGTGCCCACACAAATTACTGGGGACAAGATGAAGCGTGACCTTACAGCACCACCGGGACAGGGGCTTCCTTCTCCACTGATGGCAGAACAACACATTTCCTTGCTCACTGGCTAGAAATGATTGGGAATTTTTTGGCAGTGCTTTACCCTTGGGAACTCTTTATTTCTCACCACTGAAACCTTTTGTGGGAACACGCCGGTTTCAGTGAAATTTCTGTAATAAAACGTTCGTTTTCAGGCTAGGATCTAGAGGGGGGTGTGCTCTAACCCTGATCTGCCTCTCTGAGAAGAAGGATTTAACCCTCAAAGTCTTCACATTCCAAGAGAATCCTAAATCTTGGTTATGATGATGTTAGTGTGCTTTTTTTCCCTAGGCTTCTGTAAAAACAAACAAAACCCCCAAACAACAAGCAAATCCCACTTCTAAGGTCATCTTGTTGTGACTGAGAGTGCTTCTGAAATTCTGAAAGGATTTCTGGGATGGGAAAAATTATTTTCCTTCTCTTTCAACTTTGCACCTCACCACTCTGTCATGAACTTTGCATCTGAGATTTTGCTCATGATGAATGAGCTCTCAGCCATAAAGACTGCTGTGAACTAAGCTTAAGGACTTCCCTGAAAAATGAAAACCAAAAGGCTAAACCACAACTGCCTTAGGAAATGTGAAGAAGGAGAGAAATGAAATCTTTGCTCTCCTGCCTCTTCTGTAGGGTTTTGTCACTCGTTCTTCAGGCAGATTCTCTAGTGCAGAACTGGCTGCTCCTGCTCAAACGTGAGACGTGGATGGGGCATTGCTGTGTGATCAGAGAGGGTCTGCTGGGGTCTCAGGGGGCTGGCAGGCAATGGGATGGCTCTGCTGGACCTGATCCCCTCATCAGCACCAGCCCTGATGCTTCATCTGAAGGAAATCACAAACTGGCTCTTCACCTTTATGGGCTTTTTCGGTTCCTGCAGTTAGGAACGCTACCTGCATCGTAAAATAAATGCAAATTCCATCATTGCTCTTTCTGGAATCTGGTATCTATTGTTATTTACTGCTTGCTATAGTTGTGGCTATATTTTTTTTTGTCATTATCTGTGTGACAATTGAAAGAAAAGAACTGAATTTTGACCTCAGATAAGTGTGGATAACCAGTACTTATACTCTGCTTTCTTCCAGGCAGCAGATGCCAAGAGGCTGCTCCTCCAGGCTTCAGAGCTATCAGAGTGGTCATATCTTCACACGGAGTTGTATCAAAGTGAAAAGTTTAAATCTTATAAATCACTTCACAAATACTCATCCTCCTCTGGGGAAAAAAATGGTTTAAGAGCTGTTTAGTGTGCTCTTATTAGGGTGATGAGTGCAGAATGAAAGAAAGAAATGGGAATATTTTAGAAAAAAATTACAAAGACATTTAAAGAATTACTCTGTAGTCAAAGTATCGTGACACTGCACTTGATGGGTTTTTAATATACATTAGGTTTAAGTGCCATGGCATTCTTTGGGGACTCCATATCTAGCAGAAAGTTCTGAGCAGTGCTATCTGTACTTATGTCCTAAGCAGACGTAGCAGCACATAACATACAAGGGAGTAATTCTGATCTGCTGTGGGAGGAATTGAACACCCGGGGCTGCTGTCAGCTGCAGGCGCTGTCTGTGTGTGCCCTGCAGTGATAGAAGGTGTGGGTCGATCTGTGCTTTCATAAAAGCCTCCACAGGCTGAAAGAGCAGAGCTCTAAGGTTTTCCTTCTTCATGTCTCCTAGAAATCGCTTCCAAATCATCTCTGAATGTAGTTGAATAAAGTCTGGCAGTGAATTCATGCTTTAACACCAATGATTTCTACGCACAAAGTGATTTGGAAGCACCTTTCAAAGATGGTGAACATGATTTGTCTCAGCCAGCGTGGAAGTCCTACAAAATTCCTAGTGAAGGATTGCAACAGAATGGGATATTTGCTGGGTGCTGGATGGCAAAGGAAGCCAAAATATTTTACAATTTTTCTAAATTATTCTTGTGAGTACCTCAAATTTGCTTCTGACAAACTGTTTTATTCACTATTAATTTTAATAAATTGAAAGCATTTTTTATTTTTATTGGGTAGTTTCTACTCAGTATTTGAACCTTGAGGCTAATTGTTTTAATTCCACAGGGTCTGGAGGATGGGGTTCTTTGCTTTGGTACAATAACCACACTATAACCAGCCATCGTTTTCTGTTCCCTGCTCTCTTAACTTTCATTCTTTATGTGACACTATTCGCATTTTAGCTCCAGCAGGCATCAAATAAGATGTTTAATTAAAAATGTTATTGGAGGTCCAATTTAAGATCAAAGATCACATGCTATCAGAGATCCACTACTTTGATACCACAATAATAAGTACCTTAGAAGTAGTCAGATGGGTTAGATTAGATAGTAATTTATTTTAGCTTGTTTCCTTTTCCTTAGTACTCATTCCAGATACCATAACCGGCTAGAAGTTTTAAGAAGAAGCAGTAATTTTTAAAGTGAAAAGTAAAAGGCTCCCAGTTTAAACAAAACTGATCAAAAAATTATGGAAGTAGGAAATTGAGACCTTTAGAATATATAGGACCAAAAGCATAATAAACATTGACTGGGAGCATAATCCTGAATGCTAACAGAAGTCCCTTTGTTGTAACAAACATTTTGTCTAATTTAATCTTCAAATGTATTACTGCCAGAAAGAATAGAACTTTCAGTCTTTAATGTGTTGGTTACTCTTGAACTTCAGCTTTAACTACTGGTGCTGTGTCTCCCACTGAAAAGACCATTTTAGTTATTGTTGTCATCCATCTCAGTGAAGTCCGTGCACGTGTATTATTTACAGATCATTCTTTAAACTGCTAAATAAGGTGTATATACCCACATGGGAACAAGAGATAAAATTAGTCTCTGTTGCCATCAGAGCACAACAATAGTGTGTGAATTTGAGCTCCTGCGAGTGCAGAGCTCCTCACACAAAACTCAAAAGAAAGCAGAGGCCAGGTTAGTTTGTTCCTTGGCTGTGCATCTGCACAGTGAGTGCTCAGGTCTCACAGGGCATTAATCACCTCTGCAAAGATGCAAGAACCCTCCAGTTCTAACACAGCCCACGGCAGTTAATGGAGCCGGGCAATGTGCCTTTACCTTTTGTTCCAATTCTGCATTACTTTGATTTTAGATTAAGTAATCTAAATGTCTGTTTGGTGGAGAACCCCCTTTTTTTTTTTTTTTTTTTTTTATTTTGCATTCTTTCACATTTATAAATTATTCTAACAGCTCTTCCGGCTAATAAATCATAACTAGGTTGGTTCTAGTGCATTTGAACTATCAGCCAGTATACGCAGAATGTTATCAGTTTTCATGTGTTACAGATAGGGGAGGTGGAAAAGTGGTTTTCAAATGGTGTTAGCTACTGCAAAGATTTTCCATTTGCTTCTGAGCCATTGCCTTTGTGCGGTCTCAGGGCGATTGGGTTGAAAGGGAGGGGCTACGATCTGCCAGGAGGGACTCTCCACAAAGCTTCCTTTGGCACCGATGGAATCCGAAAATCCCTTAACTGGGCAAAGTGCTGTGATTCCCCCAGACAGACAACGGAGCAGAACTCCGGCTCCTGCTTCCCAACCCCCAAAAGATTTTAAATGACTTTCCATTTTTTTCTTACTCCGAAGTGGCTTTGGAAACACGGCAGGAATGCAAATAAACGTGTAAAAGAGTCAGTCTAATCGGGCATACAGTTCTCAGAACTTCATTACTCTTCGTTATCTGAAAAACTGCAAATAAGAAGGGAAACGCAAGCAGGGCAGAGATGCATTGTCACATTGCAGACTTCGTGTCAGGAGGGATAGTTGTGAATGCTAACAGAAAGCCTAACATCCAAAATTCTGTACTTGGGTTCAGCCTTGTGAATGGACACTATTTTTAGAAATTAATTCAATTGAAAAATCCTTATTTTCCATGTAAATGGACAACTTGTTTAAATTCAGAGGCAAAAAAACCTGGGGTTAAGTGTAAGACCCACAATTCGATTTGCATGTTGAGTAATTCAGACTGTAATAGAAGCTTTGTCATGTTAAGGTTAGGTCTTTCCTGTGGCTGTTCAAGTGGGCTCTAAAGACTTTTTAACGTGTTGCAGGATATTAAGGGGGGAAGGTTTGACCTACATCCATTTTTTCCAGACCCACTTCTGCAGGTTTCATCACACTCCCCGTGTCTCGCACGTGGGACATTGCTGAGGGCAGGATAGGTGCCCAATTGCCTACATACAATTTCATCAGGAAAGGTATATGATTTATTGCCCTGTAAAGGGTTTTGACATGAAGCCTGTGAAAAGCACTATATAAATGCCAATACAATATAAAACGTCACACAAATACTTTGCTCATTAATTCCGACCCCGTGCTTTTGTACTGAAGAGAAATGAGAGTGAAATATGAATGTGTTCCTTATGCTTTAAAGGGAAAAATGGGGTTGTGGATTTTATAAAGGCTGATGTGTTAACCTGCCTTTGTGGTTCCTTTAAAGACAAGCAGCAAGAAGCCCACTCTTGCCTGGGAGTTACACCGTGAGTGAAAGCAGATAAAGCCCTGACAAAGGGGAGCCCCACGAGCCCCACGTTTGTGATGACAGTCCTTGGTCATGACACAGCTTTCACCACACAAAGAGATGATTTCACTTTTTCATTTCAAAATTCCATTTATTTCAGCACTACCAGCTCTGGAAGCCTGTCTGCCATCACCCCATTACAATTTTACTCCTTATATTTTGTTGTATTATCTTTAAACAGCTCAATACCCAAATCTTCCCCAGCCTTCATGGCCTGTTTCAGAACGTGGCTTCAGCCAAAGAAAATGTGCTTCACCAGAGTGCTTTACTGACTTGCTAGAGCTGAGCAGCCCTTGTTGTTCATCTTATTTGCTTTGGCCAAAGGGGATAACGGCTCCTCAAAGCCCAAATCTCACCAGTGCCCAGCTCCTTCCTTCTGGGAAGCCACTGGGGAGGCCAGGGAGGAAGGAGGAGGTTATGGGACATACTGGAAAATCCCCTTTCATCCTCTGCAGGGATTTTCCAGCCTTGCCCAGTTCACTTTGCAGAATGGGAGCCAGCCTGGCCCAGTGGGTACAAATCACAAAACTCTTGTGTCTGATCAGCTGAGGTTTTCTCTCACCTGCTGACCCACCTTCATGGTGGGGCTTCAGTGTTTTTAAACATTCATGCATCAGCTTTAACTATCACCGTGTACTGACTAAAACTTGTTCCACTCTTTTATTTTGATTTTAGGTTGCTTTTCAAATTCCTTCTCCCCCTCTGTGTTTCTCTGTGATTTCGATTGTTTCTATTTTTGCTTTAAATAGGATGTTCACTTTCTGCTGATCTTTGCTGGCATTTTTCCCTTTTGATTTGTAGTACTATTAATTCCCCTCTGTTCAATGTTTTGTCTATATTCAGAACATGTTTGTTTCTCTCTAGTGGCCTGTAATTACTTTCCCCCTCCTACTCTTTAATTTTTCCAATTACGTTCTCCACTGATGCTCCTTTAAGAGCAAGACATACTGGGGGTACCCTCTTGACGATATGAAGATACGACATTTTTGGCCAGAAAGGGCTTTTAGTCTTGGAAAAGAGCTTGAGTTGAGGATATTGATTGCACCTCTCTTTGGTATAGAGGTAAATGACTTTTTTGGATGCAGTCAGATAATATGTGAGTCCTGTTTCATGTTCAGGGACGATCCTGCATCTCCACTTTCTAGTGGGACTGGGGACAGAGGCAAACAACCCTGCTGTGTGCCTTGAAACAGAGATCTCCAACTTTTGGGTTTGGGGAAGCCTCTGTCCTTTTCAGGTGAAGGGTGGGAGAATGCAGCCAAATACCAAAGTAACACAGGAAATCCGCCAGGAAGCAGAAAATCAGGTTCAGTTCTCCGGTGTCCCCATTTACCACAGTGGCCTCCACGCCGGTCTTTCAGTCTTGCCTCTGGCCTGTTCATTTTCCTCTGTTTTTCTTTCAGTCTCAATGTTGTGGAAATCCAGGTCCTTCCTACAGGCAGAAACAAGATCTACTTCATAGTTGGCACCCTGCACCATTTTCACAGGGAAACATTTCTCGCGGAGCGTTGTGCAGGGCTCAGCGCTGCGCTGAGCGCGTCTCCCCGCCTGTGAATGCATCTCATTCTTCGCGGCCGCGTGTTTTCAGTGGC
>VZTE01000118.1:892790-934701 GCA_013397775.1 Eulacestoma nigropectus
ATAATTCGGAAGAAATAAAAAGAGCCACGCGGGGAACAGCCAGTGAATTTTTTTAAATGTCCAGCTGTAAAAATAAGGGAAAACACACGCTGGAGTCGGTCTGCCCGCCACGCTCTCGGGAGGCAGGCGGTGAGGAGCGGGGTGCGGGGTGCGGGGTGCGGGCCCGGGGGGTGCGGACTCGGCCGCCCGCAGCCGCGCTGCACCTGCGCGGGCATCCCCGCTCCGCAAGGCGCCGGGACAGGCCCCGGCCCCCGGGGCAGCTGCTTTTCCACTCGGGTGGGTTTGTGCCCGCCTGGTGAAACCGTATCCCCGAATAACCCCCGCCCCAGCACGGGCCGCCGCAGCCCTGCAGCCGGCCCGGGGTAGCCCCAGCCACCCAGTAGCCTCATAAAGAGACAGAAGGTGATCAGATTAGGGGAACACACGTGAATAAGGAGGCACTTGTTACTTTTACACTTTATCACCACTTTTTTACAGGCAATTTAGTGCAGTCAAGGTAGATCCAGATCCCTCTAACCATCTGAGATAGTAAAATAGCACTTTCCTAAGTTTCAGCAGGTTTTCCTGCGCCTGTAGTTTGCCTCAGTCTAGTACTTAAAAGGCTTGATTGAAAAACAGAGCCGGCAAGTTTATTTGCCTGTTTAAGACTGTCCGGGAATTTGTTTTCGAGCAGGGAGATGTTTGCCGTGTCCCGCCCGCCGGCCCTCTCGGCGAGGCTGTTTATTTGCCATCTCTTTACCATCGCCTCCGCCTCCGGGCGCCTGCACCGCGCGGGCACCGGGTGCCGACGGCCCGGGCCCGGCGCGGGGGCGGCAGCGCGGGCGGCCGGCGGTCCCTCGGTCCCTCCGTCCCTCGTTCCTCTGTCCCTCGGTCCCTCTCACCCCGCCCCGGCCGGCCNCCCCGCCGCTGCTGCTGCCGCCGGCCGGCACCGCCCCGGTACCGGGCTCGGCACCGCCCGGCCCGACCCGGCTCCGCGGTATCCCCGGCGCGGCGCTGCCCCCGGGTAGCTCCTGCTCGGCGGGCGCGGGCACGGGCACGGGGGGCTGCGGGGACGGGCCAGACAATCCCATTATATGCCGGGCACATTTTCACCAGGCGCTTCATTAACCCTTTTCAGGGCGGAGGGCGCGCGTGTGGCTTTTCGCTCCCTCTTTCTGCCTTTTCTTCGCTCTTTCTCTTCTCTTCTTCTCCCGCTTACTCTTTCTTTTCTTTTCTTTTCTTTTCTTTTCTTTTCTTTTCTTTTCTTTTCTTTTCTTTCCTTTCCTTTCCTTTCCTTTCCTTTCCTTTCCTTTCCTTTCCTTTCCTTTCCTTTCCTTTCCTTTCCTTTCCTTTCCTTTCCTTTTTCTTTTTCCTCTTTTCTTTTTTTCTTTTCTTTTCTCTTTCTTTTCTCTTTCTTTTTCTCTTTCTTTTCCCTCCTCCCTTTTATTTTTTTCCTCCTTCCCTTTCTTCCCTCTCCCTACTTTCCAGCTTTCTCTCTCACTCAGGGCCAACAGCCACCCCTGAATTTGAGACCAGCTTTGTGGTGCCGTGGTAGGCGATGCTGCCGGGGCTGAGCCCAGGGCTGAGCTCTGCGGTGCCTCCTGGCTGCTCCCCGGCCACACCGGACCGGCCGCGGTGCCGGGCAGAGAAAGGACACAAAGGAAAAGGACGGTCGGAAAGGGGAGCTCGTTATTAATACAGCCCTGCTTGTAAATGAAAAATGTAACCCTTGTTAATTAACGCTGTTTACATGGGGTACAAGAAACTTAAGAAATGTTTCTACAAAGGGGAAGGAACTGTTTACAAAACTCTTTCAAAAGTGTGACATATTGCTGCAGTTCCAGCACTAAAAAGCCAAACACACTTACGTGCCTTTGAAGTTGGCTGGCTGAGGCAACATTATTTGACTCGGATTCAGATATTGCTTGTGGGTATAACTAATGGCTTTTACCTAGTTAGTGGGCTGGGAGGGGCGAGGGCCTGGGCGCCGTGGCCATTGGGTCCCTCTGGAGAGCTGGGGCTGGCTCCCCGCCAGCTCTGTACAATGTCAACATTGAATATTTGAATTCCCAGACTCTATTTAACAACTTTCTAAATAAATAAACTCATTGTGTGTCTGTGTTTAAAATTATTTCACCTCTTTCATGAAAGCTACAGCATCTTATTACACTGGCCTCTCAGGCTGCTTTTCCCCCTTTTCTTTCCAAACAAACATACGGAGCTGAGCACTTTTGGTTTTTTTTTTGTTTTTCACTGTCTCCTATCTCTCCCTCTCTCCCCTTCTCACTTTCTGTGTGTCTTCTCGCAAAGCACGAGTGGCAGCTGCTCGGGCATCCCACCACGTCCTTAGTGGTGCTCCGTGCACTCTGTTATCTAATCATAACTAAAACCAAAGCCAGGTTCACCAAGTCTGTTAAATATTAATCATTTCTAAAAGGAGGCCCAAGTGAGTGCCATTGCTGCAGCAGTGCCCTGTACATACTCAATCATTTTGGCTGCCGTACCCTAGGCGGGCTCCAGGGACAGCTTTCATTGTTGTTTGCCATAAATGGCTATTAGTGTTCATATTCACCTATTCACCTACTTATTTAAGTGCACGTAAGTGTGGATGTGGCCGTGCTTGTGGAGATGTGTGCAGAACATGTGTGTTCAGAACATGCTTTTCTGCTTATGCCACGGAGATATATTTATCTATGTGTATAACACCTATATCTGCGTGTGCACATACAGAGAGAAAAGCAGGTAAATCCATTTGATATTTTTAATTGCAATTAATACATGTACAGTGTATAGTTTAGAGAGAATTGTGGTATGCACAGGCTCCTGGGGTGCTTGTAGTCCTGACACCAATATCTGCATACCCACAAAGGCTCTGAAACATTCTGGATGCGTGTAGGGAACACAGTGTTGATGCACAGCAGCCAGGGTGTTGTTCCCTGGGATGCTCCCCGAGTGCACTAACTGTGTGCTTCCGTGGCAGAAGGATCCATTGTAAGATCTTTGTTGCCTTCTCATGGAAGTAGAGGTGGCTGGACAGAGAAGGTATTTCTGCCTGTCCTGGGGAGCACAGCTCCCTGATAAATCTGAGTTGCTGAAGAAGTGGGATGAATTTTCTGCCAGGACAGGTATGTGGTGGGAGAAAGAAAGTGTTGGTGGTTGCTCCAGCCCAGGGTGGATGAGGAAAGGGCAGTGGGGAAGCAGATGGAGTTTTATAAATCTCAGCTAATGAAACCTTGTCCATAGAAATTGCCTTGCTTTGCAGTAAACCACTTTTTAAACAAATGTACTTTAGCTTTGGAAGGGCTTGTTCAGACACTTAGGTTTCCAACCAAGAATTCATAATATTTGTTTATTTAAAATTTAACTAGGTTTGCTGTCATTTTTGGAGCAAGTCGGTGTTCTTTTGCTGTAATTTAATACAATCAGTTTTACATCATTTCAGTTTAGTTAGGCAAGAAGTGGCTTATGAAGAGCAGAAAGACGTTCAATCCCACACAGTTTTCAAACTAGCAGATGCAAGTGTCATGTTGTCCAGTAGACAGAGGTACAACTGGACAAATGCAGATTAGAAATGCAGTTTATATTTTAAGTAGTGAAGGTATTTAACCAATAAAACTATTTACTGAGAACTGGGTGGGTTTCAACATCAGTGGAATTACTTTGTCTTAATTAAGGTTGGCTGTTTTTCTAAAAAGATATGAGCTAATCCAAACAGGAATTAATTTAGGGAATTCCTGTAGCCTGTGTTATACGGGGGGAGCAGACCAGACCACTCTTCCTGGTTTTATAATCTATGCACCCAGTTAAAGCAGTGCAGTTTCATATGGAGGCATAGGCTCAAGGCTGGGATCACAGGAATGCACTTGAAAACGAAATGGTCATTAAAAAACCCAGGTTCAGCTCTGATCACGCAGAACCAACGTCTGGCTCGAAGTGTTTTCCATCCTTAGCACTGCTTACCTGAATCACAGGCACCCTCAGGAGTGCCCTGTCCCTGGGTCTGAGGGCAAAGGCAGTGATGGGTTTTTCAAAGGTGGGAAGGAGGAATAGGGTGTAGGAGCTGAGGTTTGGATACAGAGAACGGGGTCTGGCGTCAGTGGTTTGATCACTGCTCTGTGATGGATTTCCAGTGGGTTCCTGCCACGTTCCTGTGCAACAGGTCACCGCTGCAGCTAACACCCAGACAAGACCAGTATAGATCATGATATAGACCAGTACCAGCACCTCCAGGACCTCTTTGCTGCAGGAGCTGCTGGAGGGAGGTGTTTGCTGGTAGAGAAACAGCCAGGTAGGGAAGGAGATGGAGAATCTAAGGAGAAGTGGATGTCGCTGTCCCCAGGACTCTGTCTCTTTGCATTGCCATTTTAAATAAAAAAATCAAAATTCTCAGGGTGTAAAGCAACCCTGCCTGATCACTCACTGACTTTATGTTCCCTCCCTTTTGTTTGCATTTCCAGGCTATGCCGAGGCATTGCCTTCTCCAGTGCCGCTGGAAGAAAGGGCAGCCACGGATATGTGTGGGAGGAGGGAAGCTAGCCTGCAATGAATATTGTATTTGGTGCTAAATATGTAACAAAGAGAAAGAAATGTGAGTTAATCCAGCAATAAGAGTTGGGAAGTGAAATACAATTCGTTTTATTTCAGGGTATAATGCTGTGGTCTGTTTCAGTGAAGCATTATCTTTTAAACTGGGATATACACAACGACATAACCCCCACTACCTTGAGGGAATGTCAGAGTTTGATCTCCGAATAAAGGAAATTCAGAGTTAAGGCTGAAATGTACCACATGGCCTCCAAGTCCCAGGAACAACAGGAGGCAAGGAAGTAGCTAAAGCTATGGGCTGCACTTTAAACGAGTCCAGCAACTACCAAGCCGCCAGAGCTCGTTGCAGATCCACAGCACGGATTGAGCTGGGATTTGTATTGACTAGAGAGAGATCTGTGATGATCTTGAGTCTTTTTGGAAATCTTGGCTGATCTGTGATGAGCATGAGAGTTTTATGGTGGAAGGATTACAGTGCTGGGCTTAATTTATGCAACAGAAGCACTCTTGTCTCCTTTGACACCAATAGCTTTTGTTTAGAAAATCTTATATTGGAGCACAATTTTGGTTCAGAAAAGAAATATACCCAAGTTACAGCTTTATTTCTTTTCTGAAGAATTGCTTATAAGTCTGAATGGGTGCACTACATTTTAGCCCTGTTTAAACTCCAAACTAAATTTAAATAGCCTGTAAAATAATCTGCAGAATGGAAACTGCCACACAATCGTAGCCCTTGCTCCCTGACCCAAACCCATATTCCATTGCAAAGCAGTGCGCTGCTCTGTTCCGTGATTATAGTAAGTTAGAAACCAGAAGAGCAAGACTTCTATGAATAGGTTATTTTTGGCAATTGCATCACCAATTATGTATAAAATTTCAAAAAATATGAGTTCTGCCAGTTTGATCTCTGAGAGGGATACAGAAAATGAAAGCTTTGAGACTGCTGTAACATCATACTATTTTGTCTATTAGATATCATTAGATTACCAGAATACTGAGACCTTCATATCAACCAGCCTAACAAAAATTTCCCAGGTGGTTTAAATTAAAAAATTAGCCATAAATATATTTTGTATAATGTAATTTATTATGGATGTTTATTGTGTGCAGTGGGAAAATGTTTGGTTTCGGATGATCTTACCCTATAACATGTGCCCTACTGAAACTGTTTATACTGAGGCAGCCTGGAAAAGCCCCGGTCTAAATCCGAGACTGGCCGGGCTACATGCTCTGAAAGCCACAGGAAGGCAGAGCCCTTCCCCTGGAAAGCCAAAGGGGCAATGGCATCTTGTGTGGGACATGTGCAACATAAAACTAGGCAGTGAGGAAAGAGCTGAGTGGCAGAGAAAGCTGGAGGATGGCACAGGGCAGTGTTGTTTATTAGGGAAAATGGGATAGAAATGATACCAGCTTGCAGCAGGTCCTGTTATAGGGGGATGGGAGGTTCGCTTGTGTCCGAGGGATACTTTTCTCCTACATCCCGTGTTTTTTCGGGCCTCCTTTTGTTTCAGCTGGGTGTGGTGAGCAGGGCTCTGTACTGATGCCCACCCATGAGTCCAGATTTGTCCTTCTGCAGCAGAGAGAGGGGACTAACCCAGCCTTAGGAACCCAGGGGACTCTGAGATGGACACATCCACCCTCTGCTGGGATGCTGCAGCAGGGAGCTGATGGCTTCAGGACAAAGATCTCCCGCCTCCTCTCCTGTTTTGCACGAAATCCACATGCTGGCAGGGGTGAAATCATTCCTCGGTTTAAAAAAAAACAAACCCTCAAAAACTTCCCCCCCTGCCCCAAGCTCCTTCACACATGTATTAACACCAAACTGGCAAAGCCAATGGAAAAGGATTTTGCGTTTTGGCAGCAGAGCTGGCTCAGAGCTCACTGTGGGCCTTATCCCAAACCCACTGGAGCTGAAGGAGCTTGCACCGACTTCGACGGGCCTTGGACTGGGTCTGGCTGGGAGGAATCTGCTTGCCTTCATCCTTGGGGGCGGGGGGGTTATCAGCAGCTTTTGCTCTGTGGTGAGCCCCAACATGTGATGCTGTAACAGATACCTGGATTTACATCAGTCTAAGTGAATTAGGTCGGCCCTATAATCTGGCCTCATTTAAGAGTCATTTTAGCCATTAGGATGAAATATGAGTGCTGCTGATGGGGGGACTGTGGTGCCTCTGAATCCTCGTTTCCCACCGTGCCCCATCTCTCCCATGGGCTGAGGACCTCTGAGGGCTGCGGTGGGCACTTGGGGGGTGTGGGAGGGGTCCAGCACCCCTGGTTCTCCATTCCAAGGACTGTGGTTCTCCTAATAGCCTGAATTTGTACTTTCTGAACAAATAGCTCTGCTGCTGAAAGTACCTGGTGCCTCCAGTAAGTGCTCCATTTATTGCCTCCCGATTTCATCTCAGACAAACAGAAGGTATGTGAGAGACAAGCACTGACTGCTGGAAAAAAATCACCCCAAACATGTCTAAAGCACAGCTTGAGTCACTGGTGGTGCCTATATTTTTGATTTAAAAACCATTTAACATTTCCAACGTTTGACAGAAATGATTAACCTTCCCCTCTTGAAAACTCTTTGCGATTTGAACTTACCGTGGCACGTTTTATTTACTTGCACCTTGGTGAGGAATTAAGCAATGCTTTTGATGAGTTTTAATCTTTCCCATTCTCTCTGTGGGTCTGTATAAAGGAAAAAAAAAAGGAAATATGTTGTTTGAAATAATTTTGAAGTGATGTTTCTATTTTACTTTTTTTAGGCTCTTGATGTATTTTTGGCTACAGGGACTGGCACGGAGCATTGGTCTAAGAATATACAACACTGAAAAGCAAAGTGGTATCAGCTGTATCTGAGCTAACTGCACTGCTTTATACTTTTGCTGTTTCATTGTTACTGTGCCATGATAATGATGATTTACAGCAATAATGAAGACTTCTTAATTGTCAAATATGAACAGCATGAGATATTTGTCCTGATTTTTTCAGTTCATATAGAAAGCAATATTTCAGTAGTAACTGGCTGCCTGTGAAAATGCTATTAAGCAGCTGTGCTCTGCCTGAGTAATTACTGTCCAGGAGTTTGTGCTTCCTAATAAAGCCAAGGTAACTGAGAAATGAAGAAATGATGTACTAGGTCACTCCAATTGATGCAGATCAGAGAGATCGGAGTGAATAAACTGGTGCAGTGTCTTTAGTATCACTGACCAGCCTCAGAATGAGAGAAAAGGTGAAATTATCTGTATTGTACCAATACCCTGAATGAAAATGGAGCTGAGGCTGAGCCAGAAGGGGTGGTACAGAGTCAGAACCAAGATGGGATGCAGCAAACCTTCCCAGCTGGGGCTTCTACCATGCACCAAGCTGAAGGGTCAGTCATGGACCGAACACAGAAGATTTATTTCCAACCTGACATTATTATTTATTATGACTTGAATTAAAACAGCAACCACAGAATGCAGCCAGGACTGGATGCCTGTTGTGCTGAGCTCTGTGCAAACATGGGCAGCCAGCACAGAGCTTAGGCCCTGAAAAATGCAGATTAAACTTGGGGCCTGCTGCCCTACACGTGCAATTACAGCATCATTGGAGGCAGTAATAAAATCCTGAGGAGAAATGGATGCTTTAAGGAAAATCCACGGAGTCAGGACTCCATGACTTGCACATGGGTGAATGTGCTTCAGCTTTAATCACGTCAGCCCTTTCCCCCTACCAGCAAATGGCCCCCCTGGCTCTGTTTTAGCCGACCCTATTATTTTTGGCCGTGTCCATAATCTTGGGTGATCAAGCTGCATTAAGCTATGAGTATCCTTGCAACATCACCTGCTTGCTTTCAAAGAAAACAGCTCTGAGATTCGTAGGGAAGGAAGAAGGCAATGCCGGCAGGTAATCCAGCCCTATAAAATCCCTGGATTGTGGTTCCAGCCCGCTTTCCACGCCGGTGCTGCGAGAGGGACCTGAGCAGTGTGGCTGGCAAGAGCCAGCAACCAAAAAGTCCCTCAAGCCTATAAGGTTTATTAAGGCCCTTTTTAAGTCCCTGCCAATAAAAAGGGTCCACACAACCTCTGAGTGCGGCTCCGTAAGCTCAGTTTTATGTTTGGATAATTTGGAGCCAAACCGTCACGGAGTTCACATAGCGAAATACCCCACGGAGCATCGCACACTGCGAGGAAAATATATCGAGGAAAGAGAGGACTGATAATTTTATGGTTTTCCTTGAAGTTAAGCAGTAAAATGGGCTTTATTTAGCAATTTCCGGGCTTCTGATTGCGATTTTGTTACCAGCGTAACGGTTTTAGATATAATGTTTTGTAAATAGGGAGAAGTGTTAGAAGCCAAGGTCCTACAGTGTTTGGATCTGCCGGGGGAAGCAGTACCACATGCTCCCGGTTCCCAAAACAGGTCAGACCTGGACTGACTTTTGGATCAGACCACTGGGCAGGACATGGCAACAGCACTCAGCTGTGCTGTGGGAAGCTGAAGGCTGAGCCTGGCATGGCTGGATAGCCCTTGGAAGAGATAATCCTTTAAAGAAACAGGAATAGCTTGACCCAGGTCCAGGGATGAGCAACATACACTCATTTTTGGAGAGTGAAGCATTTCTAATTTGAAATATATTTAGGAGCCCTGATTTTTTACAGGTGAGGTGATCATAATATCCAGGCTAATTTTCTAAACCAGGCTATTAAAATCACTTGTCCTTCAGCGTTTTGGCTGTGTATGAACCTAGGTCTGGAATTCACAAGATAAACCTCCACTATGTTTGCTCCTCACACAATAACTATTTCACACTTGGCATGGCTCATCTTTTAAAAATCTATTTTGCAATGTAATAATTCACACCCAATTCTCTTTGGGAAGTCATTTATAGAGGGGAAATTAAACATGGCTGGGCACTGGAGGGAGGACTGCTGATACATGCAACAGCTCAAAATATTGAGGGAAGTGGTTATGGATACAGGAGAAGATGCCATCTTGACCTTGAAGATCTGTTTATTAGACACTAAATCACAGACACTTCTTCTTGCAGTTCTAACTGGTCTGAGGACTCAGATAAAACCTTAAAAGCCCTTTCTGGGGTTCTGAACAGAATTTAGACCTCATCAGTGCTCAGTACTATTTATGCAGCTTGAATGAAACAAGGGAATGCAGAAACCACAATGGGAAAGGAAAAAAAAGGTGAAGAAACTAGAGGAAAAAAAAGGAATATTAATTCCAGTTACTGTATTTCCTTTTCATATGTTGCACTTCCTGGTGCCACAGAGCAGAGAGAATGAGAAAATATCTGATGTCTTTTTACCCACTTTGTTTATTCACCTTGTGCATATGACAGCCAGTAACCATCAAAGTCATCCTGCCAACCTTCCTAGAAAGAGGAGCTTTCTCTCACTGTCAGCAGCAAAGGTAGCACTGGAAATAAGGTGGAAGTGACCACAGAGCAGGCAGGGATGGTGAGTGGAAGAGGACTGGGAGATGGGACAAGTCTGATGGATTGCTGTCAGACCCCTGAGCGGAAAGAGGCAAACAAATCAGCTCTGCTGGCACCGTTGTGCACAGGAATAACTCAGGACATCTGTTTTAAGAGATGACTGGTGCTTTTCATATACTAAATAGGCCCTGAATATGCTGTTCTCCTGCTTTCCTCTCCTTCCCCAGTGCTATACCAGTTATATAAAAATATGTATAAATATATTTATACATGATCTCAGCAAGCTAACACGGCTAAATCACCTCAGTGCATCTTGACCTCCTGCTTAGTCTCCCGTTTCAGAGGCTCCGTGTAAATTAAGGTGCTGGGCTTACTCTTGAGGTCCACATATTCCCTCTGTGTTCCTGCTGCAGAAATAGCTGTGCTCTGTGGGTCGGTGAGGATCCAGCTGAAGCCTGCGAGGGCTGGAGGGAGCAGTGTTGCTTTAGGCTCCCTGCCTGAGGAGTGACATATCAGAAGTAATAAGTCTGAGCCTGAGCTGATGTCTAACAGCATCGGAGAGTGGGCTGGAAGGCTGAACTCCTGCAAAAATGAAAGCAAGGAATTTAACAGCAGTAAAAAAGAGGTTAAGGAGAGAACAAAAAAGGAAAGGAAATAAAAGTGATATGAATGGCTAGAAAAACAGCTACGTCCAAATATTAACCTCTACTGCTGTATTTTGACACCGGACTGAGTTAATAGAAGTACATGGCTGATACATATTAAGTTGGAAGAGGGTACTTAATTTCAGAAATTATCTGGATCAACTTAACGTGAAAATGTATTAGCAAAAGATATTTTATGTGTGTCTAAATCTGCCAATAGCTTGAAGACATATTCTGCAGGAGGCTAGCAGGAGAAAGTATGTTTTACTGGTGGGGTTTTCAGCCAAACTGTCTCATTCTTGGAGCTTCTTATCCCTTTCTTCTCCAAGATACCTTTTCCTTGACCATCAGAGGAGCGGGAGCAGACAGACCTTTTCCCCAGCCTGTACCTTCTGTCAGCTGCAGGAGCCTCACAGACAGCACTGGCTTGAAGGGTTTTTTCCTCTTAGAATGTTGGAGAAGCAGTCCCAGAGCACAGGAGCTAAACTGGTGTAAAACTGGTGTAGGAGCAGAGCCCGCTTTAGCAGGGGATGGACTCAGCGCTGGCTTTTCCTCCTGGGATCCATCCAGAGGCAGAGAAAGCAGACACAGGACAATCTTCACTCTGTCAAGGTCTTTAGTCTCTAACACTTAGAAGTGGAAAATAGTTTCAGTTCTTCAAAATAAGGATTTTTCTCTCCTTTCTGTATTTCGGTGTGTCCTTGGGGTTTGCATTCTTCCAGAGGTATCATTTATTTCACAGCAAAGAATCATGGTGAGACAGCCTGGGCTTTAATTTCTGGGAATATCTTTATGGGCTTGTTTTCATGGCTATATAACAACATTATGTTATCTATCCATCTCTCATTCCACTTCCTGATATACAGAATTATCAGGACTGCCCATCAGTCACTCTTGTGTTTTCTAGCCCTCGGTGCTATATCAGTTTTTAGGATATTTTTCCAGTATTACAGCTACACTGATCTTGGTGATTATTAAAAAATTATATAATATCTTTAAAAAACTCTGTTGAGATGTGCAACACCGTCTGAGGAAAAGTAAATTTTAGACTAGAGTTATATCATTACTGGTTTCCTGAATGTTCGAGTGAAGAAAGGCAGTTAACTAAGGTACAATTTTCTTCAAGGAAAAAAGGCAAAAAAGCAATGTAGAAGAGCAGGACATCTGCTTTTGTAATTATGTACTAACGAACTGGGACTGTGCCCCCCTAGTGTTGTCCTCCGCAGCCCTTCAAGTACCCAGGCTGTCCAGCTGATTTCTTTCTGTGATTGCATCAGGATTCTCAGGTTTTTGGAGGCTCACAGGTGTGTTCACTGTGTTAGATGGCCTGAGAAGGGTTGGGACACGGGGCTGGTGGGAGATGGGGGGGTGAAGGTCACTGAGTACAAAGACAGAAGAAAGATTTTGAGAGTGATCGTGCATCTCCTGAGCTTCACTTCCACACAGCTGCGCAGGGACCTGCTCAGCTGTGCCACATCACGTTGAAATTGGGCTCTCTATTTCACACTTATTTGCAAGTTAATTAAGGAACAGGAAGGTCGGCTCTGTGCTGGGCAGAAGGCACGTTTCTCTCTTCCAAATATTTTGCCGTTTGTCCTGTAGGACGCCATGGAATGTGTTTTGCACCCTGCTCCGGGTGAAGCTGTGTGTGGCGTCATGATCTCAGGTACTGCTCACTTAGTGGTGGGTTTGGGCCAGGGGGTGATTTTGGTCTTTGGCGAAGTGTGCTGCTGCTTTTTTGCTGCCTGCAGTCAAAGTTGGGGTTGTTTCTATCTCCTGGGTGTAAGTACCTGCTGTAACAGGAGTCTCAAGGTGTCCTCCCAGACCTGGTGCCAATGAAATATTATTTCTCCTGTATTTTGGGCAGAGGCTACAAGAAATGGTTTGATGTTTCCTTGAGAAATACCTACTTTTCTTTTTCTTCTTTTTTTCCTTCTGTAAAGTTTGCACTTGTCTAGTGGTGTATCTACTGGCAGTGATTTTTTTTTTTTTTTTTTTCAGTGTTGGTTACAAAATCCCAAAGCAATGAGAGGAAGAGGTTTTTTTCCTCCCCTGTGTGCTTTTCAGATCATGTTGGAGATTAGCTCGGGGGAACGACAAACCACTCTGTTCCCAACATAGTCTCCCCATCCATGGCTAAAATGTTATGGGAATAGGTGTTGGATGCCACATCTAGTTTCACATTGTGTTGCAGACTTTAGTGCCAGCACTTCTGCTGTTTCTCCTTCCAGCCCTGTGATTCTGCCATGCTCTTTGTACTTTGCTTGATGTATAGAAACACTTTAAAAAAGGGAAAAATTAATTAATTTCTGGCTGCAGGTTCAGCTGACCATCAGGCAGCAGCAGAATCCAGTGTATTTCTTTAGTTCGCTGCTGCCCTGGTCAGTTGTGTGTGAGAAGGGAGAAGGTTTTAAGGGTGCTCAGGGCTCGCCTTTCTCTTGAACACTCTCAGTGTGCTGTGAGAGCTTTGCCTGTTGTATTTGCAGTGATGGAGGTGATTGAATAGCACCACCTCACTCTGGTTTTGGTTAATAAGCAGAAAAGGTGTGCTAATCCTATACGAGCATCTGATAAAACCAGCAGAGCTGTCCCACAGAGGCTTTGCTGACCACAGCAAGGGTGAGGGGTGTGTTGGAGGTTGTTGCTGATGAGGAGCATCCCCTGGAGAAGGCAGGAATTGCTGAAAGGGCTCTCCAGCTTCTTGTGCTGCCCTCAGTGCCGGGCTGGGGAGATTTCCCATGTCAGTGCTAGTGTTTCCCACATTTATGGGAACCACAGGCTTCCCAAAGCCAGCAGCCACCTCTGCTCTGAGCAATACCAGAAGCAGGAACCTGCTGATCCGTGCAGAGTGTGCTAGAGCCGCAGAGTGGGAGGTGATAACTTCTGCTCCTGATGCCTTGAAGATTTTTTTTTCCCCGTGTAGAAAGGGAGTCTGATGTCCCAGGTGAAAAAGATGGCCTTGTTGGAGGCTGCTGGGTGAAATTGTGTGTCACTGTGGGCTCTAGCACCTCTTAGCTGGCTTATCCATAGCTGGGGGTTCAGTGTGTGGCACCCGATTGCTGGACCTGTGAAGTCTGTGAAAAACCTGTAAATTAATGCCTGACCAGACTGAGGCATCGTTTGCCGTTTAAAGATTGTAAATCTGTGTTTATCCAGCGTTAACAGACGTAACACAAATGAGTTCCTGTGCTGTCTGCTGGTCCACTAATGGCACTTGTTTGTAAGTGCTTTATGTTAACAGCTATTTGATGGTGCCCATTAGTTTTTCCTAGGTTAATGTTATATAATAAAGTGAATGCTGGCCAAAAGCAATAGTAATACGATAAACAAAAAATCCAAATGCTGGGTGAGAAATGTAATGGAGCGAGGGCTGAACTCTGGTGGGAGTTTGGTTTAATCTAAAGGTTAAAAAATGTTATAATTTGGGTTTAAGTAAATTGGCTCTTTGGTCCCAGAGGTCTTGCTCTTGTACTTCTCGTGCCTCCAAAGCTCCCACTAATGCCGATGGGAGTCTTGGGCGCACAAGAAATGCGGGTTCAGGTACTAAAGTTACAGATTGGCTTGGACCAAAACCCCTAATCCAAATACCTCCGGCTTTTGAAAGCATTTGCCAATTGGATTTGAATCTGGACACAAACATTGTGGCTTGAGCTCATCTGAGCTCACTTACATCTGTGTAAATCTGTAGTATGGCCCCGATCCAGCAAAGCACGTAAATATGTGCTTAATTTGACTTCAAGGGGACTATTGTGCGCTTAAAGCTAAGCATGTGTTTAAGTGCTTTGCTGGACTCAAGTCCAAATACATGGGAGTCAATGAAATGACACCAAATAGTGCAGTGTAAGTGAGATCTGAAATGAACCAAAATGTTTGCGTTTCTACCTGGAAATGAACACCCTGTTCACATCCTACGTATCCTGCATGCACTTTGTATTTTCATCCATCTGCACATAATGTATTCTTTACAGTAACCTGTCCATTCAGCACAGTAAAAAAAGAAATATACTTTGAATTTTCCTGCTCTATTACTCATATTTCATGAAATGTGTTCTTATGCCAAGTGTCTGTTTATATATATTTATACATGTTGTTTCTTTATTGATATTGGCAAGATACAAGAAGAAAAGAAATATTTTACAGTTAAAAACTTGTAAACAGTTTTATCCCTCATTTAAAACCTTTTTTTTAAAGAGTTTACCTGACGTGGTCAAATTACTTTAACTTGTTTTTGGTTTTGTCAGTCTGACCAATATGAAAAGTATTTGTTAAACATATAGGGAGTTTTTTTAGCTGAAAATACACATTTTAAACATGTTTGCAATTAACTGACACGTGAACGTGCCCTTACACTCAACTACTAAACGCCACTTTTATACTTTACATCCCACTTTTAGTGATTGCCACGCTACATAAAGCTGTCAATGAATATTTTCACATGAGTACATTAATACCGTTAAAAGATCTCGTATTGCTTGTCGACTGCTGCAGCTCGTTGCAAAGAGAACACAAAAGGGTTAATTGAGCCCAGCCCTGCAAAGGTGGCAGAGGCATAGACTAGAACTGGGAATTAAACCCAAAACAAATACAAGAAGAAATAGCCCTCGTGCCTCGGTACGACAACCACAATGCAGACATAAAGAAGTGTAAGCTGCAAATGTCTGCAGGTTATTAATGAGGTAATAGAAGCAAAATTAGGTATCAGCAGGGTTTGGCTCTGTTTGAATAAAACCAAGATCTTTTATCTCAGAATATGCTAGGAAAGACTCATAAGCTGTGATTTGGTGGTCTAGGCTGTGCCCTTCTTGGTTATGGGAGTTGACTCATGCCATTTAAACTCACCCGTGTTTTCCACTCAGGGCAAACAGATGTGGGATCAGACACAGAGAACGGCTGGCAGGGAAAAGGGAAAAGGTTTGCATGGCAGTTTATGAGCAAAAATGTTTTTGTGTGCTTACTTTTGAATCAAAAGGATATTTTGCACTTCAGCTTTGTGTGTCTGGAGAGAGGATACTATTTCCTTGCAAAGCCAGCACGAGGGAAGCACATAATGGCAGTGCTAAAACCCCTCTGTGTCCAGCTGACCCTAGCCCAGGCTGAGACTGGTTCTCGGATGATTTCAGCAGCTTCCCTTGGGATTTGCTTCAGCCTGGATGAGGGCAAACTATGGTCACACACTCCTGGTCAAGTCCCAGTGTTTGTGCCCTTTAAGAGTAAACTTTTCTCCAAAACAATGGAAAAATACTCTTTTCCTGACTCTTGGAGAAGCTGACAGCCAGAGATGCAGCTGATGCATTGTGTGGAGTGATCTGCTCTGCCCCGATCCTGCCTCAGCCCCACTGTCATTGAAATAAGTGGCAAAACTCCCATTAACTTCAATGATGCAGAATCGACCCTAAATGGATAAGGTTTGTCTTTAAGAAAAATCAGTGAGGGATTCAATTACATCATAAATGCATTCAGTGGTTGTGAAGTGATTCTGGTGTACGTACAGCCAAACCCTGAATTCCTTCTCAAGTAAGTGTCTGGGTGAGGATTGATTACAAATCCCGCTCTAAGTTACACCCGTACAACTCCCCCGGAGCTGATGGCATTCCTCCCTGTTTCCTTTGCATGGACAGTGCAGAGGCTGAGCTGTACAGAACCTGCCACATTCTGCTTCTGCTCCCCTTCGACGGGGGCTGAGGGGCATGGAGCCTGTCCCTGTGGCTCTGTGAAACTCCTCATGACCTGGAGCAGCACCTGCAGGGTGGTGAAGGCTGCACCAAGGGCGGTTTTGGCCCCTCAGCCTTTGAAGAGCTCTGGCATGATGTAATCCCAACCCTGTAAGCTGCTGTGGGACCCTGGGGTTGAGAGATGCCCTATAAATCTCCGTTGCTGCTTTTTGTTACCTGCCCGCTCTGTTACATGACTAATGACTTCAGGTAAAGAATGGGCAGTGGAGAAACAGGTAATTAACAAAAACATCCTTCTGTGTTTTCTGCTCAGCTTCCGTGACTGGTGCTTTCAAAAGCTGGGCAGATATGATTTGTAGCCTCCCTCTTTCACCAACGTAAAGGCAGGGCTGGTTTGAAACCTGGCAATCCCTGAATACTTCCCCAGTTTCCTGCCCTTGCATTTGATGCAGCCAGGGCTGGTTTGCCAGAGAGTCGCTGGTATCCGCCTTGATGTGACGTTTTCATGCTGCAGTTAGGTTGTTAGGTTTTTTTTTTGTTTGTTTGTTTCTTTTTTCTGGAGCATGGGTTGCTTTGAGAATGACCTGGTGCAAGTGCATTAGCAAACTATAAAATATTGCTGCATCCAGCTGCCCTGTCAATAGGTCAAGCTATTTGTCCGATCCAGACAGGGTGTTTAGTTCTGGCAGCATCCCTTGCTTTGGCATGGGAAAACCTGTTTTGTTTAGCACTAGGGAAACAACATGTATAAATAGTAATGCTTGAACCTAAACATTCCTGTTGTCTTTATGCATGGGGTGCTGTGTTACTGGTTATTTTATGATAGATTTCTTTTTTTTTCCCCTCCCCTCCGAAGGACTCGAGTCCCAGCCTGCAGAATAGCTGCCGTTGAGTGGAAGCATTCCTGCTATTTTTCCCTCAATTCAGAGGAAGCAATGCACTTGTTGTGTTACCTTGGTGAATCGAAAGTGGTTTTCACTTCCCTTAATTAAGCCTGCTTTGGCGCTGGCCCCTCCAAGATGGAGAGCGCAGCACACTCAGGAGCGCTGCCACTGATTTGAATTCCTAAATTCCTCTCCTTGCAAACTTCAAAGGCAAGTATACGGCTCTAAGAGGCACCAATTATGTAAACCCTGGGCTATTCAGTTCCATAATTATTTATTTTTAGGGAAAGAGGTTTTAACCCAAACTAGACAGAAAACTGGCATTTCTCCAGTTATTAGATTCTATTGAAAAAGGTATTAAACAATGGGCAGGGTAACATGGTAGATTAGTGTCCCTTCATCTTCCTGACCTGGGCATGTGTCAGAGCTGTACTGAGCTGACCAAAATTACTTTGATTTGATGGCCATTAAAGGTCAGGAGCAAAATGGGATCAGACGCCTTGGTTGAGGCTGAAGTACACAACATTATATATTGATAGTAATTAAGTTGTTTCATTTAATAAGCACCATCAGATTTAAAGGCATTGTTACAGCATCGGGGCTGTGAGAAGGAGAGAGGCAGCCAGGATATGGGCTGAGAGAGAAAGGGTTCTGGAATGAGTGAAATGTGTCCCTGGAGTAATTTTTTATTTTATAAACTGAATGCAAACCTGATGGGGAACTATGGAAATGAGCAGTCATGCTGGATACATACACACACTCTCTCAATATTCCTATACTGTGGGTAATGAAAAGTGCCTTCAGGGATGGGGTGGCCTTGCCATTCGTCAGTGCCATAGCCTTAAGTGGGTAATAACTAAGAGCTCCCATATCTAGTGTGTATATAAATTCTAGCTCCTCAGTATATTTGCTGTGGACTGTATTTAATTTATACAATTCCTTAGCTTTAAAGCTGTCAATTGATAACATTCAATCTGTGAGCCTGACTGATAAAAGGGTAGGGAAGAAGTACTCTCTAGTGACTAGAGCAGGGCAAGGGCGTGGGGCCAAAGATGCAAGTGGTGCTTCTTCTAGGCTTTGCTCCAAGGCCAAATGACACCCTGTGCCCTTCCTCCCCCTTTATTTTTCTCTTTACCCCCACTGGGACCCAAGCTGGTCCCTCTGCTTGGCAGGTGTTGGATGTATCTACAGCCAGCAGGCAACCACCTGCCATGAGGATGAAGGTATCTCTCTCTCACCTCCAACAGTGATGAGAATCTGCCTCTGACCCTTGTTTGGGAGATACTGGCAGTGGTGGCTTCTCTGCCATCTATATTCCAGAGATGCCTGCAGGGTTAATCACTGTGTTTGGGAGGGTTGGTGATAGAGCTGACTGGCTTTTGGAAGGAGCAAGGTAGGGGAGAAGCCCCCCAGCACAGCAAAATAAAAGGACACTGATAACTGAGGGCTCAGCAGGAATTAACTGTCCTGTGGATGCACAGATAGATGTTGAAGTTGGGCAGTGTGTGCTCATGCAAGAGTTGACTCTGCCCCCAGACACGGCAGAGATGGGGGATGTGAGTCTCCATGACCGAGTGATGTGTCAGTCACTCGAACACTATAAAGAGAGCCAAGCTCTCATACTTCAATAAATCTGGAAAGTTGAAGGGAAAATGGCCAAGCAGTTTGGAATTCAGCTTGTGAACCCAATATTGCACATTTTTCACTGCACGAAACAAACTATTATTAACAGGGCGCTTTGTTCTTGACCCATAATTCAAATGCCCCTGTGTCAGGAAGGGACTGGTCCAGAGCTTGGCTCAGTTTCCCTTCATTGTAAGATGTACTGGTTCCTCCTGACCTCAAGCTGCTGCTGGGCTGCAAAGGCTTCCCAGCACCTGGCTGTCCCACAGGTGGCCTTTCTTGTGGCACAGTGACAACTCCTGCGCGGGTGGCTGCGGTCACTGCTGAGTCTCAGCACTGGTGAGACTCACAGAGGTGAAACTCTGCAGACACTGGTGATTCCCACTGGCCATCTTGGTGCTGGTCCTGGTATGAGGCACAGCAGGGCTTTGCACCCCAGTCTGGGCTCTCTGGTCTGGAGGCAGTGAAATCACATGGTGCTGCTGGGGGGTTTGGCCAAGGCACTGGCCAGAGATGTTCACTTGGGATCCATCACGTGGGAAGGGTGCAGCAGAGCTGGTGCTGGTCAAGGCAGATCTTCAGGAGAGCTGGCATCTGTTTTTCTGGTACAGGGTTACACATCTTGCTGATAGAGGGACCAAGAGGTTATCCTGGCTTTCAGGGTAATTTCTTCCACTATATGGGACTTTGAGAAATGTCATGCCTTGCATGTGGAAGCTTTTAAAAAGTATTTTAATATATAGATTGGAAAGGAACAATAATGAGAGTGGACTCTTTGAGCACTTTGCAGATGAGGCATGCAGAGATTTTTTTATGAAAGAGTCATGGTAGGTGCTGGCGTGGGCTTGTGTGTTTGCTGGTTTGTGTGAGAGGAAATCCCAGTTCCCATGGTGGTCAGTCAGTTCACTGAAGACTTATCTTTGCAACCTGGCTTCCAAGATTCACCTGAAACTTCAAACACTGCCTTGAAATGCAGTTTGATAAGATTCTCTTTAATTCTGAGCTGCTTCACTAAAAGCCACTCGATGCTCAGGCTGCAGTGCTGTAATTTGAATAAAAGGAAAAGGAGTAACCTACTAGTAGTGCCTGCAGGAGCAGGACAAATATTCTTATGCTTGTGTAGGATGGTCTGAAACCAGATGGCGTTTTATAAGTACAGCTGTAGTTTTAAATGGCTGGAACTTTGATGTTACTGTTGACGGGGGCCATGGAGCACAGCTCCCACAAGGTTCTCTGGCTTCAGGCAGCCGAGAGTGGAAACGATTGCGTGAACTGGGAGGCGCCGGATCCGGCCGAGAGCCATGTGGGACGAGCAGGAAGCGTGGTGTGGGGCAGGCATCCAGGAAGAGGATGCGAGGAGGAGTGGGCACCGCGTTCCTGGAAAGCTGGTCGTGAGGAAGCGCTCCTGGCTGTGGGAGGACACGGGAGTAGAGGCAGGGTGCTTGTTTCGAGATGCACATCTAAGCAGAAATGTACTGGCCAGGCTGGATTTGGGTTTGCTTTGGGCTCAGATTCAGGAATAAAACATTTTTTTGGCTTAGCAATGACCCATCCATGCTCCTCACTGGAGACACTGTGTTTCTTTGTGAACTGGAGAAGTTGGCTCTTGTATCTACTGCCGACTTCTACAAAACTCTTATTGCTCCCTGCATCCGTGACCCAGCCTCTCCAACAGCCCATTTTTCAATCACAACTAAGCACATTATTTGAGCAAAATAACGCCAGTAGAAGTAATAACTCCAATAGAAGACGGTTCTAGCACAATCAATAAAAAATCGTCAAGCAGGGATAAACAAACTTGAAACAGGCGTCATAATTAACCTGCTGGGGGGAAAAGCAAAACAATTTAGCAACGTTTGAGCATTTAGCAAAGAGGTTTTCAGCTGGCACCTGCTTGGCCCTAACTCTTTGGATGGGAGAAGAATCTCCTGAAAAATTACTCGAAATGGCCCAAATAGCACTTCAGAGCTTGCAATAGCCCAAGATAGGAAACAAAAAGAGGCAATGATTGCCAAAGAAGGGGCTGCAACGTCTTGGAGAGCTGTGATGGAAATAAACCTGTTGAAAGCTAAACAAAACCAGTACAAAAGAAGGAAGGAAGGTGATCACTGCTAAACTGGTGCACTCTGTGAAACCCCTCTCCCCTTCTAAGAATACCCTTTCAGTATATGGGTCAGGAAGCAGCGCGGCTTCAGCCTGGATGCCTGGCGAAAAACAAGGCGATTGTTCGGTGGTATGTTAATGTAGCAGGTGCAGTTTTATTTAAACAAGAGGTGGCTATTGTTTTCTGGAAGTGTGGTGATTTACAGGCTCACAGCTTATCCTGGAGGATCAGGGTGTTAAGACATGTGCATGTATGTGTGTTTTAGCCCAGGGTGGCCCTTCTCCTGTGTCTGCATCTCTGAGCCAGGAGGAACTTAAAGGGAACAGCGCCTGTAAAGTCAGGGACGTTAAGCCAGGAGAGATTGGGGTGGAATAGGTAAATTACTGAATGTGGGGACCTGGATTTGGAATGAGAGGTGTGGTCTCTGTGACGGTCTGGGAGGCTTGTGTAGCACCCCAGCTGATCTCAGTAGGATTTGTGTGAGGATTTGTGAAAAGAACCTGGCCTTATAAACACTGCTTTGCCTGGCAAGCTGCGGGGGAGAAGAGGAATTAACAAATATCTTCACTCCTGGCAATTATTTCAGTGTTGTACCTCCACGGCTGAGGACAGAAGCGTCAAAAATGCAGTATGTGATCTGTCATCTCCCTTCTTCCTGTCCTTATTGATTTCACTTTTGTTGAGCTTCATCCTGGGCAGAGACAACAGGTTGTTGCTTGTTCCATAGCAGAGGCACCGAGCTACGTGGGTTGGAGAACAGTCCACCTGTAGCAGGAAAGTCCAGCTGGTTTCTCTTCCACGGGGCTTTAACACCATGGCAAGGGGCTCTTGCTGATGCTCGTTGTTAGGGTGGTTCTATGTATTTAATCTGATTTGTGAGCTCTAACAGGTCAAAAGGCTAATTTGAAGCCTATCTTTGGCAATGTGTTTGTGGGGTTTTGCTTTGGCTTCTTTTGGGAGGGGGTAGTAAGATAACCAGTGCTCTGGGCTGGTTGGGGGACCAGTCCTGCTTAACTCCACAGCAGGGTTTTCATCTCAGCTGTACCTTGTATAAATCTCACTGCCTTTGTGCAGAGCGCAGGTATGGATGCAGCCGAGCTCTTCTGCAGCTGCTGGTTATTTACGTCTGTTTGTTCTCCCTCTTCTGCCTCAAGAACATCTTTCCAGAATGACTGGGTTGTTCTCTGTTCTGTTCTTTGCCCAAAAATTTTAGAGACTGGATAAAATAGTATATTCCAGCCCTGAAAACCTGCTGTATTACTCTGACCAGAGGGTGAGGGCTTTTTTATTTTTTCTTGGTTGGAGGAAAAGATCTGGGCTCGATTTTTAAAATTTACTCTGCTCTAGAGTGAGAATAACTTCATTGGGTACATACATTTGTACCATAGTGGAAGCATTTTAAAGAAACACTTAAATGAAGCCAAAAATTGTGGTTGATCCACTTGTACAAATTATCTTTGTGGATGTTGATGTTCTGGAGCAAAAACCATCTTGTTTACCCCCCCTTTCAGCATTGCGGTCGAAGATGATGCAAGTGTGGTGTTGATAACAACAGACTTGCCCAGCAGTGGGATCTGCCCTGAGCAAGTCATGGCCAAACCCTTGTGAATATCCTGGCCAGGTTGCGTGGGGTTGATTTGGGATGCTTTAGAGGTCAGGTGGGATCTCAGCTCCATGTGCCCTGTGCCTGTTGGGTTGAGCCCCTGCACCTCCCTCCCTACCCTATTCCTCACTCAGCTCAGACCCAGAGACTTTGAAATGGCAGCTTCTTGCCGCACTTTCACTTGTGCTGATTAATATTGCTCTAATATTTGTCTGATGTAGCTCCCACTGCTGGGCAGGGCAGCGCCCTGTTGTGCTGCTCATTGTACGAGCTGTAGTAAATGACTGTCCCTTCCTCTGTGAGATCACGGGCTAAAATTAATTGTGATTTTGACATGCAGGGTACTTTCTGACTAAGGGCTGTTGTTATTATTTTTTTATTTTTTTTTTCCATAGAAACAGAACATTTTATTACTTTTGTTGAAGAAATCCATGTTATCGGTTTCCTTTCACGCAACAGAACACCCTCCCATTCTTTAATAAACATTAAACGCTTGAAGATTGTTCTGTGCTTTGCATGCAGAAAACACTGCAGAAATGCCAAGTATCCTTATTATTATTTTTCCTCATGGAGCTTCCAATTCACTGAATTCACCAAACCAAGATAACACCATCTCAGAGGGCCAGTGCTGCGACAAATTTACAGTCTGGGAGCTTATATCTTTCCAGGCAATTGTCTTCAAACAGACAGTGCATTTCTGCGTGTCGGAGTCTCAGAGCTGGAGTTTCTTCTGAGAAATGGCCGAGTCTGCCACCACTGAACCCCTGAGTGACAGCAAGTACTTTTTGGCTTCTGTTGTGATTTTTTTTTTTTTTTTTTAAAGACGAGTTGGCAGCCTGCGCTATTCTCAAGGATTTGGAAAAGAGCCACAAACAGGAATTATTGAACAATTGCTCTGTGAAACTTAAGATAACAGTTTGTTCCACCACAGTGGAATTGCTTTGTGGTAGAAGGAAATTATCTTTTTAGCTCTTGATTAACATTATGTGAGAAAAATAAAATTAAAGCCTGATTGTATCTGTGGTTGAATGGAATGCGTGTTCGTGCGAGGGGAAGAAGGGACAGATGTTTGTGGGTGACACATACGGAGATGAATGTTTGTGACACCTCAGATTGTAGGTGATCCACAGATTAGGAATGTTTTGAATGTTTGGAAAATTCCTTTTTGCTTCTTTATTGTCAGACTAATGCTGACCCCGTGCTCAGTGTGAGTATAAATACTACATCATTAATGAGAGTAAGCACATAATTTTGTGGTTGGAAAGCATATTTTCTTTTGGTGCAAATTAATATTCTTGCTGTTATGACTTTAGGTGCTTGTGGTTGGTTCACAGAAGCAAACAATAACTTGCATCTCCATAGTTACTCTATAAAATAGCACACTTGGCCATGAGTTTATCACTCATGCTTATTAAAAGTAAATAATATTACTGAGAGCCCAAGTACATTTTTAACATACCAGCCCACTCTGGCTGCCTTGGAAGTCAGTGGGAGATTTTCTCCTGTTGGGGAAGCAGATGCTGAGGAGAAGGCATCAGGAGCAGGGCCAGTGTTTGGGGCACTGGTGGAAGAGGGGGCTGCACCTGTACATTAAACTCATTGTGTGAGTGCAGGATTTTGGTTCAGCAAGCTCTGTATCAGATCTCTTACACATTCAACTGGGGGAAATGCATTGAGGCGTGCTCCAAAATGGGCATATTCAGGTTTTTTCATTAACCTCCCATGAGCATGGGTAGAAGTTGCCCTTTTATACTGAGGGAATGGCTGCTTGGAATGGATTCTCTGAAGTAGTGAAGCCCAGGGATGTGCAGGAAGGTGATTTGTGTAGTGCATGTGGGGTTTTTAAGGAATTGTGGCTCTCGAAGCCCTGGAGCTCGGCTCTGCAGTCCCATCTGCCCGGCTTCCTGCCTGCCTGGGGAGCCCCGCTCTCCCCCACAGAGGCAGCTCTGACACCCTGCGATTCAGAGGGAAGCTCTGAGGATGCCGAGTTCCAAACATGAACTTTCTGAGCAGGCCAAATTTCTGCTGTGATCTCCCAGCTCAATGCCTGTGCTTATCTGTGTTTGGAAGACACGCTGGGAGATCAAAATATGCCCCTTTTGAGGCGATAGGAAAGAGACAAGATGCTTCTTTAATCACGTCTGATAAATTCTCACTTGTAATGAGAGCCCTAATTAAGGGAAATTACCTATTGGAAAAGAGTTAAAAGGGGCCCCGTACTCCTTCCAGCAAACTTAAAGACAAAAGGAAGTTTCTAACAATGGGTCACTGGAGATGCATTTCCGCCCAGCTTTAAAAAACAAGGTACTGTCTAGCTGATGAGTGGTGAAGGCGAGCAACGAAGCTTTGATGAGCCTTCTCCTGCTTCCTGATATTGTGACCCTCTTAACAAACACTGCAGACGAAAATCAGCATGCCTTCGGTATGCTGTAAGTGCAGGCAGGCTATCTGAAGAGATGCCTCACTCGCAGGATATGGTTTAAATCCTGTTTTGAATAAGGTTTACATCCTTGTCACTGAAATAATATTTTTGTACCGTAAAAATCAATGTGAAGAGACGGGCAGACAGGTCCCCCAATATGTAAACAGCCTATCTTTGATGTCACTTCTTACTGACTTTTTTCTTGTCTCAAGAAATACCCAAGAGTTTAGCTGTTTAATTTTACTTTTATGTATCTGTTTATGATGCCAGAAGGTGTGCACTGGTCTCGATTCCAAAACCCCAGGATGGGAGGTGCATGATCTGGGTTCTGTTCTGCCCTTATTGCTCTGAAATCAGCACTTTTTCTTCCACTTGGGTGGCTGGGGAAGTTCTGGTTTTCCAGTCAGCTCTGTGATTAGAATAAAAACAAGAGGGATTCTCTCTGGGTGCAGGGGGAAAAAAGAAATAAGAGTCTCTAGGTCCAAGAGTTTTGGTCACTGTGATCATCTGGAATGAGCTTTCCACGTATCATTAATTTCTCCTTGATGGCGCATGCTGAAGTGAGCTGAATGTGGTGCTCCAGACATACTTTACATACTGATCTCTCCTTGGGCTGCTTTGCAGTCTGATCTCAGCGTGTCTTGCAGGAAGCATCGGTGAGAAGCAACATATCTGCTTTCCTTCTAGTGCACAAATTTCAAATCCTGTTTGCAGCAAAGCAACAGAAAGCTGAATGCTCAACAAAAATATGAGGATTTGCTTGCAAATACAGTGAGTCGTAGTTCCAGTATCAGATGTTGGTGCCTGGAGTGGATGAACACGAGCTGTTTGCAATCCTCCTGTCGGGACTGCTGCATTCAGCATGCAGTGCTCTATGTTCCATCTCTGAGCCCTGAAAACATTTAAATTGACATCCAAATTTTTCAGCTTGCATCGGTTATTAATATAAAGAGCATCATCGATCAAACTGTAACTTTGTTCCTTGTTATACTGTACTTGTTTATTTTTTCTTTCTGTGAAGCAAATCATCAGCAATTTTCCCCATCAGTAAGATTTTTTTGTTTCACAAAACCACAACCACAACCAGCAGTGGCTTGAGTCATGTTATTTCTTTATTGTTAGGTATTTGTAATGTATTTTTATTACTCGTGATATGAATGTGGCTTAGGCGTGTTTAACCACCTCATTCACTTCCCAACACCTCTGTGGGATGGGTGTTGCTGTTAGCTCTTGTAAAGTAAGAGTAAATTGGGTAGCACATAAATGAAACTATTTTCCTAGAGATCGTGGAGGAACACGGGGGAATGAAATGGGGATACAGAATGCGGTTTGGCCAGTCCTTGTCTTAACCACGCGCTCCTCTGAGCTCTCTGGAGTGAAACATGTGGAGGGGTTTGGAGCCGTGGGGAGGGATGGGGCACAGGCACTGCTCCAGCTTGGAGCTCCTCAAGTGGTTTGCGTTGGCATGCCAGGAGCTTTGGAAAGACACTGGCCTTTCAAATTAATAGCACGCTTGAGGATTTTCCAGGTACTGCTAGAAAATTACGTGAGCACACTCCCAAACATAAAACCAGATGTGCCGTGTCAGACCACAGGTCCCTCTGGCCCAGCAGCTCCAGTCTCCTGCAGTGGGTGGCCAGAGCAGGGCATAAGGTCAGGAGATGTGAGTCATGGGATGTCCCAGAAAACTCTCCTGTGTTTGGCACTGCCACCTCCCTGGTGAGGAGGTGATAACTGCACACACTGACTCGTCACCAGGAAACTGCTCTGCAGGCTTAGATGTTTGTGCAGCTTTGGGAGCAGCTCAGTTGAGTTCCAGATATCTTCTGAAAACATTTGGCTGTTCCATGATTTGCTGGCATTGGGGTCTAGGTTTTAATTGAAGTGTGGAGGAGCTGGGTGGAGTGCTGGCTGTGTTTGTGGACTGGGAGACGGTGAGCTTTGCTGACACACAGCCCTGCCTCTGGTTTGTGATAGGCATATGTGACATCTTACCTGCTGAGCTGTATCTGAATTACCCCTGGAGCCTGGCCCAGATCAAGCAAAATCCCCTTAAGTCTGCTAGTGAACAAATTCTCCTGAAATTTAGGTGTTGGTGACACTGGCAAACCCGTGAACACAGGTTGATGGTGTCATAATGTTCTAATTCCATTTGATGTAATCCAACCAGAGGCTGTTTGGGGTGCAGTCCTGCTGGCGCCCTGTGCAGGCTTATTTCTGAAGGCCTGGAAATCCTTTGCCTCCCAGCAGGCAGAGCTGAGGGGCAGCAACTGCTGTGGCCACCCTGGTGGTACCTACACCTTTGCTGCCTTGGAGATCACCTGATCCCTGCCTTCTGGCACCTGGAGCGTGATGGTGCTTGTGATGAATGGTGCTTGTGATGGTCCCATCTCACTGATTGCTAAAATGGGAGAAGCACCACAGGCAGTTATGGGTCCTTGCTCTGCTTTTATTTAGTAATAATAATAATAAAAAATTTAAATCCTTTGCTTTTTCAGAGCTACTGTCTGTGCAGAGGAGGAGTCTGCTGCATACATGGAAATGTGGGAGGTGTGGGAGTGTGTGAGCAATGTATATTTAGATGGACTTTCGGTCTAATTTGAAAATTGGTTTGTTTTATACTGGCTTCAGTTGTAGAAAGGAATGATTAACCCAAACAGGAGCGCCCGCGTTACTCACCTTTAATTATGTTTGCAATACATCATGGTGATATGGGGGAGCAGAAAGCCTTTCTGCATCCAGCACATTTGCCTTGTAGCATATGGTCCTATGGAAACTGTTTTGATTCAGAGCCCCCAGTAGCATATGGTGAAAAATCTGCCCCTGAAGTCAAATTGAAAGTAGAGGCTGGTCCCAGGCCCCAGAGGACCCCGTGTCTCCTGCCAGCCGGCAGGACCGGAGTTGGAGTATGTGTCACTGTTTCACTCATCATGAAGATTTTATATTTGGTTTGGGACACTGGTGCATGAGGTTCTGGATGTAAAAGTCAGAAGAGATATGGTTCCTGTAATGTCTGCAGAGATCCTTGTGTCGATAAGGTCAGCAGCAAGTTAATAGATTTTTATCTTCTCATCACATGAACTTAATATAGTGCAACTGTTGGAGGGGAGGGGAGAAACCTTCCTGCCATTATTTTCTGATGTGTTTCAGGGGGTTTTAAAAGACAGTGTGTGCCTTAAAAGCCCCTCTTTGCTTAAAATGAAAATCAATAGTTCAAAATTATGAGTAAAAATATTTAAATATGAACTGAAGGCTAAACATTGTGTAGTAACACATCTAAAACTAATTAGAGCTGGGTGAAGAGGGATGTGTTTCTCCACGACAGTGATGGAATGGATGAGAACAGGGATGGAGATTTCCTATTCCATGCTCCCAACAGCATCAGACTGAGTTTACATACACGATGCCAAAGTAACACTCAGCTCTGCGTTCCTGCCATGTAGTGACGCAGAAGCAGAACCAGAAGATTTACACTATAAAAATAACCATATACGCTACCCCATGTTGTTCCTAAATCAATGCACCTATGGGAATGAAGACCCTGACTGAGCCCTGGGGTCCTCACAAAAGCTTTGATAAAGGGGGTAAACAATGCTGATAAATGTGGGTGCTGCTGCCAAGCTGGAGTGAAGAGGAATCAGAAGCAGGAACAACAAGATGGGGAGGTAGAAAGACGCTCCATGGCCATAAATATCTGTCATCACCAAAATGCGGTGTTGCTCACATTTCAGCCACTGTGGTGGAGGAGAGACTCTGTGGTGGCTGGGGAGGGGGCTGCTCCTGCACCAGCAATGGAAACCCGGGGCTGAAATACGGCATCTCTGTCAGGGGCAGAATCCATGGAGGGACACCGTCGGGTCACGCTGACTAGTAGGGCTCAGCGATCAAACGTGTCACACCTGTCTTGGCCACGGGTGCAGGTGTTCTAGGTCAGCTCTCGCTGTGGTTATCAATCGCTGACAGTTGACAGTTTAATTTTACACCACAAGTACCTCATTACTTGTGTAGGCACTTGAAGAACATGTGGGCACTGGGTTGGATCAGTGATCAATGACAAAGGTTGCGCAGGGTGCAAGTGGTAGCAGTAAAAGTGAAGGTCTCCGTGCATGAGTTGGCAGTGGTGGGGATACATGACAAGGGGAGTTTAGCTGACAAACAGTCTGTCAGGGCTGGAAGAATGGAGGCTCGCCGGAGAGCTGGCGCTCCATTATAAAATACAGCTCGCCATTTAAAAGAGGAGAGGGGGGGAAAAAAAGAAAGATAAAAAAGGGCTCTTGCTTTGAAAAACTGTTTAAACAAATTTAATGCATGTGAGGGACTGTAAATTTTTATTCTACAAGCATTTATTTCATGACATGGAAGCATCCAGGTGTTGAGGAATTTTGTATTAAAGGAAAGTGGAGGTGCTGTTTCATAGATGTACACACATGTGGTGCTGCCGGTTTAGTTTGCCCAATGAGTGCAGATTTGGGATGTTCAATGTATAACCAAACCCTTCCCAGTGAGATTTCTTCTCTCTGTGTATTGATAGCATGAACTACGACTAAATCTGTTGTGACAGATTCCTTCTGCCACAGTAGGGAAAAATTTGTTTCAACACACTTAAAATTGTTGCTTTAATCAATCCCATCCAACTTGCTCTTTTGCCGCTTGTTTTCCTTTGCGGAGTTTCCGACATTCTTTTCCATGTCGAATCTACGCAGTGGATTTTGTCACTGGGGCGATGACGGAAAGAAAGAGACATATGGCACTAGTTTGGTAGAACCGTGGATCTTGCACGAGGATGTAAATCTTGTTTGCTTGAGAAACCGCACCGAAAGACACTTTGCTCGAGGTATAGCGTAGCTGCATTATTGAGTGCACCTTGTAATAATTGATAAGGCGGGAACGGTATTAATGGAAATAATGGGAATTTCACCCAAACCGTAGTAAATAAGGAAAAGACTAATAGTCTTTGCCCTCCACTGAATTGAACACGTCTTAAAAAAAGATTCTTGATTATGTCTCGCGCGCTGATTAGGTGCAGGCTAACTTTGATCATATCACCTACGGTTCCCACCTAAAGGACACGTGCGGCATGAGTCGCAGTTTTAGAAATTGTTAAAATGATTGAATAAGCAGCTCAGAAAACACATGGCTCTAAAAAATGAGACGCACGCTCTGTGTTGGTGTTTTGTATTGATTTAGTAGCAGTGCTGGGAAGCCCTCACGGTGCTCGGTGTGCAGGCAAAGAGGTTCCTCCCCCACTGCTCCCCTGCAAAGCCACCATCGTCTTTGCTCTTTTTTAGCCCCAAGATATGTCCAGTCTTTAGTAAATGACAGTGGAAATGAATCAGCCTCATGTTAAGGATGGAAAAACTTTTTTTATAAATCATAACAGAGAACCCAAAAGTCAAAACTGGGATTCACACACCCCTGAAATATTAATTAACTTTCAAGTCAAATCTGGATTTCTGCAGAGTCTGGTGGTATTATGGTCTTTTTTTTTTGTTTCTTATTCTGTGCCCTCTAAAATTTATTTTAACTTTACTCTAGATGGTAGAGAGAGAAGTTTTGGAGATGAGTTGTTAATGCATATAGTGACAAAATGATCTTTATAAAATACTAGTGGTATAGTCTCACAGCCATCAGAATGGTGAACCTGATTTCAGCTCTGTATTAGTATGTCAGTGTTCAAATAGGCAATTAAGATTATTTTAATTTTTTTTTTCTATTACTGTGCACAAGTAACATTATAAATTTCTTTGCCACATCCATTTTCTTTTTAGTGAAAATAACCTCCTGTAAAATTTGGAATAGGGCCATCCATGATGAAAGGTCACATCTGATGGATAAATATAGTACATTTTTGTGGCCTGGTAGGTATATTAATTATCAGTAATCAGACGTCTTGTTGGGACTAGACTGACTGTAAATTTGATTACTTGAAAAGGACTATTCAAGACAACATGAAAGCAAGTCTCTGGCTTATGAACCAAAAATGCTGTGTTGGGTCCTGATGTTGAACAGTCTCATCAACTGTAGTGGGATGAAGAATGGCACACAGGGCTGTCTTCGTATGGTATCTTGCCAAACACACTTTAAATTGTCTTGAAATCAATAGATCCATGAACCCTCTTGCTGTATATAGATCTATATATCTAACCAGCCACGTGCTAGAGAAGGAGAGGAACAAGCCAGTTGTGGGTGTGTTGAACCATTTAAGTGCTGTGGCACCACAGATGTGAGAGTGGGAAGGAAATGTGGGCAACAGCAGGAGAACAAGGGGAGCTGGGAGGAGAAGGGAGGCGGGAGAGATGGACAGCCTTTTCTGTCCCTGGTTAAAGGATAATATTTCAAGGATCTGATGGGATACAAAAGCCTGGAAGGGTTATGGTGGGGAATTGAAAGAAAAAACACCTTGAGAGATGGAGGAAATTCTAGGCTGTGAGGAGCAGTAGTTTGGGTCACTGTTAGGCCAAGTGAGAGAAATGAACTCTGGAGCAGCAGTGGAGAGGAGCACACACTCCAGCAGAGAGGGAAGAAGTAAAGAAAGAGGAAGTAACTGAATTCAAATAGTAGTGATAGTACAAAAGTATTTTCTTACAAAACTTTGGAAAACCAAGAGTATTCTGAATTTTGGGTCCAGCTTGCACCAGATGGGTATCAAGGGAGCATCCAGCAAGATTGCTATTGTATAAAGGAAGGGCAAACTTTGCCAGAAATATCCAATACCAGGAAGTATCTAGCAGAAAAGAAATTGCCAGAACCTGTGGTGATCTTCAGTCTGTGCAATGCTGCTGCCTTCACTGAAGTTTCACAGTCAGTGGAGTCAGGAAAACAGCCACCTTGAGTTTTTAAGGAGTTGTTGGGCCACGTTTCCCCTGGCGACACTGGTGCAAATCCAGGGCAATCCCACCAAAGCTGGAGATTGCTCTGGCTTTCCGCCGGGTCCAAATGCTTGGGTTTGGCCAACGGAGGTCACTTACGTAAGTGTGACCTCACTGCAGTTGGTGCTGCTCTACGCTTGAGGTGATTGAGTGAAGAAGTTGGCTCAGTTGCTCCTGAGGAAACACAGTATTCATGTTTCTAAGTGTTACTTTAAATATAGGGGATTTTCTTTTCACATTTGTTATTCAGAGCTAAAAAAGGGCTGGTCTTTTCTAGCTAAATCAAAATGTTACTTTAGGGTTTGCTGTTTTTTGTACCTCCTTTACCACAAACCATCTACTTCTGTATTTCCTAAAAGCTTTTTGGATTTAACAGGAATAAATTCTGTGCTCTCCTGCAAGTAGGTTTATCTTTGTGGCCCACTAAGCAACAGTGTTCATTGTCACCAGTGCAGAAATGAGTCCAGTGCATTCAAATTTCATATAATACATGGCCATGACAGGGAGGGACAAATGGGCCCCCTTCATACCCCCACCTGCTTGGTGGGTTCTTCTTTTTTGGTTTCTTTTCCTCTGGCTCTCACTCTGCCTCACTGCTGGGTGAGGGGTACCCCTGTGTTACACCGCTCTTAAAATGGAGAGATTTAAAATGTTTCAACCATTGATTTTTTTTAAAGAAAAGGTTTTGAAATGAAGAGTTTCCAGCAGCACTGATGGGGCAAAACTCATCCTTTGTCCATGAGCTTCCCTTGGTGATGGAGCACTGGGCAGACTGCTTGGGTTATTTGAAACAAGATTTTCCCAATGTTTTCAGGGCAAAATGCATTCATCTTTGCATAGGACTAAATAATTGGGGATAAGTGGCTGCTAGTCACTGTGTTGCTGCAGGGATGGTGGGAGTGCCTGCTCCTGCTCAGGGCTCATCCCTCTTGCTGCCTCCTGGAACCAGAGGCTGGGGAAACTGAGGAGCATGGGCTGTCAAAGGGAGAGATGGGACACAAATCAAGGCACATGTAAGGTTTTCCTCTGCTGTTATTCAGATTATTTTCTGGGTTTTTTTGCTGATTTGCATGAAAGCAGAGTTGTGGCTTTATTAAACACTGCTATAATGAGTTTAGCACAGCTCAGGCGCATCATCTGGTGCCATCTCCTCCACGCAGGGCCCTGTAGGGAGAGGGTGGCAGCGTGAGAATGACAAATGGGATCAGGATGCTTTTCATACGAATAGAGAGTACAGACAGGATGCGCTGGGGAGCCTGGGGGGACAGGCAGGGAAATCTGGGACTAGGTGCTGTGCAAAGCAAACCCTGCCTGATTTCAAAGACGGAGACGATGTGCTGCAATGTTACCAGTGGGAAAGGATGAGCAGGTGGGGGAAGAATGACAAACACACTTTGATTCTGGAATGCTGTGGCGGCTGGGCACGAGGAGTTTGCTGTTTGTTGGTTTGTTCTTGCCTTCCTGCTCAGATCATGAGCCACATGCTTTGTGTGAAGGGGAGTTGCAAAGATTGCACCTTGCTAAAGTCCTGTGAGTCCTCCAAAGGCAAGAAAAATTACACTGTCTATCCCAAAATACAAAGATGATGCTGGAAAGCCAGGCAAGATTGGGAGTGAGGCAGGTGAGGAGGTGATAGCTCAGCCCCATGTCAGGGTGTTGCAATGGGAGCTGCAGATTGTCACCCTCTTCGCTAGCATGTTAACACTGCTAACATTCAGCCAGGCTGCAGAAAAAGGTTTAAAAAAATGCATTTTATTTTCTTTTGTGGGTAAATGAGCCAGAAGTCCCCTTGGGGGGAGGCACAGTGAACTGCCCCAGGATGCTTGGCTCTCTGCAGGGGATGGCATGGGATGGAGGGAAGCACCGGGCGATGCTGTGGCCCACACCAGGAGCGCATCCGCCCCAGTGCTGCTCCGATGCTCCCCATGTTTGGTGGTCTTTAATTTGGCATTACATACTCAGGGCTTGTCTGCAGCTCGTATGATTCAAAGTTCTCCATGGGGTCTAATGTACAAGGCCTGGCCTGTTTTCATTAGGTTTCCTGAGCTCTCCTCCCTTCTCCCCAGTGTTGCTGCACAAAGACACTTTTGTCAGGCGATGTTGGACTCTCCTCAAAATCCAAGCACTTTCAGGAAAGGACTTGGAAGTCTATCTTCTCAGTTTCCATATCCCTTTGCCCTCTGCTCTGGCATTTGGTTTGATTGGTTGTAGAGTCGTCCTTTTTTTTCCCCCCCTACTTCTTTTTGTTGATCTGTCTGCTCCGGAGTCTATCTTGCAAAGAAGAAAGTGTATTGCAAATCGTGCAAGCCAGTTCTCTGAATTATTGCACATTTTAAAGTATTAACTCCTTCAGTCCTCGGCTGGTTTAAGTGTTAGGACCAAAATCATGATAGGAATGTTAAAGGAGTATTATTATATTTTATGTTCGCTGCTGCAAGTTTAGTAAGAAATTTAATCCCCCCTCTCTTGCTCACACTCTCTCTCTCTCTCTCTGCCTCTTGAGAAAAAAAAAAGGAAAAAAAAGGAGGAAAACTGGCACCAAACTTCCATTTGACTTGGCAACTTTTTCACAAATGTGATTTGATATGCCTTACTAGAAAGGGTAACATGCTAATGTTTCAGAAGAAGCCGATTTTCTATTAGTGAAAGTATGGTATATAAAAGATCAGGCATTGCTATTAAACTCTTCAATCAATGAATTTATAGCCTATTCTAAGTGGTAATGATATAATGGAATGCAATCATTTAATATTGGAAAATATGTTTGGTTTGACGTTTTGGGGATTCCAGGAAATACTGCTATTTATATAGCTGCATCTGTGCAAAAATTAAAAACAGGGGAAAAAAAGAGGATTATAAAAGGAAACCCAGCCAAATTGTTTGAAATCAATCTATCCAAGATGCTTTCATAATGTATTATCTAAAAATCATATTTTCTCTTTTCATGTATCTGTTTCCTCAGACCATGCATCATGATTTATGCACCCCAAGTACCGATACCATGAACAGAGTGGTGGTACTACTTTGTTTCACGCATTTTTAAGCCAGTTTGTAGATTACTTTCAGGGGCAGAGGTGGAAATAGTATTTCTGCCTATGGGATACAATTATATTACAATTCCTACAGAAGAGGACTAAGTACAGCCCCAATGTTTCAATTAATAATGCACTGTCAGCTCTGAGGGACGATATGAAACTGTATTGGATCAAAGATTATCAGCATCAGACAGGGCTACTGCTCTCTCTGCTTTTCTTTTTCCTCTTTTTTTTTTTTTGTGTGCCTGATTGACTCTCTGCAGTTTTTGAAGAATAATATTTTGCTTGAAAGTAAAATATTACATTCTTGCAAGCCAGATTAGGTTACTTTTAGGGGTGGGAGTTGGTTCCTTGCTGTATATGAACAGATGTTAAGCTCCTTCCATTATATTTCAACATCTAACATCTTGCATATACCTTTTAATTGTTAATGTGGTCAGGCGATAAATTCACTGTCTATGGGGAACTAAGAATAATTTTCCAAATTTCATTCTCTCTAGCCAGTTGCTAGGAAATGAAGTGCTTTGGTTAATAATGTATTTAAGATATTTGCAAGATCTCAGTTTAATATTTGTTCTGTATTTACATGAAATTCTCACCAAAAGAGAAAGCGTAATTAAAATACATCTAGTTTTTGGTAGCATTTAGCACTGGCTTGAAACGTACTACTAAAAATTATGAAATCATTTTGCAGGCGAATAGGAAAATATTATTTGAAATCTGACAAGGTTTATTTGAAGTAATGCTTGCTTTAAAAAATAACTCCTTTTAGGTCTTACAGTTCTACACTTCTTACTGAAAAATGGTTTCCCAGTAGCATACATATCCTATATCAATGTAACTAAATTTATATTGTTATAAATTTTTGAGGTTGGATTCTTGAGTTTTGAAATTAAATAACCACAGTTAACTGTATTAAATGTAGACTTGAATTTGATCGAAAATAAGTAAAGCACTTATGACAACCTCTGTAAATGCTTAAATACTTTAGTTGTGTTTGTGAGCATTAAATTGTATTATAAGGAGCCAACACTGAGTATATAAGCTCCTGTGGGACAGCTTGGACTTTTGGGAGATTAAAAAATCGTGCATTAATGAAATTCTGCAAGTTTTTTATTTAATAGATAGTGCTTTTCAGGGTATGCAGAATAATTGGTAGTGGAATGCTATATGCATCTTTACACTCACACCACATAATGTATATAATTACTTGGAGAAACTGCTTAACTTTAATGGGGCGTTTCTTGATCATATAATAGGAAAACGAACAGCTTTAATTAAGATTTATGAAGCAGAGAGGTAATATATTCTGCTAAATTAGGTAACTATTGGTGGGTAGTGTATTTTTAAGCAATTAAAGGCCTGATCCTGCCGCTCTTCTGCTGCGTAAGCCGTCGCCAGCTCATGCAGGGAGTCCTGCTGCCACGTGAGGGAGGGCTGCGGGAATGGGGCTGGATCTTGCTGGTGTGTTTTACATTCCCTAAGGTATGGCAGAAAAGAGCTGTGGATCTATGCTGGGTTTATTCCTGGTTTTGGGCCCAGCTTTGAGTTGTTTTTCCTACTCCAAGCACTCGGCATGTAGCAATCACCAGAACGAAGCAGTTGGCATCGCCCTTGGCGGCTCGTGCGAGTGGTGGATCAGCTCCAGTAAGTCTCATCACTGGAGGGAAGTGCAAGCAAGGCTGTTTGTAGATGAGCTGGAGTGAGGAGCAAGCAGGGAATTGTTTCCATCTGGAAAACTGTCCATCAGAAGAGAGGCGTGAGGGGCTCTTGGAAGGGCTGTGTTGTGTGGTGGGGAAGCATGTGGGGTGCACTGCTGGCCACGTGCTGGAGAACACCACAGGTACATGCAGAAAATGGGATTGGGCCAGAATCTTTTGAATTTCCATGGTGCAGACTTCCATTTTGGTTTTTTCATGTGTTGTATGATGAACTTTATTTTTGTTCTCATTAAATCACAGGTGAATGTGTGTCTCAGGTCTGATCACGGCCAATCTCTGCATTCCTACTGCACACTTGCATGTCTGCAAAACTGGAGGAAGAATGCCAGCCATGCATAGTCCTCATTTCAAAAAATGTTCTCATTTTTAAACCACACCTGTACACAACCAATCTTCTCTAAATGGTTAATTTCCACCCAAGCACACCTGAGCAGAAATCACTGCTTTTCTGAAGTACAAGCGCCTGATCGAGAGAGATCCTATGAACTGAACATGAGGAACATCTGATTTAGTGAGGGATTGATTTATTACTTAAACGTGGACCAGACACTTTAATGCAGTTTAATACCTGGTAGAAATTAAAAGTTCCACTCCACAGAAATCTTTAGAAGGTTTCTTTATTATTGCAAGGTGGGGATACTTGACCAAGACCATAGGTTGGCCGCTTTTTCTGCTGGGCTGTGAACTCTTTTTTGATTTTTGTTATGTAAGTGCCTTTTGAACCCAATGTTAGCCATGTTACTTGAAAGTTACTAGGACTACCAAGAATAAATTTGTCTTATTGTGGGGTTTAGTTTGTTTTGTTTTCCCTGTGCTCAGACTAGTTCCCCATTTAAACTGGAGGAACTTGCACTATCTGAACTAAGTAGAAACAGAACTGCTAAGGAAATAAGTGGTCCTTGAGTTCTAGGATGTGGGAGGAATTGAATACATTTGGTATCCCTCAAATATATTCAGTTTCTCTGTGTTGCTGCCCTGTATCTTGCCCCAGTTCCTCAGCTCAATTCTTGTTTTTTTCCCTGGTGCTCATTGTGCCTTTGATGAAAGGAAGAAACCTTCCAAATTTTCATGTTGGCTGCAAGTGTCAGCTGGTGACACCTCCCAGACCAAACCTTTATAGAGAAAGACACTGGGGCAATCCCAATTTTCATTTAAAACACAGTGAATTTCCAGCACCACTTGTAGAAAAGCAGCACTTGAAAATATTGCCTGGAGCACCAAGCCCAGTACCTCATTAAACAAAATCTATCTCATGGTTTTCAGGTTCCCCCTTCTCCTAATTCATGACTTTTTTATCCTGCATGTTGGCAGTGTGCAGTTTTGGGGTCGGTCAGAGACACTGGCCCCGAGCTCGGCCCGTTGGTGCCCGTGCTTTCTCTGCATGCCACGCTTGAAAGCTCACATATCACCCAGGCCATATTTCTAATGAATGGGAAAAATATGAGCACTAAACAGAAGAGTAGGGCCGTGGGAAGTACGTTTTTAAAAGTACACCCAACCAGATAAATAGACTTTTTAAACCCAAAATAAACAGATAGAGAAAACTCACTTGGGCAAAGGATGCATAAATTATCTTTACCCTGAGGATGCAGTAAGTTATTCCCTCTTTACATTCAAAACCTCTGTTTTCCAAGTCCGTATTTCATGTCTAATCACTAAGAATGCCCTCTTTGACTTCACCCGTGCCTGCCATCATGCCCTTTCCTGAGAAAGGCCCATTTGTCATGTGGGGAAAGAGGGTTTAATTAAGTAGGGAAAATGTACCTAAGGTGGAAACTGAGCTTTAGCCATGTTTCCATAGAAAATACATGAAAAAACATGTATAGATGAGCCTAAACTTTTTTTTTCTCTACGAAAAGACATTTTTTGGTTCCCCACTTTACTCTTCAAAACCCAAAGAGCTTCTGGGTAAGACAGATGGGACTCCTACATAAAAGAACAAGGGTGGAATGTGCATTTACCCCCCTCAAAAATACATTTTTCAAATTCACTTTTTTTTTCTCTATTTCCCTTTTTCCTCTGGGAACTCAGCAAATGTCTCTGTTTTGTGCTCCAAAGAGAGTCAAGGTTTTAACAGGGAGGGGTCAAGAAAAAAAGGCAATTTGCAGATCCCATGCTAAAATTCCAAGTATTCCTTTAAAACAAAACAAAAAAAATTTGAGAGAAACAAAGGGGGAAACTATCAAAGGAAAGCATTTAAATTACTGGAAGGCTAGGGGAAACCTTAATTTTCATGCCAGCAAAAAGTTTACATGGGTTTTATATCTGAGCTTTACTTACTGCCGTGCTTAGTTAGATATGATAAGTTACTATGAAAAATGCAGCAACCTGCAGAATCTATACCTTGTCCTTGAGTTGCAGTGCATGCAAAAATGCAAAAGGGATCTGCCTGTAGATTTTCCTAAATTTTCAGGACAAGCAGGGTGTTTTTTAAGCAGATCCATGGTCACAGTTTAGCTGCAGTCTGTAACTCTGGCTCCTCAGCAGTCCAGTGGGTCTCTCTGTTCCCTCACGTTTGCTTTCCCTGTGACTCTGTGCATCCTTAGGCCATTGTAACAATCTTTTTGATTTCTCTAAGTTGGTATTTAGTTAAAGTTTTGCCAGGCAAAGACAAACAGCTGCTGTGACGGGGCAGTGCAGCTGGGTGCTAGAAGACAGGCTGGTACTTGGCCAGTCCTTGAATTTCCACGCTGTCACCTTGTTCCCACTGACAAAACATGCCCCAAAGTGACTTTGCAGGTGCTGGTGCACTGAGATAGTTCTTTGAAAGAGACAAATTGTGAAGGGCTGATTTTGCTTCTCTTAAAGTTGTGGCAAAACTCGCAAACCAGTGAAAAAGAGAACTGGACTCATGTTATCCCAGGCATGGTTACAGTCCAGGCTTTTCTTATAGAAATTTCCTAGGAAATCTGGGTTTATCTTCTGAAGCCATGAATTATTCTTCTCCAAGCTGAAATAAGATGCTGTGGGGACAAAAGGACAAGGGGTAGCAGAGTGACAGAAATGGCAGGTCCTCTCACAGAGCTATGGAAATGTGTCGACACTTTTGCAGAAGGGATGAGAGAAGCCTTCTTTCTCTTTACATGAAAAGCATGGGGAGGAAAGGAAAAGGGCTGCTGCATTTCTATCATCTATAATCCTCCACTTAACCTATGAATTAGCCCTTGTGTGAGCAAAAAGGAAAGTTGGTGGCTAAACCATAACCCACCCCCCCAAGTGGGTACAAGTCTTCCTTTTCCCGTCCGGAGCAGTATATATAATGGGCCCCTTGAATTAAGGAGATATATTAAAAAGGATCCTGGCTGGCTTGCCCCATTTTCTTCCTGGCTGTGCATATATTTATGTAATGTCCAATACCCCAGGACCAACCTCTTCAGAGCTGGTGTCAAGGTGTAAGGTGCAATTTTAACCTAGTAATTCCATACCCGCTTTAAACTGCTGGCACGAATGTTGGCAGGAGTAGATGCCTAATTACTCGTTTATACCCAAACTGCAAATTAGGTTTAGCTTCAGTGTGCACTGTGGTTCACAGGGAGGGTGAAAATATGCACGGAGTTACCTATAAGGGAGCCTGAGCCAGCAAAAACAAAGACAGAGTTCAGAAAGTAGAAAATCCCACAGTGAGCTGTACAGTTTGGCCAAGGAGCCTCGCTTTGCCATAGTTGATACCACATACTTTAACAGAAAACATGAGAGGTTTTGAAACAGAAAGGATGAGAGGACTTCTCTGTAGGTTGCCACAGAGGGTGAGATTCATCTTGACTAGCCTTAGCTGCCTGAATGTTTGGATCCACCTTGATGTGGCACCCAAGGCCCTCTCAGTGGGTGAGAGTGAGAATACCACAGCAAGTCCATCCCCCTGGGGTGTGGTCTCCAATCTTCCTCCATGGATTGCAGCAAGAGCCTGGGTGCCCACTTGCTCAGAAGTGCCTTCCCTAAAGGCTAGGCGAGATCCTTTCTGATCATAGTGTTTGGTAGCTGTAGATACTAAAATGCCAGAGTTTGTGGTTATGGTTTATTTTGTGTGAAGCTGGCACCCAGAGGAGCCCTCAGTCAGGTCCCTTTCCTTCCTGGGGGTGAGGTGGATCCTGAGTACTTGTGTGTTGGAATGCTCTTGTTCCAAGGCTGGGTTGCATCTGCACAGGCTGTGGGAGGGTAGGAGCAAAGCAACTCAGTCTGGCCAAAGGGGATTTATCAGCAAATCCATGAATGAAGACAGAAAAATTTGGGCTCTGTGGTTTCTGCCAAACTGTGTCTAATGTGTGTCCTATTGATGGCAGCTGCTTGGGACTGGAGGCAAGGAAATGCCAGTGACAGTGGAAGAGTTTGTTTATGCAGGCAAAAAGATGATGAAATGGGATGTGTGGCTCTTCCAAGGGAAGCTGTGTGTCCACTGAACAGAGTGGATCTGTGTTGTAACCAAACTCCCACAATGAGACCGCTCTATCTCTGGGCAACACCACCAACAAACCATTGTACCATCCTTGCTGAATATCCCGTTTACCTGAGTCCAGGAATGCCTTTGCCCTGAAGGAGCAGTAGGCATTTAGCAGCAAGTAGCCTCTGTGCCTGACTGGTGCCGGCCCGCAGCCCGGCTGGCCGCAGCGAGCGACGTGCCATTTTTTATTATGTAGAAGGAAATTTTGCAAATATGCCCAAGGGTGAGGCAACATCAATAAGCAGGGAATGAACGCTCTATTACATTCATTTGGTTTCGTAACTTCTGTTGGGTCACAGGGGAGCTGCTAAAGAAAACAAAACAAAATCTCTTGTATGCTGGCTATATTTAGCCGTACGGAGCTTTGCGTTTGTTCTGGGGCTGAAGAACAGCGTGTCCAAACCTGGAGCTTGAGGTTGAGTGTGTACTTAAGCCCTGGTCCTGCAAAAGCTTATGCGTGTTCCTAACTTTGCACGTTTTGAGTACAAATGATCTTTGGTCTAACGAGCCCGCTCACGGGATGTAAGGGGAAATGTCTGTAATCTGTGCGGATTATTTCTTCCACACGTCCATAACGCTCGCACACGTACGGGAGTACAATGTGTGTTTGTGCTTGTGTGGGGTACATAGACATCCTTGAACTGAAGGGAAAAAATGCTGGCCTTTGCCTTTCAATTGCCTACCCAAATGTGACTAAAATAGTATCTTCTATAAAATAACTTGGTTACGTGTTTCAACATCAAACAAAACTCCCAGCGGTGGCTGGAGGTCCCTGCAGTGGTGGCCCCTTCTAGTCCACGTGGGCTCTAAAACCAAACAATATGAACCCTTTTCCACCAGAGCATGTGAATATAGCCTCATCATACCTCTATTTTTCCCTTTATTGTAGCCCACTGATTGCAGAGTGTTTTTGGAGGGGGGACTTGAAATAATTTTTATATATATATATA
>VZTE01000118.1:934741-982241 GCA_013397775.1 Eulacestoma nigropectus
TATATATATATATATATATGTTAGGGAAAGTTAGGATCTGTATGGACCTGTTGTCAACAAGCAGGGGTCAGGATGAATTAAAATCAGTCAGAGTAGTTTATGACAGGAGTTTTCACAGTCATTGTAACAAGTTTCCCAGTTCTTGACAACCAAAGCTCGTGAATTAGGTGCCTTGGAAGCATGGAAGTTAGAGCACGTGGATTTCTTTAGGTTTTTTTCCAAGGTTTTGAGTTTCCTAAGGTAGCTTGGGTGAGAACTTCGGGCCATCTTCTCTCATGGAGTAAGCTGCTGCTTCTAATAGTTAAAATCCTCATACATTTACATGACTCCAGGAGCTGAGGCTTAAAGAAAACCGCAAATTTTCGGTACGGATGCTAAAATTGGAAGTGTCAGTGGTACATCGAGTTGTGCTCTGAATAATAGCACAGTTCATGAGCTTCCTGGGTATCTCTGTTGTCATTGCAGTGTGTTATATATTCTAAGTTGGCTACCCAGGTGGTCAGATTCATGATATACCTATTCAGTTGAACAGAGAATTCAAAGTTTGATGGTGGGGGATGAGCCATGGAGATGTGTCTCCAAAATGCCCTTCTGTGATGAATCTGGGAGGTTCCTGGTGCTGCGTTCCCCCAGCCCACAAGCGAGTCCCACAGCAGGGACTAAAGGCAAGGCACAGCCTTGCAACAGGTATCACTCTCCTTTGTAGCTGATAAAAAAAAAAAAAAAGGTGAAAACAATACATAAGTTTTTTTGATTATTTAAAAGTTGCAGCAGAAACTCATGCTCCTGCTTGCCTCCCCATTACTTTACATAAAATTGTTATGCATTCTAAGTAGTAGCAGCCTGGGCCTCTTGACCTCACAAGAAGAGCTGTTACTATACATTTAACAAAAACAAGGTATTATGTATTAGCCTACACATTTTGCAATAGCTCCAGCAATCTAGTAACTACAGTCCAATTTAAACCGTGCCTGGAGGCAACAAAAATTGCACAAAATGGCAGCTAATTTATAGAAGGGAGAGAGGAAATATTTGGGGGTCTATTCCTTCAAGCCATCTGATTCGTATTATTGACTCATTTAGAAAACAGAAAGTGAGCAGAGACAAGTTTTTAAGGAGTTTGGTTTCACACAAATGACTTGCAATTGCAGCCCATTATTTTTATACCAAGACTTCATTAGTCATATCCCCGTCAAACCTGTGAGCAGTGTCAAATGTTTTCAGAAAACACACCAGGACAGGTATGGAACTCATCAGCCCGTGGCAAAGGTCGCTCTCATTAAGGAGTCAAAAATGAAAACTTTCAGTGTCTCTAACACATTGCACAGACGTTCCTGCCCCCACTTCTGAAACGTGGGGCCGAGCGAGCACCTCCTGCTCCCCAGACATTCAAATAAGATCAAGATGACAGGGCAAGAAAATGAATAGGATTCTTAACTGGCTGTACTTTATAATATGGTACTGATTGGAAACAACCAGAAAGTTGTTTGCCGTGTCTATAGTACCATTTCCTGAGGTTAAACATAACATCTGAAACGAAGCAATTAAGTCTCCTTAAAAGAAAAAAAAAAAAGAAAAAAAGAAAAAGATGAGGCGGGGGAAAGAAGGAAAAAAGGGGAGGACGTGGGTCTGCGTGGTGCTGACTCGGCACGCCAGCCATGCTCCGATGAGCAAAAGAAATGTCTGTGCAAACTTCTTCCCACCTGGGAGGTTGGAGGGGAGACAGGAGAGCTGTGACACCGGAGTTGTTCGGGGCTGGCTCTCAAGCTGTGCCGTGACAGATGTGTTTTGAGGAATTTTGAGGCGCGGAGATAAGAATAACAAAAAGCCATTCACTGAAGCACAGTTACACAGGCTTAGCACAAAGGGGTGAAGAGAAAATGTGTCAATATGCTCCTTATTTGTGGAAGGTTGGCCGTGTTTCTGCAGCACGCTGCAGTCGGATCTGGGGGCTGTTGCTAACAGCAGCAAGGGTTGCAGTCTTGCCCCTTAAAAGTTATTCAGAGTGTCCTGGCAATGAAAAAGGATTCCCTTTAGCTGCTTTGCTCTGAGACAGAACAAAGTCCTTCTGATGTAGAAAATGTTTGTCTTACAGAGGATTTTCTTATTTAAAAATAGTGTCCATGGGGCTTTACTTAAGTTGGCAGAAATACTTTTAGGAAGTTTTCTGTTTTTAACTGCTCAGCTCATGTTGTCTTGGATTTACTTGTTGTGCTCCAAACAGGTCCTTGGGCAGCCAGGAATGGGGGTCTCCAAAATGCCTTGGTCTTGGCTTTTTCAATCTTGATGTTCCCCTGTGGATTGCAATAGCCTTTGGTTACGGGTATAACCTTTGCTGAGTTCCCTGTCAGATGGGGACAAAAAACCTGATTTCTGTGGGTTAGTCAGCATTTGCAACATTAATTTGTGAAGATTTAGGTGCTATAGCGATTACTCAAAGGAAACAGTTGAAGCTGCAGGTTATTTTGCGTGTAGGAAGATGCGTGTACGGATAGCTTAATAATTATTTGGAAATCTCGGTGTCTTGTCCCATGCAGCAGCATTTGTGCAGTGTACTCATTCACACTCAACTATATGTGCCTCTCCTGCTTCCTTGCCTGTTCGTGCCTATGCATCTGTGCTTGAAATGCTGAAGTGCTTAAACTCCCTCCAGCCTGACAGCTGGGGGCACAGATCTTGGAAAAGCAGGGAGAAATGCCAGTGCTGCTGGGCAGGTTGCGGCCAGGCTGCTCTCATGTGGCCTCCTGGTAGCTCACCTCTCCCAGTGGACAGGTGGCTGAAACTGCAGGTTGTTCCTTGAACGTGGAAAATGGAGCTGATGTGATACACAAATAGGTTATAGCTGTCTTTGACCATCATTATCAGAGTGTACATGGAGTGAATGTACTCGCTGAGCTGGCTCCCATCTCCTTTGGTTGTGTGTAGTCCACTGGGAGGTCATGTGGAGGAAGAGGAAGGCTAAAATTTCTGGGTTCAATCATTCTACTGCTGTGGTCTCAGACAAATCTGATTCTCAGTTGCTTGATTGCCCTCTCTGCAAAGCAAGATGAGTTTGGCCCTCTTTGTGAGTGTTGGGAGCTCCACTGGATGGAGCTGCTGGTGGGCAGACTGCTGCTGTCAGGGGTGAGTGAGAAATGCTGATGCTCATCACTGATAAGCAACCCTTTGGCTGGACCCACTTAATAAAAAGAGATTTCTGACACATATTACCCACCCTGGGCTCACACCACAGAGTTTTCCCCCTGTCCCAAGTGTGAGACACGTGGGGTTATGAACCTCCCTTTGCTGAGCAAGTGTGTTTGTCTGCAGAGATCAGGGCTGGGCTTTGCCAGGGCGTCCGTGCCCTCACCTGCCAGCCTCCGGTCAGCCCCTGACCAGAGGCACATCCTGAGTGCCAGCCCTGTGATTGATGCACTTGGCCGAGAACTTCCCTCCTGCCCGCTCAGGAAACAGGAGGGCTGGGGAGATAGCGCTCGCCTTTCTTTCACAGTCCCTGCTTCCGAACTCTAATCACCTTCTGCTGTGGGAAAAGAGATGAGATGCTGCCTAAAAAACAGATCATTGTCCGCCTCCTAGATTAATGCAGAGAAAGCTGTATTGTCTGCTGAATGGATAAACCTTCCTCCTGTCACTCAAAACCTAAATTCAACGCTACTTCATTTCTAAGAGGCTTATCTTCCTTGAATAGACCCTTGCAGCTCAAGTAAGAGGCGATGTAATGAAGCGTGTTTTTTTCTTAAGTGAGAAACCTGCTGCAAAGAAGGGGTGAAGCCTGTGCAGCTGTTCTAAAGGGCCTTTGCAGACTCTCGAAATACTTGTCATTTATCTGGTCTTGCCTGACAGCAAATGAGAGAAGATCAAGTTCAAAATCTGCCGGCGTGGCTTTCAGGGCTTCTTCATCTGTTAATTAAATAATGGTCATTAGCGCACAATGCCCCCCGATTAGGGCGGATATGATGCCGAGGTGGAAATACGGGTTTGGGGGTGATGAATAAGCAGATGGTCCCCAGGAATTTTGCTGCTTTGACCCCCCAGCGATGCCTCGGTATGTGGCTGGAGGAACTGGCAGTGAAACAGGTGGCATCAGGCGGAAAAATAAATTCGTAGAAGCATGCTGAAATCATTGTAGAATCCACTCCTTTTATGTGGGGCAGCGATTAATTCAGCGATTTCCCACAAACCAGCCTGTTTTTGGAAAATCACCCACACCACCATGGCCACAAATAATGTCCTGTTTGCTTTCCTGGAGCCTGCTGTACTAAAGACTTACACTTTTAATGTATTTTGGGAAATGTACTCGCTAAATTAAGATTGGTTGCTCAACATCAGAGGGCCAAATCCTGAGGTGTTTACTCAATTTGTGCTCGGTCAAAACTTACTCTGCTATCAAAGGCCAGCTCTGAGGGTTGCTGAGATGGGATGTAAGATCTGTCTCTGAATAACTACAGGTGATAGAGGAGTTTACTGTAGATGGGAGAGGTTAGTTCTTCTTTTTATGGTCAACATATGTTTAATTTTCACATGTTTGAAGTCAGATTTTACCTAAAAGCACTGATCTTGTGAACACCTCTTTCTTTCATCACCAATAGCATGACTTTTCCAGTCTCACCATCACCATATGGGCTGTGGGCATCCAGCCTGTGCCTCTGCACAGTTACGGGCAATGTCCTGAAAAATCCTTCCTCGGCTTTTTCGGACATTGAGGTGGATGTGGTTTCATTTCAGCTGTGACCATGTAGGAATTATGTGACACTGAGTTACCCAGGGTTGTATCTGTTTTTTCCCGTGAGCTGCTGGTTTTCTTCCTGGGATTATTTGATGGGACAAGGGAGGAGACCCAGCACTCTGCACACAGTGGGGGCAACACAGGCTCTGCTCGTGCCAGAGCTAAACGTGCCTGAATGTCCAGTCTGGCTTGGACAGGAAAATAAAAAGCTTTAAGGAAATACTTGAGGAGATTGGCCATCGGCGTGTTGGTGGTCAGCTTGGGGGGACCTGGCAGGCCCCTGTGCTAAGGAGAAGTGTAAAGCAGCTGGATGGTGATTTAAAGGGGTTTTTGAGCAGTGTGGAGGAAAACTCAGAGCCTGGAGTGCAGACCCCTGTCATGGGATGGAGCATTTCTAACACTGAAATGGGTGATCAAAATCCCACAGGGCTGTCGGTGTCCCCAGGATGGGTCCCTGGTGTGGCATGGCATGGCCTGGACCAGTGTGGAGACCAAAAAAGTCAAGGAGAAGTGGGGAGTGGCTGGGAAAAACATGAAATGTACCATAAATACGCTCATGCAACAAGTCTGTGCTAAAACAAACATTATGCTTTTGACAGAAAACAATAAAAGTAAGGAAATTTGCAGTTAATGGTAAAACATACCATATGTCCACAAATGCCTAGGCACACCAGGGCACCTCTGTAACTGCTTTCTTGATGTCAAGGTGTTGAAGACCAGATGGCAGGTTTCACCCCAAATTACAGATTCTCGAGCTGCTGCTATGTATTTTTGTCCTTGGTTGCCTTTTTCATCATGTCTGACCTATTCCCACCAGGTGCTGAGGTGAATGTTTCTGAAATGGGCACGACCTGCAGTTCTGCTTGGCAAATGTTGTTTTTCAGGCACTTTGGAGTGGGAAAACCTTGCTGATAGTGCCCTGAGTAGATCAGTCAACGCTATTGCTAAATGTGCTGTAGCACTAAAATATGGTACCTGGTCTGGTGGAGAAAATGTTGACATCACAAATCACAGGTTATTCCTCCAGCCCTACATCCTGAGACGCTCTTGACAAATATAATGCTATATTTCTTGGATTAATAGGCATCAATAGCCAAATTCCCTGGACTATGGAAAATTAACAAATGCTTTCATCTCTACTTTCATTACAGGGATTATTTATGGGGATGTTTTGGTATAGGTGCTGTTTGTTAACTGTTTAGGGAGCTGGCTGGAGGCTTCGTGTGTGCAGATACTGACCTTTTGCAGATTTTTTTCCCCTTAGCTGATGTCTTCGTCAGTAAGGAGACACCTGCATCCGTGCAACCCCGGCGAGCAGAGCAACACAGCACTTCAGTATTTCCCCTCCTTCACCAGCTGGATAGGACCCCTGATACAAAACCTGAGAAATGTGCCAAAAGCCTTCAAAGTTCAGGCCAGAGGTGTTTGTGCAAGATAAAAATGGGACAATATAGCATCCCTGGACAACTCATCCGTTTACACATGACACTCGTTGCGGTCTCTGATTAGCTTGTTAGTGGGGAGGCAGGAAGAAGTGCAATCAAGTTTTTATGATTCATCATTTCTGTTCCCTGTTTGGGAGACAATGTCAGTGCTCTTTGCCAATCATAGAAGGTGGCTTTCGAGTGCCTTAGGGAGATGCTTTTTTTAAAGATGCTCTCTGTGTTTCTGAAGGCTGAGCCACATTTCTAAATAATAGGGAAGTCCTGGAGTTTGTTTTGTGTTGTGTTTTTTTTTTTTTTTTCCTAATTGTATCTACTAACAATGCTTTTATGTTTGCTGCACGTAAGCTAAAAGAAAACATGCTGCCAGTTTGTCTGTAATCCTGTTTTCTCTCAGAAGTATTAGTGCAGAAATAAATTAGAAATGGTACCTGGAATATTTTCCACAATACAAAAGGCAAATGTAAGTTTTATTAAGTTGAAAAGGATACATTCTCTTCTCCTGACCTTGATTTTTTAGCTATATTCTCTATACCCCTGCTTTAGAAGTATTATTCTTCATCCCATCCAATTACCATTTCTATCAGCTCTTCTGAAAGATTATGCTTTTTGGGTGTTCTTCTGTAGATGTCTTTCCAGTGGCTTCACTTGATGAATGTGACAAGTTTTGTGTTGTCTCCCTCCCCTCATTGAATTGAAAAGTTTTTTGATAAATACAGGCCAATAAGTGCCCAAAGGCAGTGTTTCAATGGCTGCTAAATCTTTCAAGGTTAGGACTTAACCTCCGTTCTCCCTAATTCAACTGCAACCTTCAGTCTGGAGCCAATCAAGAATATCAGATGATACTTAAACAATGAAGGATTTCTGATATTCAGGTACAGCCTCTGTTCAATAGGATTGCAAATTCTTTGTGTGAAGAAAGTCGGTTTTGCTCTAAAGTACTGTCACAAAAAGTGAAATTACCATTTGCTTGGAATGATGCCATTCATCATTGTCAGAATACTAAGCATTGTAAGTAGCTAGGCCTCTCCAAATTAATGCCTTGTTTTGCATCGGCTAAATTTCCCAAATCCTCGAGGATGGGTCATACAAAACTCATCTCACCGTTTTAATTTATCAATCCAATATGAGTGCGGTGAAAGGGAGCTTCATTCGGTCTTAGCTCTTTTATTTACAGTCTAATTCTAAAAGAAAAGGAAATAAGATATGAAAATAAGTTGGAAAATAAGATAAATCTCTCAGTGAAATCACAAGATCTACTCAGTCCTGTAGCAAACCCTCTATAATTCATTTGTAGGTCAGCTCAAGGGATTAGCCATGACGTATTTGGAAATTCATTTATTTTTATTTTATTTTGCTGTTTCTTATGCATAAGGGTAATGCTGTCCCCAAGGCTTTTCAGGTAGCCCTCAAATCTTGACAACATTTGCTGTCTCTAAGGCCTAAGCCAAAATTAATTTTCAAATAAACAGCATAAAAATGTATGGAGTTGTATAAATTTGAATACAAAATGCATTTGTTTTGCTTGCTCCCATCCACACATACATACTGTTGGCTCAGCCAAAAATCATAGCATGACATGGAAATTAACGGCCATATGTACATCATGAAAGTCAAAAAAGTTTCTTAGTTTATTAGAAACATCATGGTGTGGGGTTGTTTTTTTTTGTTTTTTTTGTTTTTTTTTTCCACCCACTTCTCCCTGATATGCTGTGCTGGGGAAGCACTGCATGTTAATTGTGCTTCTGTCTCTGGGTGCCTCTGAGCCTGTGCCTCTGCTCCTGGACCACTCGGGATGTGTCTGCCTCCTGCATCCCACTCGGGATTTTGAGGGCGTGACATCTCGAGAAGCACTGAGATGTTTTCAGTGAAAGTGAAATTAAAAGGGACTTGGTACCTCTTGCAATTTGTTTTATCAGGGAAACAGTGAAAGTGAGAAAGGTGCTTGGACAGCCTGCAGCAGCGGCAGCACAGGCTTGGAAGTGCCCGTGGTCCTGCAGCGAGCGGAGAGTTGGACTGGAGGGCTGGGAACAAGGCCTGAAGGAAAATCCCCAGTTTGTCTGGGGCTGAACCAAACCAAAAAACCCAACCAGAAGCCCATGCTGAGGGATTGTAGAGAGACCATGCAAACGTTTTGCTGGTGTTTAGATATGATATGGAGTTGAGTCTTCCATCAGGCCCCAGTGCATCCCGAGGCGTGCCGGGAATTGCTCCTGCCCCAGGAGCCTGCAGCACCTGCGGGATCAGCCCTGTGGCAGCTAAAAATAACCCTGTGCTCTTAAATTAAAACAATGCCTCTTTTCGGCCTCATTCCACAAGGGGGCTGCAGGCACGCTGGAAATTTAGCAGTTGGCAGGTTGGGGAGTACCTGGGAGACAGGATGCCCGATCCCATGTGGAGGTGCCCAAGCATGGGCCAAATCCAGAGGGAGATGGTCCCTGAGTCAGAGCAGAGCCTATGCACGGCTTTTCCTGAAGGTGTGACAAGTGGCTCCCCGACAAGGTCAGCTGGGGATGGTGGAAAGCAGGAGGAAAAGCCTTCAGGGGGTGGGTTGGGATGCAGAGCTGCATCTTCACACTCCTGCTGCTCCTACGCCAAGGTTCTCCAAATTAAGGGGGTAGCTGAAATATCCTTTCACTTGTGCTTAATTAAGAGAAGCATGGCTGCGTGAGATCTCACCGGTGCATTGCCTGAAACTTTGTATCTGGAGCAGTATCAGCTGACCAATAAATAGTTGGTTAATTATTAATTTGCTAAAGATTATGTTTGGAAGGGTAGATCACCTTGAAATGTTGCTTTCTATTATCTTTCCCAGCCAGGCAATGAAAGATTTCAATTTAATGTGATGTGACAAACTACAAACAAGCGTGTTTTAGGATTTGGCAGGTGAGGATGCTGGAGTCCGGAGGGGTGCTGCCAGGGGCTGGTTTTTCCACACCGTGCCTACCCAGGATCAGGTGTCAGCCTCCTGCCTGGCATGTTTGGGTTGTGCATAGAGCCTCTGTTTAGCAAATAATTTATATCCTGGCTCATTGTGGAGTAACTTTGGTAGTGAGTGATCTTGCACATTTCAGTATTTTGAAGCTTTTCTTTTCAGCAATTGCAGCTCACCCTGCTGTGCACAGTACAGAGCCTTCTGTCCCAAAAGACATCAAAGTGTGCTTTATGGATTATTTTCCAACTTTATTTAACCCTCCACTGAAATGCTGTTACGCTGGACTTTGGGGTAAAACACATGTGGACAAGTTCTCACCCTGCCTCTGCCCGCTCGGGGAGCGCTGCTCTTTCCCAGCCTGGAGCATGGCCTTGATGTGGATGGTGCAGCTCAGACCTTCCCACCTGGCTCTTCCCAGCTGCTGTTTGCAGGCATGAATTTTCCCTCCAGGCTGAGTGAAAAAGCTGAGGCCAGTTGCTGAATGGATGTGGCTCTTCCCATCCAGCATGGAAGAGCTGCCCAGTGGCCCTGGCTGGGGAGCAGCTGTGGGCTCTGAGCCGAGCTTGGCCTTGGCTGGAGATGAAGTATCTCCTTCAGCTTTCGGTCTCCTTCCAGCATCTCCCGGGGTTTGCTCGTCCTCCATCACCTGGCAGATTTTGCCAACCAGGGTGCAAGAAATGCAGGTGGAGAATTGTTCACCTGGTGGCCAGAGCTCAGCCCTGGTTTAACTGGGAGTGGGAAGGGGAGCGTGGACAGCAGTGGGGAGCTGCTGCCATCCCTTGCAGGGACGTTCACTGGGACCTGCTCTTATCACCCCCAATTTGCTTTCATGGTTGCAGGTCAGAAAGAAAAATAGAGGTAGAAGGATAGCTTTACTTGCAAGTAAAAGATATTTGATAAAGTGCGCTTTAAAAACTGTGGCAGTCAACATGAATGCTGCCATACAGAACATCTTAAGACTGGAAGGTGGGTTTAAAAATTGAATAATCCTCCCAAATATCAAAGATAAAAAGGAATTTGGTTTGTATGTGTTTCTAAAAGTGAAAAACACAGGATCACTGAACCATGTGATTTTGCTTATCGTCTTCTCTGTTTGGTGTATTTTTTTGGACAAAAAAATCACTGAGGTTTTTTTTGTTTTATTTTGCTTTACATACTTGGAATCTCCTCAAGTCAAAATCCCAGAGGAACACAATGCTTTACTCTTAATATACACCAAATACAAATTGCTTTTTAATTCGTAACACTTCCTAATTGCTATTTTAGGCAGTGTTTGTAGGACAGCAGAGTAGAGTACTGTGCTTCTGGTTGGAAACGTGTTTTTCGCATGTGAGCTGCGTGTCTTGCTGTCCCGAAACTCTGTCAAACCAGACATCAATAATATGTTTAGCCCTGTAAACGTCTTTCCATTGTGCTCATCACCCTGTTATGGCAATTGCTTCTTAGGTGACTTTCATTCCTTGCCAAAGCGTAAAACACCCCATGATGCATGAAATGTGGGATTTGCATTCCCATTTGAAGCCTCAGATTCAAAAGTATGTTGGTGACTGGTTCCTTGAGGGCCTGTTTACGTCAGTGCAGGGTTCTGCAAGGCTTGGCAGAGTGGTGTCAGGGGGTAGCGGCAATGTCGATCCTGTGGAAGAGTGGAGAAACAGTGGATTTTGGTTTATCTCAGGAAAAGGTGACAATTGGTTTCCCTGGATGTGAGTGGCTGAGCGCTTGCAGCAGCACCAGCTCTTTGCTTTAGCTGAGCAGGGCACATGGTTAAATTAGAGTTCTTCCCTCCTGTCTCCGTTCCTTTTGCACTCCTGGAGAGCAAAACCCCTTTGCCTTGTCTCCCTGCTGATGTGCCACTGAGGGGATGTGGCTTTGGCACCATTCCTGTGTCCCTGTGCTGAGGCTGGTACCTCCCCTGTGCTCCTGCTCTCCCCAGGCTAAGGCAGGAAGTCTCTTTTGCTGGCTGCAGCAAGGTGCATAATTTTCTCTCCCTTTCTCCAACTCCCCTACAATCCTTTTACCCTGTAGTATTTATACTTCATATTGATAAAGGAAAAGGGTTGTGTAGTCCTATACCTGTATCTTAAGTAACTGCACACATTTTATGATATCATTGGGAAGTGAGAAAAGTTTCAGGGCTTTGGTTAAATCTATTATTTTGACTCCTACACAAAGGTTTCTGTAAACTCTTCCTGTTTATACCAGGTGAGGATCTGGCTCCTTTTTTTGCTTTCAGTTTGGCTCTCCTGCCAGCTCTAAACTCCATTTGCTGTTTCTGCTAGGAAGAGCAGGGGGGAAAGGAAACTTTGAGGAAAAACTCTAACTTCTACATTTATGAGAGTGATTTTAATAACTTTGGGTTACCCATGCTAATCCTTTAACAGGAAGGGGGTTTGAGAACTGACCCAACCTCCTTTCCTTTCATTCAATCCCGAAACACCTGCAACTCTCAGCAGAGTAATCTATGAATCACTGTGTCTGTCGTCTACTTATTGTCTTGTCTAGTGCACTCCACGGTGGAACTAATCAACAGCCCTGAATGAAGCACTGCTCCTGAGCTGAATTCCTTAAAGCTCCTGAAGTATTCAGCAAGGAGGAGAAATCTTTTAGTATGATTTGCTCCACATTCCGAATTCATTTATAGAAAGAGAATAGATGATTAACAACGGGTCGAGAGACACAGATTTAGCACTGCTTTGCCCTGACCTGCCCCGAGTTACTCCTTCCACTTCCCAGGCTGCTCTAATAAGATGGGTTCAAGGATTGGGATGGCAAAAGCTGCTTGAATCCCCTGCACCCAGCCGTCTTAATTTGGTTTATTTGCCTTAATGAAGAAATCTGGTTCCTTAATCACAGGTGAACGGAAAAGGTCACTTGCCACTCTGACAAATGGGTTTACCCTGAGCTGTTTGTGTGGGGCTCTCAGATAGTGCGTTCTCCCCCTTTTCTCCCCTGCCACGAAATGCCAACGTCTCCGTGGCACCTCCTGTTGCGGCCATTACCTGTGGTGCCTGGGCTGCCTGCCAAGGATCACCCTTGGTAGCAACAAAAGCATAATCATTTCCAGTTGGAAAAGGCTGAGCTGTAGTAATTTTCCTCTTTGAAAGCCGCAGCAGCCGGGCTCAGGTTAAGCAGGAGGATGCTTGGTCCTGGGACACAGCACAATGAGGGTACAAAATTTGTCATCTGCAGCAGCCATCTGGGGAGACTTGAGGTCCCCAAACATGTTCTTCATCTTCACCTTGCAGTGTCCAGCTGACCTTGGCAGTGGGATGCCCAAGGGGAGGTTTGTAGTTTGGAAATACCTCTCTTTTGTCCAGGTATGGGTGGGAAATGCTAACAAAATAGGTGCAAAAGAAGAGATTAACATTTCCTAAGTGAACAGCTGGTCTGCAGAGGAGTTCAGACGAGTGAAAGGTGTAAAAAGGACACCCTGCATCTCCCAGGACCGGGCAGCAGCACACTTTGAGGGTGTGTTGCAGGCCCTTTCCCAACCAGTGCAAGCCTTGGGCTCGCTAACCCTCGCTGTTGACTTTGGTAATAAACTGTAGCAATAAAGCCATGCCTCCATCCCAATGGACCTCCTGGAAAAAGCCAGCTGAGAAGTCTCACGCAGCCCTGGTTAGTGGCTTAGTCCAGGAAATCCTTCTGCAGCTGGTACAAAAGGGGAACCATTTCAGAAAGCAGCTCAGGAGCTGGGTAGGTACGTGCAGGAAAATCATTGTTTCTTTCAGGTAGAGCTGAGAACCTCTTGATGTGTGCAGAAGACAGAGAGCACTTGGAGCACGTTCGTGATGTATGGTTGTTACCACGTGTGAGCTTTGTGGACGTGTGGGCTGTGGAAAATGAAGCTTTTGAGGAATGGCCTGGGAACTTTGCAGAAGTATCACCCATGTGGAGTGGTGTTCAATGTTAGCTGAAGATGAAGCTCTTCTCCAGGCTCTGGGTGCTCACAGACAGCCTTGCTGGCAGCCTGCTCGGGTCACATAAAAAATGAGATGGGTCAAACCCCAGATGTGCTGACTGAGTGTTGAGATGCACCGATGTTCACTTTGCTGGAAAAAGTGATGTCTCTTTTACTTCACACTTCTGTTTTGAACCAAAAAGTGAGGTGGGAGTAGGTCCAAAACAGAGCTTTCCAATTTTATTTGGCATTTCAGTTCTGCTGTTTTTGAGTAATAGTCAGAAAGATAAAGCTCTGTCTTGCAGGAACGTCCTTGGACGTGGAAAAATAAAGCAGACAGGTGACTGGCAGGAAGTGAGAGCGGCTGCTCCCACACAGATGCAGACGACTAAATAAGTTTTGAGATCATCATTCCTGTTCAGGTCTTTTCCTTTGATTCTTCAGATTATTTTTATGTCAGAGGCAAATAAGAAACAAAGACAAATATGCAAAATGATGAGCTGGAGCTTATCGGAGCAGGAAAATAAGCCATTCACGCCACTTCCCGGTTTGCCATGAAAGGCAAAATCATTCACAATGGTGAATCATGGCAGCTCGAGCTGCCTGAAATTACTGCTTTCTGGAGTCAAATTGCTGTTGGCATGCACGGGCTAAACAAAGATGTTAGTTCAGTTCATTTAAAAGAATAAGTTTTCTTTAGCTTTGATTTCACATGTGCTTTTGTAGTGCCAATGGATGGTCTGATTTTCTGATAGATGACTTTTAAGAGAGTTTCTGTGTTTCCTTTGGGAAGCTGTGTAGTTTTAAAGAAAAAAACCCATCAGAGATGATGGAGAAATGCACTCACTCCCATCCCCAAGAGACAAAATGGCAGGATGAGGCACGAATTGTATCTCTTCAACAACTGAAACTGCTGCAGGTGAAAGCGACTGATTCTTCTCCCTGACAGAAACATGGATTTTGGAAAGAAATCTGCTCCTTCTGCCTTCTGGGTGAAGGCATTAATCCACCCAAGTTTTCTATGGGGATCTCTTTTGTAGTGGACTTTTAGAGTCTGCCAGGTACCTGTAACTTTTAAAGATATTAAAGGTACTGGATGTTACTCTTCTAGGATGTATTTTTTGGCAGGTCCTATGCCTTCCCAGGTGCTGATGACAGGTGGTTTTTTACAACAAATATATAGCTGCTGAAATTAGGCTATTTGGAGTGAGCTAGGTGGGAGAAAACCTTTTGAAGCCTTCATTTAATGGCAAATAGGTGCTTCTCCAGCATGGCTGTTCCTGCCTTTCTGGCTCCTCCTGGTCATGTTGTTCCTTGGATTTTCATACCTTTCTCTGGCTGCCAGGGAGCAGGACCTGTTCCCTGCAACCCGAAAAAAATTTCTCACTTTGTTCTAACAAATTTGACATGGCCAAAACCTCTGACAAGACCATCTGCTGTGATGTGTCCTCGTGCCAACGCTTTTCATTTCTTCCAGTTCACAGACTGTCAAGGTGGGATTTATCTGCTGTAGGTGTCTGTGAGCATGCCCACCTCTGAGCAGATGGTTCAAATTTCCTTTGTACTTGAGAGACAGCTCGTAGGATGGCATTTCAACCTCAAACTGGGCGTCTAAACTGAGTCCTCTAAGAGTCTCTCCCAGGGCTCAGTTTCTGCAGCCTGTGTGAAGCTGGTGGGGATGTTGTAAACGTCCAGACTCGCTGGTGGTGGATCCTGGCTTAGGATGTGTGCAGACAGCAGAGGGTGCTGGAGTTTTTTCCCTTTCAATGCACCTCCAAGGTTGTGGGATCATTATAAACTAAAATCAATTGGCTCTTACTCTGATTGCTGAACACACAGAAGCCAGGCAGGTACAGCAAGAGAGGAGGTACTGAACTTGAGCTAAATGGACACGGGCACCTTCAAAGTCACACCTCTGCCAGAACTTCTGTACCTACCAAATCAGTAAGTGAAAACTGAGATTATCATGACACAAATCAACAGATTTTCATTTTTAATGATTTTTTCACAAAGATTTTCCTCTCTTAAACATTTTTAGAACCTTTTTTTTCCCCAGGAAATTGAAAACAAAAGCCTCTACAGTCCTTTATTTCAGAGACATGAGTCCAGAAAATTTTGTTCTGTCAGAAATACTACTTGCAGGCATCCTCAGCCTCCAGCAAGTTGCCAATATAGACTTTTATAGAGTAACAATGCTGTCAGCTGGCACCTTACAGCAACATCCAGATCTATACAACCAAAGAGCTTCATCCAGGACTGCTAGTCCCATGGGCCAGGGCTGTAGGAAGGGCTCCCCTGTAAATGTCACTAGTAAGGCTTTTAAGAGCAGGATTTAAAAGAAGCAAGGGTAGCAAACCAGGCTTGCCAGGCTGTAAGACTGGAATAACTCCCTTAAGCACAACAGAGCTTAGGCCACTTAAAATTCTTAGAGCCAGTCTTTCCCCATTAAGACATGGATGCACTGGTTGGTTGCAGAATAAGCATGAAATTCAGACTTGCTCCTCAGGTCCAGCTGTGGGCGAGGAGCTTGAGGGCTGTGTCATGTGTGCTGTGGTTGGTGGTGGTGCTTGCAGCAGGGAATGGAAGTGGATGTAGAGCAGTGGCCACTTCACCTTCCAGTTAATTCATCCTTACATCCACCCCCACTTAAAAGTGTGAATTTCATACCACGGGTTCCAACTCCAGCTGATGTCATAGCCAGGATTAAAACTTGGGAGTGACTGGCTCCTGGCCTATTTACTAATCTATTAAATCACACAGTCTCTCTCCTGCTAACTCTTGCTGGTTACTGGGATTGCTTGGCAGCAGCAAGCCCAGCTCAGTGTCCATTGCTGGCTCTGTTACCACTCCAGCTTGGTTGCCAGCTCAAGGGCATCCAGTCAACAAATGTCTTAGTTTTGGATTCTCCCATTCTCCTGAGACCACTGCTATGAAGAATGACCTCCCTTACCTCACTCACCTTGTTTGCTGTTCCCGACCCGCAGAGTGCTGTGGCTGTTGCATGAGTCAATCGTCCCATGGAGGAGAGGTCTCACTGTGATGTTTTCCTTAGCACTTGAACCAGAGCTGTGGCTGGCATCCGCAGGACGGTCCAGATGAACATAGAAAAGTCTATATTTTAGTCATGTTAAAGCTATGACTAAGCTAACAAAAGTCAGGAAATCCAAACTGCAGATTGACAGGTTGTCCTTGGACTGCCCTGCCCCATCTGGGCATGGGATGGCAGCACACCCGGGATGGAGCACTGCAGTCCGTGGGGAGGTGCTTCACTGTACAGTGTGCTGAGGGTGGAAGAGCAGCCACAAACGGTTAGAACCTTGATGGGTTTATTTCTCTTCTTTTTAAGCAGTTAACTTTTTTTTTTTTGTTTGCAAAAAAGTAATTTTGCAAAGGTACGTGTCTTCCTTGCATTGAAGTGGAAGTCTCGTTTTTGGATGTGAACATCAGGGTGGTTTCTCCACCTCTGCAGGGTATGTGCATGTCTGGATGTGGCTCGTGGGTCTTTCTGCACAGCAACACACAGAAACCCCTTCCCATTTCGAATGTGCCATTTCCCAGTTGTCTTTTTCTGTAGCCAACACCACTTCTTGGTTTTGATATTTTTAAATTTATTTTTTTCCCCCATATGTGTTTAAAAATGAGAGCCATCTTTAGCAAATGCACTATGGGAATCCAAAATCTTCCAGCTTGCCTGCAATACAAATATTATGAAAAGTAATAAGAACTCACAGATTCTTATGCTAGACTATGGTTTTTTATGAGTACCTGGAAAGCCTCATCTATGTTTTTATTAGAACTGGGAAAATTATTCAGATCAAGATAATTTTCATAATTTAAAAATTTTTGTTTCTGTTCCACAATTTAATTCTTTAAAAACCTCTTGCTTCTCCCATTATCAAAGTAAACGGGTCACTTTATTTTATAAAATGAATTGCAGCCTTGCCATATTCAGTGTTTAAAGCTTTTGCCCAGCAGGCTCACCCAGTTTTAGTGTGGAACGGCCGGGCAATTTGATGCAAAAAAGAATGCCATTTAAACATAGGATCGGATTTTGCAACCCGATAAGGAGCAGCAATCCCAACTGGAGTATTCCCGGCTCTCCTCCGGGCTCGCCGCTATCTCTCGGGGCGGCTGGGAGTTACAATCGCCCTGCAACTTCCTCCTCCCTCCTTGCAAGGAGAGGATGGGAATTTGCTGAAGGCTTTTATCAGCAATATGCATCTGCCCCCTTTCTCACTCAGCAGCTCTGGCCAACCAGTGGGAAAAGTCGGGCCAAGGCGTAATCTGCTCCCAGCTTGCTTCCTGCTGCCGTGCCCCAGGGATGGAGGAAGCAGACAAGTGGCCCTGCGTGCTCTCTCCTTGCCAGGCCCGAAAGTTCAAGAGGCTCAGGGAGACAGAAGAGAATTTCATGCTCTCTTTTTCAGGGCTACTGCGTATTTAATGCTGGAATATAGTGAAAGCCTGTGAAGATGAGGCAAAACCCAGATGAGCCTTATGAATTCAAGCTCTTCGGAGACCTGCTGAGTGAATTTTGTTCACTTGCTCTGTACAGTCTGATGTGATATTAAGGTGCCATCTGAAGAGTCTTTCAGTTGGATGAGGTGTCACCTTCAGGTTTCAGTCTGTACTCCTGCTCCATCTGCGCTTTGAGTGCACCTGGGCCCACCACTTGATTTACTTCTTTGCCTGTTCAAAAAAACTTTCCCATCAAGAATTCCTCTCGTGTCTACAAAAGTTGTTTTGATGAAGTGTGAGGTGGAAGGGATTTTTCTGCTCCTGTTGCATGTAATTTAAGTAAGTTCAGTAGGAGCTTCTGGGTAAGAAAGACCAAGGGATAAGGCCAGAGGGGGTGAGCACAGGGAGCGTCCTGGGGCCTGAGCAAAACCTGCTGGAAACCAGCAACAAAATGCAGAGCAGAAACTGTGCTACTGCAAAGAACCAGGAGTCCCCCAGACATGGACAAAGGCTGCTTTTTCACTATTTACCTGCAGTCACTGGTGTAGCAGGGTCTTTATCCCAAAATAAAGCCATGGGGTGAGACCCCAGTATAAACAGGAGGAACACGGTCTCTCACCTTTGCTGGTGTATGAATGGGAGAAAACACTGCTTGAGCCAGAAAAGCCATGTTTGCTCAGGATTAGACATTTGAACAAGAACTAGACATTTGTTTCTCTGCTTTTTGAAATATTTTTTCTTCCCCAAACAACGTAATTGGTGAAAATCTTGTTTCCATTTAAATCACTGGAGTTTTGTCATGGACTTTTATGGAGCCAGGATTTCTCAAAATGTATTTTTTTAGCACCTGAGCTTAGGTAGGGTTCAGGAGAACACAGCTGCCATTAGAAGGTTGTTCCCAGCCTTCCTGTGCTGTATCAAGGTCTGGAGTTAACAGGGCAGTCTCAAAGCGTGGCACAGAATGCGTTTCTGCATTAAATACACCCACATTATCTTACATCCCGAGCAGCCCAGATTGTCAGTAGACAATTATGGGTTTTGCTGGGTTTATTTTGATTGGCCTGCTCTCAGTTTTCCATAGTGGTACTCTATTTGTAAAAACAGATCATTAATGATAACAACAGATGACATGTGTCTGAAATATGGGGTGGACGAGGGGAGTTAGTTTTTCTTCCTATTTTTTTTTTTCCTGAGTGTCTGCACTTTGACAGAGCATTTGCCAGGCTGTCACTTGCTTGAAAGATCCACAAGATTAGGACCTCATTGTGTGAATGTTTTCACAGCACTTGTTGCTATAAAGAATCTTCACACTTTGCTGGATGAAATCTGGACTCCTAGACACAAACTGTTAAGAAGCAATCATAACAATTAGCTAATGTGTCAACAATTAGCACTTTCCATCAACTGGCATTGAGTGGAACCTTCTTCTTATCCATACGCAGACAAAAATGCAATGATGTAGTAAAGAAAAGCAGTGAAGTTGGCTGCTCTCATCCCTTGCTGTAGCCAGCTAGCTCCCATGGGCATTGTTTACAATGATTATTCTTCCATTATGATGTTATTGCACAGGTCAGGGGTGGTAGCTAGACTGAAAATAAGTTTTTTTTCCCCCCTTTTTTTTTTTTCCTTAAACTTTTGGCTGCTTTTGCAAAAGTACAACAGAAACAACTGCTGTGAAAAGGTCAGCCAGTAACAGTACTTCAGTGTTTAACTGGTAAATATTTCAAAATAGTATTTCTAATATTTTACCATTTGGAAGTTTTTCAATGCATCTCCAGCCCAGCGCGACTCAATCATTGTAAGATTTCCACAGTCTCCTCTGGGAATTCTTTACAATGGGTACATTATAGTCTGTTACTGTATCTACCACCAGTCGGTCAGAATTTGTTTTAATATCTTTTTATATGGCATGTTACTGGCAGTAATAGAAAAAGCACTGTTTTCTCAAGTATTTTACATATCTCCATATGTAAGTACTGACGAGAACTGAAGATAGGTCTTCCTCTTACCCACACAGTAGCTTCTTAGGGGACAACACACGTGACTGGTAAGAAGATCAATGTCTTCTCCAAGGAAATGTCTTTTGGGAATGTTTCCTGTAATGCGTGGTGTTCATATCATGCTACTGTGAGACAAACACAAAGTACTGCAGCATCAGTGAGGGTTTCTCTGGTTAATAGAGAAGCTGGAGCCAAAGTGAAACCATGTTAAAAAGAACCAGCGCAGTTTCTAAAAGTAACACTCTGCTTGACTGCAAGCCAGAGCGACTGATTTAAAACAGGGCACGGTGCTGGAGAACAGCCTCATCTGGTGCAGCACCCTGGGAGCCACATCTTGGACCACGTGTGCACATTTAGGAATGGTTTGACAGCTCCATAAAGAAGGTGTGTTAATCTGAACAAAGAGGTGGTGGTAAGGATGCAAATAAAACCAACAGTAATCAAAGTTTACTGATATCTCTAAGTTCAGCACGTGCTGTAACAAGGGAAAAGGACAACTCTGTGGTTTAGGGGCAGATGCACCATCTGCCCACGGAAATCTCCCTGAGACTTCTCTTCGGGTGCAAACTTAAGACCTGAACATACCTTGCTTGCCTCCTTTTAATCCCAGTTCTTCCCTGTCCCCTCCTTCCAGCCTGGGACATTGTGATACCAAACAAATGTCTGAGATTTTTGGAGTGGCAGGGAGTGGGGGTGGGGGAGTATAATTACACTGAGGATTATTAATATGGGAAATATGGTCAATAAATGTGAGAGGGGTTGAGTAATGCAGGAACATTCTTTACAAATTCTTTAGTACCGGAGTAGGCAGAGTGCCACAGACAAAGAAAATCCTCTGAATTGCAAGTGTGTTCTTATGGCTTTTGCCAAGACGATGACAAAACCCGTTCTTTCTTCCCGCACTAGGACTCCTATTCAATGATACACTTAAGCATGTCTTTAAATTCCGTTGACATTTGAAAGCACTGTTGACTTTAATAGGACTTAAGCACCTGTTCATGGTTAATTGTGTACTTTCAGGACTTTTCTCGAAGGGAAAAAAAAAAAGATGGATAGACTTAGGCATGTGCTTAAAGTTAAGCAGGTGCTTAAGTGCTTTGAGAAGCTGAGGCCTTAGAGCTGAGTCTAATCCTCCCTGGAGTCCGAGGATGGCTTTTCCCTGTGTACCTGGTGCAGAGGAACAGGTTGGTTAAGTGATAAAATGAAGACATGAGAAATATCTAAAAGAATATTTTTTCAACAGCACCCAGTGAGGGCTGTCAGCTGCTGACACCTGAATTGTAAAATGAATTTATAACCAGACTAAATGTACCATACCAAAACTTCTTCCAAAAACAAAAAGAGAAGAAAGAAGTTTCCAGCCCTTGTGATGACAGAGATAAGCTGGAAGGAGAGACCTCACACCATTCCCAAATAAGAAGGCAAATAATTGAAAACCAGCATGCATTTGTAACAGCAACAAAACACCCTTAACCCAAAATAAACCCAAAATTCAGCTGTGTTCCTTCCCGAGTGAGTTTGTATGGTGGAGTCAGCAGCACTGTCTTGTTCATGGGAGGTGAGGAATGCCCAGAGCAGGTTCCCCTGCCTGGGACTCTTGGTGAGATTTAACTCCTTCACCATAAAACTGATAAAATTAAATGCAGTTTAAGTGGTTCACAGGGAATTATGAGGCTGTGGCTGGAAGGATGAATTCCTTGCCTGGCTGTAAGTGTTTCTGGAGAGGACGAACATATATAAGCTGGACAGGAGGAGTTTTATCCTTGGTCAGGAATCTGGTAATCAGAGCAGAGTGTTTCACACAAGAGCTGCCAGTTCCTGTCCACACAACATCACAGATGAATAGGAAAATAAAAACCTTGAAAATTCTAATTTTTTTCTTATTCAGCTTATTTACAAAACCTTCATGCAGGGGAATGGCAAGCAATCCTCACCACTGCAGTCAGGAGAGCAAAAACAAGGAGAGCCAGGTGCTCCAAATAAGAAAATGTCAGGGAGGCTCTACATCTCCGCTGAGCAGCCTGAGCTATAAATTTTGGCAATGCCACCACTGTGACCTGGAGCCTGGGGGAAGAGAATAGTATAAAAATGATAAATCACAGCCAGAGTTCCAGATCTTAATCAGACAAAGAAAGCTGGTTCCATTATCAGACAGATTTATATAATCGCTTACTAATAATGCTGTCTTCTTCCTCCTGTTTCTTATAGTAAGACCCCAGATAGCAATCCTGAGGTCACATCCATCCTGGCATCGGAAAGGACCAGTGCTCCTCCAGCCAGGAATTCTGTGTCATTCAGGCAATGTTTCCTTGCATTAATACCTGCTTGAACTAGAGCACCTCTCAGGGATGCAGTGAGTCCAGGTGCTGAGTGAGCACAGCATCGGGGCAAGTTCCCTAACAATTATTTTTGGTTGTATTCCTCATTGCAGTGTCTCCAGCTCCCAGCCTCTCCTCTCTTTGTGCATCCATTTACTTCAGCTCCAGAGATTTCCATGGTCAGACCACTGTGATCTTCTTTCCCCTTCCTCTCCCAACAAGCTATAGAGGCTCTTTCTCTTGCTTTTCGGTACAAAAGCTTTTGGATTTTTATTGATCCTCTCTTTTGAATCCTCTCTAACTTTTCAGACTCCTCTCGAAGTGGAGGTGCAAGACCTCATGGAAGTTTTCTAGGAATATTTTCTTTGGTACCACCACAGTGACATCACAGCTGTGTCCCAGGCAGGTCTGCTACTGCTGCCCATTTTTAGGGGAGTCTGATCCCTCTGCTGCCTTGGTGCTTTCCCTACTCGCAGCTCCTCAATTTTTGCATCTTCTGAATGTTAATCAGGTGCCTCTTCCTTGTCATCAATTAAAAACTGTGGTTGTGATAGTGCCAGAAAGTCATTCTTGTAGGAGTCTTGGAAAATTATAGTTGCTTGATAATGATTTCTTTTTGCAGTTGCAGATTTAAATTTGTCTTTCAGTTGTGTGTTAGTGTCATTTTATTTGATTCCATTATCAGGGAAAATATTATAATTTACTAGTAGTCTTTGCCATATTTCAGTCTCTAAAATATCATCCAAGAATTTATACTGTAATATAAATTAATAATATTATCCAGCCAAATATTTTGATTAGTTTAAAAATATTATGTGACCAGCACTACCTTTGCCAGGTAAATTAAAATTTAAAAAATCTATTTACTTTGATAGGGACCTGTTATCTGTAAATGCATATCAATTAGCATTAACTCTAAATATATTAATTTCCAAGGAAGAAAACCTTGTTAAGGAAATAACATCAATATAATTTGCCTGCTCTTGTAGTGATTCAATTTGACTCTATCTGGCTGCTCCTTCTCCCTCACCTCAGATTCCAAAACAAGGCTGGGGTTCCTTCAGTCCTCTGAAACTGGAACTTCTTACAAATCCACAGTCACAGGTCAGGGGATGTATCCTTCAGCTGCTGTAAAACTCTTGCATGCCAATTTTTTGGATAAGTTAATATAAAAAAATAGTCTGGCTTTCATAGCTGAAATTCAATTCCCTTCTGTGTAATTTTGAGATTAGGTCTGTTGAGTGTGTGTGTGTGCTGTGACATTTTTCTCCAAATATTTTGCAGAAGAATCTGTTTGAGCACTTCTTGCTTTTGTACCTTATTTTTGACAATTAACCATAGTACCATAATTCAGATCACTTTTGTTCCTACTGAACTTGAGTTTTTCTTGTGTCATTATTTTCCTCTGGCAAATGTCTGTAATTTATGGCTTGAAATTAACATTTATGGCTCTTAGCTTCCCTCTTTTCTGTTATATTTATATCAGCTCCCACTTCCCCTCTAAGTGACACTGTTTTATAGGTTTTTCTCTTTGTTTGGGTTTTTTTATTTTTTACTTTTGTGGCAACTTACTTTCTCAACTACAGAATAAAGCCTTGTAAACATCTTGTAAAACGTTAACTGATCCCAAGTATCACTCCTATACTTCAATTTAATTTGCCCTTTTCCACTGAATGCTCTGATAATTGCTTTCAGCTTAGTAAAACCATCCCTCAGAGCAGTAAGTGTGTTAACTGGTGGGACTTTTATTCTTATTACACATAATGAGCGTAATTAATGTGATTTCACGAGGACTGGGTGTCATCAGCAAACTGCTGTAATCCAGGTCATTGCAGTGTGTGAATCCCAGCTGAAATTGTATTTTCCCAAACCCCTGTATTCCTTTCTGATTAGATTTGGGATTCTCTGCTAGCACCTTTTTGTTTCTGAGGCCATGTAGTCAGTCAGGGTAAGAGCACGTATTTGTAGCAGCTCTGTAGCCGCAAAAACACCACTAGAGAAAGATCAGAGTGTTGGGAGACGTCTCTGCACCATCCTCATTTTCCCTGGAGGAAGGAAAAGCAGAGTGGGGAAATGTGTGCCCCTGCGCTGTGAAGCGTGCTGTCCAGACACCTGTACATAACGTGGAGTTAAAGAGGGGAAACAATGGGGGAACCCGTTCTGTTGTCATTTCCATTTGGATCATCCTCGTCATCACATTTCAGGGTGACAGGTAGAGAAATAATGTGTGAAAGTCTCCTTCCATGGTGCATTCTGAAAGGCTGCACCTGCGTTCGAGTAGAGGCGCGAGATAAGGGCTTGGGCTGTTTGTGTGCGTCTCTGGGCACGAGGGGACGCCTGCATCTACGGAAAACTAAATTCTGCTTTAGCACCAAATACATTTGAGTGGACTGGGAAAGACTCTTGGGAAGATGCTGAGTCTTTCTGCTATGATATTTTCTGGTAATTAAACAGTTCTCTATTTTATAATAGTTAGTGAAAATGAGAGTGGTTGGAAGGGTTATTTCTGTCTGTTACTATTAGATTCTCCAGATTTGCTGACCCTGAATAATTAAATGTTTTTGATCACTCTGTTTATATTACCTAGAACTGAAGTAATTCTGATCCTTCAGCAAACTTGAAGCACAGCATGGAACATACTGAAAGGCGCCAAAAGATGAAACATTTCAGTTTTGTGGTTCACATCTGTCTGTCCTGAGACCAGGAGACCATTATAATACACTTAGAGCATTTAAAAGCTCCTCGAGGTTGAAAGCCCTGATTAGGGCAGTATCTGTTCACATGTGGGAGTCCTGCCTGTGCCAAACCTGGGAGCAAGGAGCCCTCAGGTCCCTTTTCCATGGGAAAAGATGTTAATAACGTCTGGTAGTGGGGGAAAACATAAGGGGAAAATGTAATCAAGGAGACCCTGACACTGAAGTGAAAATAGCAATGTACACATCCATCGGTTTTTACTGTTTTTACAGAGAGTATAAAATATTTAAACTGAAGCCATTAATCATCCTGCTCCTCCGTTCTAATCCATGGAAACCACAGGAGGTCACCAAATATGCATTTAATATAAAAGAATGAAAAATATTGGAGGGAAAAGTAGTGTAGTCTAAGAGCTAGAAATGCTAAGAGCAAAAAAAGAAATCTCAAGCAGAAATTTTGCTAAAAATTAAAATATTATTTTTATAATGTTCTGTTGGAAAATCATTATATTTTGGGCAGAAATTCAAAATGCATTTAGAATTAGGTAAAAAAATACCTAAGATGGAAATTGGTTTTACTTCTTGATATTTTTTTTAAGGTACTGCTGGATAGGAGCATTCTCTATTTTGTTTATTTTGATAAAATCCCAATATTTCTCATGGAAAGCAGATGCCTCTTGCAGCAGCCATTGCTGGGTTCACATTCCAGGCTTCCATCAGGTAATTTTGATGGATGTTTTAAACCCCTCACACCCCGCTGGGTTTTGTGCCCTGGGCTGATATTGCCCCCCCCAATTTCAATACCTGAAGGTGAGAGGGGGAGGGAGAGGGGATGGAGGTGCCTTTCTCTGCCTTCAAGGCATCCCTGTGGCTGTGGCTAAGCTGCATCCCTGTAATTTATCCAATATTGTTTGAGTTTCCTGGAGCAAGCCTGGCAATTGATTAACTTATTTATTTACTGGTACAACGGCGTGTGGAGCCAGAGCTGGCGCTGCTGGGAGGGGATACCTTGGTGCAGGGAGGAGACTTTTACTGCCCAGCCAAGGGCTGGAAGGTGGAAATATTTCCATGATGTTCCCAGGTATCCCATGCTTGCTGTAAGAGCTCAAAGAGCTCTGCTGTGCCTTGTGCCGCCCGGGAACGCGGGAGGGACGGAACCCACGGCACAACCGTGGGCTTCCAAAACCTGCATTCAGCCTTGGCACAATACAGCCACTGTGGAAGAAGACATTAGGAACAAAAAATAAAGCTTGAAGCTTCAAGAGCAGGCTGCCAGAATTATTAAGAAAAACATCAAAATGATGCCATTAAAAACAGATGGGGATTCTATAAAGTATTGAAAAGAAAATGTTTAATTATGAGCCTTATGCAAAACCCATCAAAGTTGGATTAATATTATAGTGCTGTTGCTGTAGAGGGTTTAAGTAGTCCGTGGTGGAACATTAATCTTTCACTCCTTTAAAAATAATGTTTTCCTTTTGTTGATGACAAATTCCATCTCTTCACTGTTGAAATCATATATCCAGATTAATAGCATCTAACATAATGAAATCAAAAGGCACAGGTAATATGGATTAGTTTAGAAAACAACAACAACGAGGGGGGAAAAAAAAAGCCCCAAGGGGGAAAGAAAGCTTCACTGGATGAGTGCTTTTGTCAACATCACTGTATTTTTTCCTGTTGTTAAAAGATAAAGGGGCAGTCTCTGTTCATGGGTATCCTTGTCTGTCTGGGATATTGTGCCATGGATGTGCATCGACACTGTTTCTAGTAGTGTGTCATACATAGGATGCTTTGCAATTTTTTGGGGTGAGGGAGCCTTGTCCGTCTCAAGTTTCTGGCACATTGCCTGTGGCTGCACAATCTGAACACCTCTGGCAAAAAATGCTGCCACGAACTTGCCTCTCCCAGCTCAGCTGGCTGGAAAAGCTAGAAAGAGATTTTGGGGTGTTATTTAATAAATGTATCTGAAGTGTGGCATTGCTGGTGTGAGGAGGGTTATTTTGAGAATGTAGGGCTGCTTTTCCCAACTCCCCTTGCCATGGCATTGCTCTGTCCCCTCTGCCTGGAAGGCTTTTGGTGAATGTTGTGCCCACACAGACTTGTCGCTGCTCGGCATTCCCTATTCCTGCCAGGGTCTGTGCTGCTTCCCTGCATGAAGAGATTTGCACCCCAGGACAAGAATTTCAGACTTTTTCCTCCTTCATCAATTAGGTTGGGCATTGGAGGAGATGGCAAATGTTTTTTCACATGTGTCACGATGCTTTTGAATTCCTGGAAGTGTCCAAGACTAGACTGAAAGAGGACCCAAGCAATTTGATCTAGTGGGTGGCACCCCTGACCATGGCAGGAGGTTTGAACTAAAGGATCTTTAAGGTCCCTTCCGACCCAAACCATTCCGTGATCCTATGATTTCTTTCCCTGGTGGAGTTGGGCGCAGGTGTGAGCTGCTGCTTTGGGTGGGAGAAAACTCCAGAATGAAAACTTTCCCTCCTGGTGCCTGGTCATCCTGGTGCCTGAGCTTGGACTGCTTGTATAAATAAGGCAAGGGGATTTTGTTCCCGTGGTTTTTTTGCTCCTTGCCTGTTCTCTCTTCAGGTCGGGGCTGTAGTGCTGGGTGCATCAATCCGTGTGTTGGGATTCACTGCCCTGGCCCTCCATCACGTATCTTTCCAACATTTCCACCCAACTCGTTGTGCACAAAGCTCTACCTGTGCTGCTTAAAACTGAGCTGCTTTATCAATGAACCACAGGGTCAAGAACCTGTTGCTGTACTCACTTAATACTACAGGAACAATTTTTCTTCTTGCCTTCCGTCTCCTCAAAAAAAAATTTAAAATAATCTGTGCTTTATTGAATCGCCAGGTACACCAAAAGCAGGCTCTTATTTTAGCAAAAATATCAACACTGACTGCCAAGGTAGATTTAAGGCATTCATTACAAAATATTTTGTCCTGGGCTTTAAGAATAATGCGCTTTCAGTACAAAGAAATGGTTATTCCGAACATTGGACTTTTTTTTCTTTTAGTTATTTACAATAGGTTTCAAGATTTAGAATTACCATGAAAGATTTACTTATATTGCAGTTCATGTAAAATTTAAAATCAATAAAGTAAATAAATTTAGCTTGTCTGCCTGAATCGATTTCCTCCTGTGCTAACGCAGCCCTGTAATGCTGCACTTCCTTATCTCCCATGTCATCCTCCAGTGATAGTCTCGGGCTTGAATGGTGCTGTGTTATCATGTCCTTTGCAACATAGTGTTCCTCTGAGCCTCCTGCCACTTCAGTATTTCAAACCTGGGTTTGGAGCCTCACCTCCCACTGGATGGGGAGCTGCCGGTGCTGGGAGCCAGGACCCAGCTTCCTCCCCCTTGGAGCAGCCCTGTGCTCTCACAGCTGGAACTGGGAAAGGGAATATTGCTGCCAAAATAGGGACAGGTAGCTGGGCTTGGACACAGCCAAGATATGCATGGAAAAGGGCTGAAAGATTCTTCAGCAGGGCAACCCCACTGGAGAGGGGAAAAAGATTGCTCCTTGTTTTTCTCACTTTTTTTTTTTCCTCCAGAAATGACAATGCTTGGGAACGAACAGAGCTTCCTTTTTAGTTTTTTATTATTGTTATTATTATTTTATTTTTTTAATTTATAGGATTTTGATGATGATGAAAAGCAAATGTGCTCCTCCACCCTTTGTTTGCATTGGTATTTTCCTCACCATGAGACGGGGCAATTGCCGTGTACACAGAAAGAGGAGAGACCCCCAGTGATGGATTTTCATTGGGTTTGTCCCCTCTTTTTATACAGATGCCTCGGTCAGTTGTCAGAACTGACACACCTGTGGGAGATGCCCTGGCATGACTGAAATGCCAGGCTGCAGGAGAGCACTGGGGCAGGAATGCAGTAGCCAGTTCCAGGTTTTACCCTTGGCAGACTCATCAGCGTTCCCCATGGAATCACAAATGATAACATAAACCACGGGCCTACCTTGCAGTGCTGTCTGGTGTGCTTAGCAGACACAGCTGCCCCATTCATAGGATTTGCAACAATAATAATCTAAAACTGATGAACTTTAAAAATATTGGATTTACTTATTAAAAAAGGAAACACATAAATACAAATGCTTTGATTCTGGGTCTGGCGAAAGGGTGACTTTTTATAGGCACACAAACAATGTTCTTTTAAGGCAGTACTCTGGTTTCATGTGTAGTGAAATGTTCCTTTTTTATTACTTGTGAAAGAAAAGAAAATATCAACCCCGTCTGTCAGTGCTGCTGTTGAGTTTAAGATGGAGCACCCTTCCGGAAGCTGCGAGAGAAATGTCTATAAAATGTTAGGCTGACTTTAAAGAAAAAACAAAAAGGAGAACAGAAAAAAGAAAAAGAGAGGGCATAATGATATAATAATAATAAAAAAGAGGAACAGATCTCCTTCTGGTTTAAGTTGGGATAAATTCAAGTGGAACCAGTGATGTACTGTATTTATACCAGTTCAGCAGCAAGAGGTTTGTGTATGTCCAAAACTCAGGAGTTTGAGTGAATAAATACAAGCTATGTAATCAGTTTTATTTGTTTTCTGAGTCATGTCTGGTGCATGGAGGCAAAGAGGCTCCAGTTAGAGGAGTGGATTAGAGGAGCGGAGTTGTCCTTCCGGCCGGAGCTGATGGTGAACTTGGAGCATTAAGCCATAGAAAATCCAGGATCGCTGTGTTGGCTCTGTAGCTGCCAGCAGGTTTGCAGGTGATTTTGAGCAAGATGCGGTTCTAGCCCAAATACAATTCTTGTACCATCCTGGCCAGCCTTGGAGAAAACAGGATATGCTGGATTGGGTACGTGCATTAATGACCAGCTTTCCCAGATGCAGAGCTGTACAACTCCTGAGGCTGTTTCTCACTAGAAAACTTGGCTGAGATGTGGGGAATTGGGCTAATTAAGAAGATGTTAAACACAGCTCTGCAGTAACAGCAGCTGACTGGCACGCTGTCTGGAACAGGGGGCTTACTGAGCCTGACTGTCACGAAGCTGAGAAAGGAAGAGCCTGTCGTTTTATTAACTGCAAAATCGTCTTTGATTGCATTAGCAAGGCTCTCCTGCAGCAATGAAGCCTAATTTTTCAGGGAAAGCCGAGTGGGTGCCCGCAGGGGAACGCTGTGCTCCGAAGGTCAGCCCGGGCTTTCATTTCTTCCCCCTGTTTTTTGATAAAGAGCTCTATGTTGTCAGAAATGAGCAGTGGTGGTTGCCCTCCTAAGTACCTACGGATAGGCTTGAGCAAGTGCTTAGTCTGAAAACTGCGGAGCGGCAAGTCAAGAGACTCCTGTCCTGTTCTGCACTGCTGGGACCCAGCGCTTCTCCTGGCGCCGAGATAAGGGCAAGAAAAGGGCTGTAGTCACCCATTCAGAAATGGCTCAGAAATGCCAGCCCAAACTTTTGAGATCTTTTTCCTTTCTAATTTGCCTATTTAGTAAATAGGTAAAAAAATTAATCCCAGACAGTGCCACTTTTAATTCTATCATCTGCTGGTTTTTCACTGGGGACATAAGCTCTGTCCCTGCACGGGGCGACTGAGGTTTAATTCTGCACACAAGAAGTGGCAGTGCTCTGCTACTCTGCAGGAAAAACTCAGTCCATGCAAAGCAGAAACACTCAGGACCAGCTAGGAATATTTCTGAGCATATGTAATCAGTGCAGAGCTTGCAGACTTTATTTAAACCTTCAACTTTTCTACACTTAAGTTGTCAAACATTTTAAGCCTATCCACCAAGTCATCCCTTCCTTCCACTCCTTGGGTTTAGATTTGCAGAATTTGATTTTGAATTATATTTTTTCAAATAGAGGGTTTTTTTTTTCTTTTCAAGTAGTGAAAGCACCCTCTCCTCCCTGGGGCAGGCAAGGGCCTTGGTATCAGAGAGGTTTTCCTGTTCAGACTGAAGGTGCTGAGCTGGTTCCCTGATGCTCATTTAGGTACTTTAACTCAGCCACAGCAACTTCTGCCTGTTATTTTACAGAGTTCATGGGCATAACAGCAGAGAAATATGAAGCTGTGACACCATTTACTGACTAATACCATGTGGTTAATCCAGTATTTCCTCTGAGAGGGGTGATATGATAACAGACTGTGGTTTTAATTTTAATGGCTACTAATGCATGATCCTGTGCAGCTTGGGGTGCATTAATTAGGATGTGAGAATAGCTAAGAACAGATAAAGGGGTGGGTCAGGCTGACAAGCTCTTACGTTATTAACTTTGCCATATCAAGTATTTATATTGATCCAGCTGCTGCACTCTTGTATACACTCCTCCACCTTGAGTTGTAGATGAGATTAAATTCATGTCTGTGCTCATCTTTCTCAAGTAAAGAAAAAAAATACTGGAAGAGGGATATGGTATCAAATGGGCAACCTTGGTTTACAGAGATGCCTGGATTTCTTGTTCCCATATGCACAAACCCAGCTGTGGATGTCAAACTCTCCCAGTGTTTCACCTTCTGGGTCTTATCCACGCTGAACATTGAGAAGTTGCCATGAACAAAGTGTTTGTGCAAACCATGGAAATGTAAGGTAGGATCGTAGCCCTGATTAATTTAATGGTGTCTTTAGAAAGCGGTAAAACTACCCACAAAAAAAAAAAAAAATTCCCTCCAGGCATCAAAGAGAGTATAAAAGTCCATATCCATAGTGCAAGGAAAATATGAGAGGATAGAGCAGGGGGACATACGCATTTGGGGCAAACTTGCCTTGACCCCACTCAGTTCTTGGTTTCCCTGGGGCTGGAGGGGATGTGAAGGATGTCCCCATCCCCACCACGTGCTCCAGAAAGCAGGATGGAGGGTCTTAGTGATGCCTTAGTGTGGGCAAAATGACAGGGTTTGTTTGCTGCGCTTCAGTTTCTGCTTTTACAACACAGAGTTTGAAATGCAAATAGATTTAGAAGGTTTTTTAAAATTATTATTTCAGTCATTTTATTGGTCAGCTCCAGCTCCTGCCATTTCAGGTAGATAATAGCTGTTTTCTGTCCTCTCACACAAGTCCTGTGTGATCCCAGGTACGAGAACATCCCTCAGCACCATCGAGCTCCCCTTGGGCCAAGGGGCCGGAGCTCAGTATTTTGCATGGCCCCAGCGCGGTTTCTCTGCGCTATCTCCAAAATCAGCCCCGCACCACCNCAGATAACATCCTCGTGACGTGGCCCTGACCTTTGTCAACCTTTGTTAAGGCTCCATCTGAAGTCCGGCCGAGTGTTTGTAAACAGGATGTAATTAAGGCTGGGAACTGACAGCGCCTGATGGGAGGACAATGCGGAGCTGGCGGGACCCGGGCTGTCAGATGTCCGCCCGCATTGTGCTGCCGGTGCCGTCGTGGTAATTGGTGTCCTCTGGCCGAAGGAAGTGCACTCAACTCGGATTAATCTGCCGCAGTGCGGGGGCCATCCCTGCGAGCGCGAGTGTTTCCTCCGATAAACCCCCGAGCGGGGCGGAGGGAGCGGCGGGAGCTCTGAAAGCCGAGACCGCGCTGACAGGTGCCCACCGAAAACTGGGAACAGGAAAGGTGTGGGGCGACAAAAGCTGGCACAGACGCGGCGTCTTCGCAGCTCGCCTTATCGGCCGGGCGAGCGGGGCAGGTTGAGGGCTTATCGCGGCTCGGGGCGGCTGGAGCGGGCGCAGGATGAGCCGGAGGAAGGGATGCGGATAACGCCGGCTGCGGGCACGGCGGGATGGGGCTGCAGGAGCGCCCCTGGCAGGGCTGGAGCAACAGCTTTAGTCCCTCATTTTGCCCGGGGCAAAGTTTAAAATACATATATATTTATATTTATATGTATAAAGTATGTATATGCAAGTACCTCTATACACCTACACATATATATGAAAACGAAAACTCATAATTTCATACTTGAAGGAAAAATTATTTTCTGGGGCTTTGATTATTCATTTTTTTTAATATCCCGATCAGGTTTTGTAGCTCATTGTATAGCCCTGAACTTGTTCATAAGTGAGGGTCGAAGTGACTGAATGCAAGGCTGATACCAAGTATCCCGTTTTGTTTGCCCACTGCTTGTCCAGGGATGAGGAAGAAGCTTGACTTTAAAATTTGTTTTTCATCACCTAATGTAAGCAAGCATGTTTCAAAATATATTCCTTTAATTTTTCGTATTTACAGACTGACAGGTTTCTGTCCATGGTAACCTAAAGGTAGATAAACATTCATGGGTGTGCATTCATTTAAGAAAATGTACAGCATTCTCACTTTTTTGGCATATGTATGTCTAAAAATGTTATGGTATGTTTTTCCCCTGTAAATTTTAGATTACATCATCAGTTTAAGGATTGTATTGATTGCAGTAACCCTTTCAGGTTTATTTAGTTAGTATTTAATGCAACACACTGGATTCCATATTCATTAGAAATTTCTAAATTGCCATTTTAATATGAAAAATAAAAAGGTGTCCATGAATCAGTGACTATATGAGAAAGTGTATGACAAGATCTGTCTTAAATACACAGAGCAGATGCTTTGGAAATTTGTATAACACCCTGGCAGTTTCCCAGGGTAGCATCCTACACAGCATCCAGGTGCAGACTACTCACTGAATATTTTAAATCCTGTAATTTAGGGCTGGAGGAGTCAGATCACACTGCTTTGAAATCAATAGTCAAATTATTGTTCTACTTAGCTCTAAGGAAAGGTGAGCATTAGCAGGGGCATTCCCCATACCCCAGCCCAAGAGCTCTGCTGTGTCAGAAGGAAGAGGAGAAGGTGGCGGCTGTGTTGGGAGTGGCTGTACATCCAAATGATGGTGACTTGTAGGGGAACGAGGAGAAAAAAAGGCTCTGGTAACTTTTCCCCACTATTTTAGGTCTGCTCAAGAAGGAAGCCTTAAAAAGAAAAGAAACACTAACCAAAAATCCACCTGTTCCCAGGGGAGAGAAGTGATTCCCAGAAGCCCAAAAAGAGACTAGAAAAAGTATGGTATATATATATACACCCACATGTATTTCTGTGTAAGAAGACAAATGCATGAATTTTTTTTTTCCCAATATGAGAAGGAAAACAGAAAAATATTCTTTGGCAGCTTTGAGTTTGCTCAGCTCAGAAATGTGCCTCAAAGTTCAAACCAAAGTTGACCAATCCTCCAAATCTGCTTATAGCTGCAGATAGCGACATTTGTTTCCAGATGTTAATGGGAGTAAAGCAGAAAAGCACAATAATGCCTGGAGCCCGTTGGATGGAAATGCCTGTTTTCTTATATTAGATTGTCCAGAGTTGTCAGACATCCATATCCCAGCGCTGGGAGGACAGGCAGGGATTGTGGTGAAGGTTTGCCAGGTTTGGGTTTATGTACACGTGTGCCTCGTCTGCAGAGCGCAACGTGAAGCAGAGCCCTTCACTCAACAGCAGCAAATAAATACAAGGAGGCAAAGGGCTGAGTACAACACCTTTGGGAGCAGAACAGGGCAGGAGAGGAGGGGAGGATGGACAGAAGCTGCTGAGAGATGCAAATGGGCTCATGGCTAAAGAGAGATGAGGCAAACCAGGGCAAAACGGTTCCACTTAACCTACCTAACCTGCTTAACTAAATAAACCCTTCCTGTGACATGCAGCGGGGTTTCCCTCAAAGACCACAGTCATTAGATTAAAGAGTTAAAGACAGAACACTCCGAAAGAATTAACTTTGATGTTTAAATATGTTTTTTGGCATGTAAATACACCCGTCAAAGGAAAAGGAACAAAATACCCAATGCAGCGAATATAAGGTGTTTTATTTTTTGTTTGGGAAGGGTGGGTTAAGTTAAGGTTGTGGTGGTTTTTTTTTTCGTAGGTAAATCATTTTCTTTTTAAATGAAATTCTGTTTGACTGCATGAAATATGAACAGTAATTAAATGCACAGTCTGTGGGCCTTCCATACTTTAAAGCTCTTTCTTAAAAAAAAAAACCCAACACAACTGCTCACCTCAGACAGGCCAATTACCCAAGAATGATGGAGTCAAGAGGAAAGTAGCTAAATTTCTTTACTTGAATGATCACAACCACAAGCCAGTGATTAGTCCCTGCAGCACCAGCAGGGATGTGGTGGGGACACTCACATTGGACGACTTCAAATAGTCATTTCCTTGGTTAAAATAAAATCTGACTGCACTAAATAGACAGTTTTTAATCTCAATTGGACATCTGAAGATTTCTCAAGCTGTTGTTGGCTGCGGCAGAAACAAATTTTTCTGCTTTGTTGATTAAACCAGTGGTCTCCACCATTGCTTATCGGCCTGCGACGAGCTGTTCTTTTTAATTAAAAGTGAGCCACCACGAGAGAGCAATTAACAGCTAGTAATTACTGTGCTCTTCAGAACTGCAACATTTTGCCTTTCATTCCAATTATATAATGGACAAGTGGCTTTTTGATCTTCAAATTAGTGAGCTCTTGTACTATTTGTTTTGAGGCAGATTTGGAAGGTTAATGATGGCCTGTGGTGGCACTCTTTCCACTGGCTGATGTAAGACAAGAAAAAAAGGGGAAGGAAACAGGAATAGTCTATCAAGAAATGCAAATGCTGCCTTCATGATAATGAACAGGAGAAACGCAGGCAACTTAATATGCAGGTTATTTAATACAAACCAAATAAGCCCTCGTTTTGGTGCTAGCCTGTGCGATGGAATTCTTTTTTCTTTTTTTTTTTTTAATAAGAAAAAGTTTAATTAAGCATTTCAATATAGATTCTTTAGAGAGTGACACATAACATTTAACTGTTTGATACTTAATTGTGTTTGCCTTTGATTGTGGCACCTATAGTTAAATATTGTACAACATTACTGAGGCATTGAACTGTCCCCTAGGACATGCGAGGCATTGACTTTGTCTAAAATCTTTTAAGTAATAAGTCTTAATATATTTAATGGCCACTGTGCCCTTTGAGTACAAGGAGCCCTTATATCACAAACAGTTGTCTAATTTTAATTAATATTGATTTGCATCTCTTAAATAAAAACTATAATTGTTGCTCTTGCTTATGGCTCTTTAATAGTCCTCGAGGATGGACATGGGGAATATGCTGTGTGTATAGGAGTGTGTGTTTTAAAGAACAGATCAATAATGCTGTTATTAGGGCAGATCTCTGCTCTTTTGATTAGAACTGCTGCAATCAGCTGAGTGCTGCTATGCCGACTTACACCAGTTGTGGTCTTGGCATCTGATTTTTTAAAATTGTGATTATTGCTGGTATTACTTTTTCACGTAAAATACAAAAGAGGTTTGTGCCGGTCTCGGCCTGATTTTTTGCAAGAAGTCAACAGCTGTAGTATTCTGCTGCCTCCTGAGTGGGTTAAGAATTTGGCACTTTACTTTTGCTGTGCATGGCTGGATTATGCATATCTGCACAGCTTAACAAAACCACAGACCCCATCAAACAGAGAAATTACAGATGTTGTGGAAAAAAGAAGGTGTCTTCAGTGTGATGAATAAAGCATAGATCTCTTTCTATGGATTGCTGAAACAAGAAGACCCGTGTTTAAATTTCTTCACCTCCATTGGTTGGTTTTTCCTTGACTAAACACAATCATTAATTACACAAGTAACAGTAGGTGTGACAGAACAGAGACAAACCTTTTCTTTTGGGCTGTTAAAGCTTTAGTCTTGCAGTTGTTCCTTTAGGAGAGAAATGGACTGTTGATTTTCTTGGAGGCAGAATCAGGTTTGAATTACTCAGCAGATACTGAAAAACAGTGTAAAAACCATGTTTTAAAAGTGTTTGCATCATGTTTTCAAGTGTCCACCTAAAACCTGAGCTGGAGTATGCTATACTATAATTAGGATTTTAAAAAAGGCTCTGCAACCTGTGTGCCAAGCTGGTTACATGGCTTATGGTCTGCTGGATAACTGCAAACTGAGTGCTTGAAAATCGAGAGTCTCTTCCTATGCCTTGGCAAACAAAGCTTCCACTGGCAAAACTTTGGCCTGTGAAGAGTACAGGACTGGGAGGTGAAAGTTGGAGAGTGGGAAAATAAAGAGACTGAATTAAAATATTTCAGGCAGGAATAGGGACAATATACATACAGACAATTTGGAAAAAATAGTTCAGGTGCTTGAAAGTTTAAATCTCTTTAGAGGAAACTGTTATGCTGAATGGGACGAATGTTGACTTTTCAATTACAGGTTTGTCAAGGATCACGGACTGTTTTGGTTCACTGTGTAGAGCAGTCCTCCCAAGTGGTTCCAGGTTTGAAGATGAATGTGTGCTCTTTGTCTGAGCCGTATGCAACCCCTCACAGTAACCCTTGCCATGGGCTGAGATGTCACCAGTGTGGTGTTTGTCTGTATTGCACGGATGTGGAGGAATTATCAGGGCTGCATTCCCATCCTCTCTCATTCATACAGCCTTTTGAATGGGTCACAGCAGCTCTCCTTTGTTTTCTTAATTCACAGCGTACTGGGGTTTCTCTGGAGATGTGAGGGGGAGGCTGAGATGACACAGGATCTCTGAGCGTCTGAAATGAACTGGGGTCATGCTGGGGAAAATGGATGGAAAGGAGTAAAGGCTCAAACTTTGAAAATTTAGGAAGATAATGTCAGGAGAAGGCTAGAGAGCAGGACATCCTTGAGCTGGACTTTTTGGAGACATACACCAAAAACCTTCTCAATTTTCCTTCGATATCAGCAAGCCAACCCATTCCTTGTGTCCTGGCCTAGGGGAGGTGAGGTGTGTGATCTCCCAGGAACACCCCTAACAAGTAACTGCTCCCATGGAAAGAGTTCCCCCTCTCATTTCCTAATTATTCCATATCCATAAACACTGGTAGGTAGTAATTTCTGATGACTATTGCTGGTGGTGTTTTCTACACTCAAGACCAAGTACCAGTTTCGTGGTCACTTTGCCTATTATCTGCCCCTGCAGCATGGCCCTGGATCTGGTTTAGCTCTGTATTTAATAATATCCTGAGGGGGTTCAGAAAAATGTTAAAAGGAATCAGAAAAGTCACTGAGATCACTGCTGTGACCTGAGCTTGGACATTTATAATACCTAATTCAATATAAACATGAACTTGACTGTGGTCATTTGCACATAGCCCACAGGGTAAAGGCCCAAGTGTCAAATGCTGACAGGTCAGGATGACACCCGATGTGCACAGATATATGTACCTACTCAGGGTGCAATGAAATGTAAGCCAAACCTGAAACTCTGGTGTGTTTCAGGTGTTAAGGAAAAAAAGGAATAATGGTTCCATCAGTGGCAGTGCTGCTCTTCACTGCGGTGAAAGGCTCTGAGAATTTCTGAATTATGGTTATTAACATTGAAACCACTCATTTTGTGAAACCAGGCAGTGCTCCCCAGCCCTTGTGCGATGCCCTTGGATCCTCAAGGACTTCACTCCAGCTTATCCTGATGCATATCAGCAGGAGAGGAGGATCCAAGCATTTGCTTCCACTCTTGCAAACTCTTCACCATATATCTACGTCTTGGAACCTGAAAGGGAGCCCTGGCAGCAGCGCCTGCGGTGAAGTTCACCTCCTTAAACAATCTATTCCCTTGACCTGCACACATGTGGTGACTCCGACTAATGGGAGTTGCACATGCTGGGTAAAAGGAGACTAAACCTTTCCTACATTTTTACTGGTGAAATACTGGAAATGGGATGATGGCAGCCAACTAGATTGTGAGGACTCTTGTCAGAAATACGATTAGGAATTTGTTTCCATGTAGCTCACACGGTAACAGGCATGAGCCTTGAGCCAGATGAATAGTAGGTAATATCTAGAGAAGGCAAAGTGTTCTCTGAGATCTTTAAATGAGAATTCCAGAGCAGATGAAAATTGGCCTCTGAGGGAATAACATTTTCTTTTTCTTCATAACTGCGGATAAAAATTCCAAATAGATCATCAGTATGTATATTGAGGGGAGATCACATTCCTGTGATATTGCTGGAAAATTCAGTAGCAATGTATTTTTCATTTTTGAATTTTTTTTCTCCCTGAATTTTTTTTTTTTCTTGGATTTTTGCCATATAATGCAATAAAATGCGCCCATGAGATACAGGAGATTTAAAGTCTGTTGGTGTTCATTACATTACACAGAGTCATACAGAATTTAAGGTCCTATATGTTAGTCTGCTTCTGAATCAACACAGGCAAGTACATCCAAGGTGGGAGAAGCAAAACCCTGGATGTCTCTGCTGTAGCTGGAAATATGAGAATAAGTCTTCTGGATGTGTATTTATTTTGGAGTCTCAGAAAAACCCAATAGAAGCAAGCCTGCTTTATGTGAGTCTTGGAGTGAAAGAGTATATATATTCACCAAAAAAAAAAGTGTGATCAATTTAACTTTCATCCTTTCTGCCTTGTCTTGTGTTACTGTCACATCTCCTAGGCAGAGCAGAGCAAGGCTCCATGAGGGGCTTGAAGGCAATTGAAGTATAAATCACTATATTGCTAAAGAAGAAGGTAATATAATTTTAAATTAAAAATTTCAATCTGTAGATTTTAGTGAGAAGAGCTCTACTCGACTTCAGCCGGCCTGTTCTCCTCTGCAAGGTTTTGTTCTCTAGGATTTTGTCTGGTTCTGTTTGCCATTGCCAGGCAGCTCTTCTTATGGTCATGCCCTGCTTGGATATGGCAATACTTGGGTTAAACTCAGTGTTTCTCACTGCAGAGGTATTTGAAAATTGTCTGCAGATATATCTGAAAAATGGCAATGTTGAGGCAACATTCCTTTAAGAATATTATTTTTTCTCCATAGAGAAAAGGGAGTTTCTTCAGACAGTTTTGAAATGTTCAGTCTTTCAAAAAAATCAAAAAGATATCTTTAAAAACATGTAATATCCATCACTCACTTTGTGATACACCTTGATTTTTAATAGTTGAATTTAAAAAAAAATATTTGCGAAGATCCTTCAAAACGTTTGGAGTCCTGGCTTTGACATCATTCTTTTTTTGTACCCTTTCTTCGCAAATCCAATCCCAGATTACCAAATTATATATATATATTTTTTTTTTTTTTTAATTGCATTTTTGCTTAAATTTCCTTCAGGTTTTGAACATTCTCCCCATAATGAGGTTCCTCCATCCCTTTCTCTATTATGTGTCATACAAAGAGATACTGAGATCTTCACGGCTCACACTAGAAAAACTGGAATGGGTTATTTTTTTGGCTGGAGCTAACAGCTGTTAAATCCCTCCTGCTTTGCGGATGTCTCTCCTCCAGTGAGCACCGTGTGCTAATCTCCTGTTCTTCCAGTGTATGCATCCATGCTTAATGTGGGGAAACAGGCTTAAACCTGTTAAACTCATGTTAAATGCTCGGAGTTGGCTTTTACAGCTGTCCACATCCAAAGGTGGGAGGGCATCCCAAAGCCTTCCCAGCACTGCCAGTGATGCAGAGTGTGACCAGGCATGAAGCATTTTGCATTCAGCTGCACATTCTAAGGTTGGAGCTCTGGCTTTTGAAGTTTCCTGCGGACACCACCACTCCTGCCAGGTTGCTTTAAACAACCACAGAATCATCCAATGGTTTGGGATGGATGGGAGCCTAAAGCTCATCTCATTTCAATCCCCCTGCCATGGGCAGGGACACCTTCCACTATCCCAGGTTGCTCCAAGCCCCACCCAACCTGGCCTTGGACACGTCCAAGGATGGGGCAGCCACGGGCACCCTGTGCCAGGGCCTCACCAGCCTCACAGGGGATAATTTCTGCCCAATATCCCATCTGATCTGGCTCTCTGTTAGTGTGAAGCCATTCCCTCCTTGTCCTGTCACTCCAGACCCTTTTCCAGAGTTCCTCTCCAGCTCTCTTGGAGCCCCTTTAGGCACAGGAAGGGGCTCTGAGGTCTCCCTGGAGCCTTCTCCTCCCCAGCTCTCAGCCTATCTCCACAGCAGAGGTGCTGCGAACTCCATGTGATCATCTTTAAGGCTTCCTCTGGATTCACTCCAACAGATCTGTCTTCTTCTCATGTCAGGGACCCCAGAGCTGGATGCAACACTCCAGGCAGGGTCTTATGGGAGCAGAGTAGAGGGGGAGGATCACCTCTCTTGACCTTCTGCCCCCCCTGCTTTTGATGCAGCCCAGGAAGGTGAAAGGGAGCGTGGCTTCCTCAGCTGGATCCAGGCTGCTTGAAAAGGTCCCCTCACCTACCTGTGAGATGAATGTCTGCAATAAAATTCCCAGCTTTGGGAGCCTTCCCTTTCAGCGGAGTCAGACACTGTATCCTCACCCAAGACTTGTCTGTGGAGCTGGCTGGTGAACAGAAGTGATGCCAACCTCTTTGGGGAGTACAGAAACAATGCCAGCTGCTGAACATGTTTGTGCTGTGCCACCATAGCCTTGTTTTCTGCCAGGGGCAGCAGAAGCCAAAGGATCCCCTCTGTTTAGAAACCCACAAATTTGGTAGCAGTGGGAGCTACCCGAGCTGATTGTCTGGGGAGCTGCTGGATGCCATGCCAGGAGAATGGAGACCATGCAGTGGACTGTAGATTAATTAAAATTTTGTGTAATGGCCACCGGTTTTTGCAAATCTAAGTTTCTTCTAGTGCTGTGAATCTTAAAACATGGTTAACTTTTGTACTGTACTGCTTTTCCTTGCTCTCTGCATAATGGAAGATAATGTCCTGGTTGCCCAGCCCCTTCTCCAGTAAATTAAGGACATTTTGTTTGCATGCTGATCACTTTAACTTACATTGTTCTAGGCATATAATGCACATTCCACGGAAAATACTCTTTTTCCAATAGAGGGAGTGTTAGTGCCAGGCAATGCCCTTCTTTCTCACTCTCTTTGCATCTTGTAAACCTACCCATAAGCAAATAAAGAGTGTCTTGTGGCTTGGTGCTGTTTGGGCTGAGTTTGCTCCCCGCTCTGCACCAGCTGACTGACTTCTCTGAGCTGTGACACATGCACAAAAAAGATCAATCTATTCATAACAGCAAAGTGAAGGGAAAGTTGGTCCTCCCAGAAACCTGCCTCTGGATGGTAGGGCTGAGTCCTCGTCTCTTCGCATTCGTTTGCCTAATCTCTTGCAGACAAAAAAGTCATGTTGGCATCCAGAAGTTCTTTAAAGAAAAAAAAAGTAAAAAAAAAAAAAAAGAAAGGAATTCAAACCTCTAATCCCTGTCACCTTCCCCTCAGAAGGCTGGGGGTGGTGTGGGTTGGGGAGGAGTAGAGCAGCCCCAGCTCTCAGAACAAAACTGATCTAAGCCCTTTGCACACCAGACAAAGCCTGGGAAGGGGATGCCCGTCTGGGAGCAGCAGCTGAGCTGTGAACCCCAAGAGCCCTCTGCTCCGAGTCCTTCTGTTGGATCCCTGCACTGCTCAGCCCCTCCCTGGGGAGGTGAGATGCACTGGGACATCACCCTCCCCAGCCCCTAGCTTTCCTTAGATAAATCAGATCCCCTGCCACCGGGCATTTGTAAGGGAAGGGGATGCTTAAAGGCAGGATGTGGGGTAACAAGTTGGCATCCAGCAGGTATTTGGGATGTGATGACAAATGCACTGGATTCATGCAGCTCCTGGTCGTGGAGAGGGTCTCCCATCCCAAGAACATTCCTTTGCTTTCCCTCCACTGCCGTGCAGGTTTGGGTGCTCGTTTGAGTCTGTGGGGCCAAATCCTGCTTCAGACTCAAATGACACTGGAATCTGCACTCCTGCTGCAAGCGAGACCAGGATCTGATCCGACCTGAACTTAATCTTTAGCAGCTGCCCTGATTGGGAGTTTAGCTTCTGAGCAAGACAGGCAGCCACTGATTAGAACCCAAGTCAAGGGGGCAGTGACCCCCAATTTACTGCCTGCCCTTGGGCAGTCGAGGGGGTTTAGGAGTCAATCCCCCAACCTCTGAAAAGGCTGTGGCAGTGGAGGAGACTCTGGAGAAGTCCCCGGAGAAGCCGGGAGCACCAGAGCAGTGTGGGGAGGCAGAGGAGGGTGAGCAGAGCAGTTGAGAGCTGGGCTGCATCTGCCCAGGCAAAACAAGGGCTGTAAATCCAGCGTGAATCATGGAAACGGAATTAACTTAAAATTATCCTTTCAAGGTGAAATATTAGTGGTTGTAACTGTTTGTTTTTGTCACACGGGTGTGTGCCGCTGTGATTTTTAGGAAACTTTTCCTGGTAATTTAGCTTCAGGATATATGTCATGTGCTGTGATGTCTTTAATGGTGAGACATAATAGCGTGTGCTGAGGGACCTGTGGGTTCAACGCCGAAGCAGACAGCATGTATTTAAAATGTAAAAGGCAGATTTATAATGTTTCCAGTGACACAGAATGATAAAAGCCAATGACCAAAAAACATGGAAAATTAATTTAGATGGAAAAGAAGCATCCTTCTGTCTGTCTTACATCTGCTGTTCCGTGATTTCTGCATAAATCTATATGTTTTGGTTCTGTTTAGTGCTGTGGGTACTTTGATTAATTTAGCTACATGTTACTGTCATGTTGGGCACATTCATCTTCTGTCTTGAAACATGTACTCCTCAGCCTCTCTATCATTCCACCCCTTCAGGCCTTATTTTCATCACATTTAAGAGAACTCTCCCCTGCCTGTCTTTATCTCGTTAGGCTTTCAGCAGCTTAAGTTGAATCTTCATTCTTTCACTCTTGCTGTCAAACCTCCTTTACCAAGTTATCTCATTTTCCTATTCATAACATCTAACCCATTATATTTAATACTCAGACACAATTGCATCTGAACATTATGTAGGACTTGCCAGCACAAATACTTGTAAATGAAATCAGACCACCCCTGGAAGGAGCAGTGGTGGCTTTGCCTTGCCAGTGTGTTTTAAATTGAAAAATGCCCAGGACTAAATCTAGTCCTGGAGTAAGTGAAGTCAGTAGAGCTTCATCTGCTGAGCTGAGATGGATTTGACCCTCCAGTACTGAAAGCTGGAAGGTTAATAACGATCACATAATCTGATATGAAGCAGAAATTAATGTCAGAACTGTCCCAGTGGGGGTGCGTACATCTACAGATGACAAAGCCCTTTAAAAGGATGGGTAAATAATAATGTTCATACTGCAGCTGGAAAACTGAGGCAGGAAAGTGGAGGGACTCCCCAAATCGCAGGAAGCCTCTGGTGAGGCCAGATTTTTGCGGGAGAGGATCCAAATCTTCTTTCATGGTGGAGTGTCTGGGTCCTCAATGCTGGGGTTGGAGGCTCATCCCCGTCAGACAGGACAGTTTGGGTGTTCTCCCTCTGCTTTTTGAACTGGTGAAATGCTGCTACAGAGGGGCCTCTTCAACAGCGGATGCTTTGAAAAAAGAAAGGGGGGGAAAAAAAAAGCAAGAGGATGACTCCTGGGTTAAGTTTTTGGTGAAATTCTGTTGCTCTTGCACCTTTGCGGAGGTTGCAGCAGTGGGGAACAGGAGCTGCAGAGGCACTGCTGGCTGTCCTGGCGGCTCCTGCTCAGTTTTTGAGGTGGATCCTGACATTTCTGCCTGTTGCAAGAGCTGGGTCGGTGTGTGAAAGACGATATATGAATTAGTTCCTTCTGGTAGCGCTGGACAAAACTCAGTGACCCAGGAAATGTTTTCCTCCCCTTTATTCCTATAACTGCCTTCCTCTGCTGGCAAGCTGACCTTTTTAAATGCTTCATCCTTTCCCTCCCAAATGTGGAATTTCCTCCCAAAAAAAATCGTTCTGGCTCAAGACCCAAGGCTGGTCAGACTCAGCACAGGCTAGAAACGGGTTTTGATACAGGGCAGCATCATGCTTTTGGCAGAGTGTCCTGGCCTGGGAGAGCAGCAGTGGAGAATTACTCAGTGCTGGGGCTGGGGGATCCCTGCTCCTCCCCGGGGCTGGCCTCACACTTCTCCGTCGCCTCGAAAAGGGGTCCAAGTGTTTTCTCTGTGCATTGCTCTATTTTTAGGAGGAGGAAAAGCTATTTTAAGCTGCGCTAAAATATTTTTATGGCTCTTTCTGAGCCTTCTCTAGCTAGTTGGTCTCATGGTAATTAAGGCATTTGGCCTTACAAGTGGAAGGATTATGAAAATAGTTTCAGTGATTTCTAGAAGTGCTCCAGCATATTCCCAAAATAGGATTTTTTTTGCATGTGTGTCTGTTTGCTTTCATTTTTTTTTCACCAGTGAAGGATGCTAAGTGAAAACACAGTGTCTGCCACTTTCACTGGGGTGCTCTGACCCAGCCCTTGAGCATGGAGAGCACTATAGAGCATTTCCTAGACATTAATATGCACCACTTACATGAGAGTGCATTATTTTTATTAACTGGAGAAATTAAAGTATCTTTGCTTAGCTTCTACTTATCCTTACTGCTGGCAAAAGCCACTGGAAGATTTATATGGGAATTTCTCTTGCATAGAAGTAGGGAAAGAGCCCAGATTTGGGGCGTAGGGACAATTCACTGCCTCTGGGATCATGGCACTGAAATCACGCTGCAGTTTGCCGTCAGCTCCAAACTTTTTAAAGGGATGATTAATGTTTTACCTCTGCTCTTCCCGCTAGAACCAAGTCAGCTGAACCAGAATAGTTCCATTAAAAACGAATATTTTCTGTGGTGCGTAGGTGATGTCGAAATGTTATACACCCGGTGGGTTTGGGGTGGTATCAACCACAGTGTTAGGGGATCGTCTGCATTTAAATGGACGTGTGGAGGAGATGGATGAGGCAGTGAGAAACAAAAAGTATCACCTGAAGGGCTGGCAAAGGAAATGACTCCTTGTGTTCCCAAAGAGATATGTGGGGCTGCTTGGCTGTAGGCAGCCCAAGCTGAGCAGTTGGTGCAAGCCAGTGTTGATGCTGCTAAATTTAATATCAAACTGGAAAGAATGAGGTTGATGATGGCCTTATGGCCAACAATTTGCTCTCTGGAACATATTTCTAAATTCTCTGTGATAGAAACAAATAGAGGTTTAATGATGTCCGATGAACATGTAAATAGAATAATGTCTTAAACAATCTCATTGCAAGTCCTAGTGCAGTCAGTATAATCAGTCTAATATCTGGCAAATGGATAGAAAAAGACCTTTTTGCCAAAACTACATTTATTCAAATATTTCTAGAACTATTAATGCCATTGACTTGAGGCACAAATACAAGTTAGTGCCTTTGGGCCTGGGTACCTTAAACATTAAAATTTATTATTATTATTTATTTTTATTAGCTTCATGTGGCAGAAGATTTATAATATTCTAGTTTTTATTAAGTACTTGTGGTTTTTAAAACTGATCGTAATTGTTGCTGGGCAAATCTCAAAAGGGGCAGAGGATTGGTTGGTTTAGTTTTGATTAAACTCTCAGAAGTTTGGGCATTTGTCCAAACTATCTCAACCTCCTGCGTTTCTAATATGGGTTTGCATATCTTCAGAGGATAGACTTTATTTTTCTCTTTATCTTTTCCTTTCCCTTTTCATTTCTCTTGTGAAGGTTCCTGTCCTCCTTGTGTTTGGGTCAGACACATGGTAGAGTATTTTGGTATATCTGCTTCTGAATGTGACCTGGGAAAGGCAGCCAGGAAAAGAGTTCAAAAAGTTTGTAGCAAGTAATTAAAATGAAGTTATCTGTATCCCTCAGCTGTTAACCCTTAAAAACCAGGTTGTCATTTGTGTTATATAAAAATCATAACATCATAGAATATCTAGAATCAAAAGGCACCCACAAGGATCGTCAGATCCAAGTCCATATCTGTCTGTATTTTGAGCTGCAGACACATCAAGACCTTTCAGAGGTAAATAACTCTATAAATATTTTCATCAGAAATAGGAATAGAAAAATATGAACAGGTCATTTTGACAAATAAATAGTAAATGCTTTTCCTGTGATGCTACCACATTAAGTTACAGAAAAATGGGTCAGGAAATGTTCTACTACAGCTCCCTTTTAATTCAGTTCTGTAAACTGAATCCTGTAGCTTCACAACGTGCCTTTTTTTTGGTAGGTGTTTAGTATACACATGTAGATGCATGCAATTTATTTATCTCGTGGTTTTCAAAGTAATTGAAAAGAAAATGTCAGTGCAATTAGACTTGTGTGGGCGTATTTTTTTTTTATTCAGAAGAAATTACACCCAGTATGAAGTTTTAGGCTTTTTACTGCAGTTTGTGAAAGAATCTCTGCTGAAATCATTTGCATCTGGCAGGATTTAGGCACCTGTTACAGCAGGTACTTACCAGGGGCTTGGTGGCGCTCTCAGAGCCCCAGTGACCCAAAGGAGCATCTGGGGCTGTACAAACACAAACACAAAGCACAATGTCTGTGTGCACTGCTCCAGAATTCATTGCAGTGTCCATGGCCACATCCTCTCAGTGTGGTGGAGGCTGGCTTTGAACAATTGCTGGTATTTCCCTTTCTCAAACTGGCTGAGTTGGTGGGAGTTGTTGCACTGATGGGCTTCTCTTGCGGCGTTGGTTTGGGTACAGGCAAGGTTGTAGGTGCATGGGTGGAGCAGTTTTTATATGGATCGTGTCCATCATGTTCTGGAGAAGCTGTTTTTTCCCTGTTGGAAAATCAGGGTGCTTCCTCCCTTCCTGGAGGGACAAATGCCTGCTCAGTACCTGGTCCTACCATGGAGCAAAACCCCGCTTTCGATCTTGGTTTCCAGAGCTGTGCTCAGCTCTCCTCTTTGTGTAAGTTTTTTGTGGAGCACTGAACAAACCTTTATTCCTTTCTTCAGCAAGAGCAACTTTCTCCATTTCCTCTCAAGCACAGGCTTTTGCTGTTATAATTGTGCAATTCCACCTGGGTTAAAACAGAAAAGTGTTTCTAATTGGATCCAGGCTAATATCAGGCCAGGATGCCGTGGTTTTCCAGCGTGACTGAGATATTCCACCCTCTGCCAAGCAAAAGGACACACTTTTTGCTGTAAAATCCCCATGATTTTCACTTGGAAAAAAACCCCATTTTTTTTTTCTTAAGAAAACCAGAATAATAAATGTAATAAAAATATTTTATACAGGGCTGTATTTTGATAGTTTGGGAATGATGCTTTAGTAGACCAGTTTCTGGTCATTGGTAGGTGTTGGTGGTGCTGAGAGCTCTGTGCACAAACCCACCAGGCATGTTTGAGCCATGACCACCAGCGTTTGCTTTCGGTCACCTTCTTCCAGTGCTGAGT